>CM049322.1:53763385-54363385 GCA_026874595.1 Sipunculus nudus | reverse complement strand
AGGCCACAGGTACGAAGTTCCAAACTTGTCATAAGCTCATCAGGTAACTGATTATTGCATGTAAAATAAAATAAAAGCATTAACATTTAACAATAGAAATACAATTATCTACAAATTTAATGTGTTACATTTTGTCATTTCTTCACAAAGTCATTTTCACCATCGGAAGAATAAGAAAAGGGAAGAAATATCAGAGAATTCTCTGCCACAAACTCCATTGGAATTTGATCTTGGTAGTCTAATACTCAGATCAGACTTGCACTTTTACATACCATGCACTGCAGGAAGGGTTGCCGAAAGAAGCCTTGAGTGAGAGATAGGCATACAGACAACAAGAAAACAGGGACAGCAAAAGCAAAAGCACTGACAGCTTTCGGACAGTGACTAGGGGCCCTAGAGGAAATTTTAGAGATGTACCATGGAGGGGAAACAGTTAGAGGGGAAAAATCAACAGCTCCAGAGAAAGTCAACTAGAAGACCAGTCAAGATGGCAAAAACTTTTGTTCCATTGGGTAACAGAATCAGAGGGAAACAAAAAATGGCTAAACTGTAAAGAAAACATACGAAATGTACTGAAGGAAAAGATGGGTATTGAGAGTGACAGTAATGACAATATGGGTATTAATATGGTCAATATATTAATCAATCAGGTAAGACTGGAAAAGGAAAAACAAGACTATTGATCGTGAAATTTAGTAAATATAAACAGAAGGAAAAGGTACTTGAAAAAGCTAGGATGCATTTAAAGAATACTGATAATAGTGGCCCAGAATTATAAAATAGCTGTTAGGAAAGCTAGGGTGAACCTTATACCGCATATCGTACATGTCAGGAAAGAGCAGACAGGCATATTTGTCATTTGATAAATTAGGGATTAAAAATCGGGCTTTTGTATGGAACTATTCTACAAATGACAAGAAACCAGTAAAGCGTGGGAACAAGGGATTTGACAAAGGTAATTATGTAAAACACGCATCCCTTGATAAACTACATTAATTTTTCCCCATTTTTAGATTTTTTTTTGGATATAATAATTACTAAGCTATCCTCAGCTTATGCACCCTTTGAAAGCTCCACACAAGCCGAGGTAAGATGCACTCCTACTAATAATTATTATTTTTTTAAGTAGAATTATAACCTTGGTTTCCTGGAATGCAAATAAATGTGTTCCCATATTACAATAGAACTGGTATATAAAAATAATAATATATGTTTAAATGAAACTTGGTCAACCAGAGTTGATGAATTTATCAATACAACATTTTTGGGTAATGTGTAGCAAGAAAAAGCAGGACGTCGAGAGATCTTAGCACTTGTGCATGAGAGGATTCCTTTTATTAAAGTTTTACGAAAGTATTTAAATGTACTGATGTAATTATTCTGATTTTGGACGGAAAAATTTTGGTGAATTCAGGAAACTTTCTCTGGTGAGTTGTTATGTTGTACTTGTGGGTTCATCATTTAACAGAAATAATATTATGGAGTCAAAATGGTTAAATAACGAGACTCGAAAATATATTGTTTTTAAATTTCAGGTGACTTAGGTGAGTTATAGTGACCGGAAATCTGAATGTAGGTATTGGATATTTGAAAGCTTATATTTATGATGATTCTCTAGAGCACACTGGATTTGGAAATTGTTACATAGATAAATGATATTCCACGACTGTCAAAAGATAAAATAATGTACGTGGAGTTTACTGCAACCATGCTGTTCATTTGAGGTAGATCCTGTAAATGGAAGAATAGAGCCAGATATACCAGGGGAATTCAGATGTATTATACATTCAGGTTGCAGTGTTCAGATTAAGTAATAATAAGCAGCCACTAATGAACTGCTTAAATACGACAACAAAATTTGTGTTCTGACTTATATATATATCCAAGAAGGTTCTAAGTAAATCTCCATGGAATTCTGAAAGTAGGTCATAGTAACCTGTATTCAGCCAGGTACATTAGCCGATAAAATATATTATCAAAACCTTCTGAGACGTTCTGGATAGATTTGCTTAAAAACACAAAACTAGGGCACTGTAACCTTTTTTCTGTAGCGATAAAAAGACATTTTGATCACCCTGAATATCAGATGGGCACAGATTGTATCCTTGTGCTCGAGAAACTTTTAACATAAAAAAATACAGAATTCCTGGCTAAATCTCCCTGGAAACATGAGGTTAGGTTATGATGACCTATATTGTGCAAGCTTTGGGTCAAAAACATGATTAGAGAATCCTAAACGTGTGGTTGGCATAGACGTTTTACATGATGCCTAGAATCTTCTAACGCAAACATATTGTGATTCCCTAGGAAGAAATCTTTGAAAATATAAAATAAGGTCATCACGACTATGGTGTCGATGATTAATGATAAAGTGACTCCAACACGAATAGCTGCACCAACAGTTTACTTTATTCCTGCTCCCGCAGGCATGCATGCTTACTTGATCTTTGCCTACTGCTTCCGGGTCCCATAAATATGGTATTTTATATTTCTTTAAGTGCTCACCAGATGGCAGCACATTGCGGTAAAGACACTACAACTCTTCCCTTTTTCATAAAACAAAGAGTCTGTCATCATGACTGTTACATTAACTTAGAGAAACTTTATAGTATTATAACTGTATGAATTTATTGTTAAACAGAGCGAGCTTATTTTTAAAAATGTAAAAACTTATGTATAAAAAAACCTTACAGGATATGCAGTCTCTTACTAAAAAAACATATTACTTGAAATGTCCATCAATGTGGGGTTAAGGTTCATAAAGCCTAAACAGGAGAGAGGTTACCAGCACTTCATCCTGTATAGAGCTCAGTCTTTACCACTGAGAAGCTAACACATTTTACATATTATGGTACTCCCAGATAGTCTTTGAATCTGACTGGCAGTTTGCGTGTGTGTTGAGGACAGCCACCTGGTTGGCGAATGCATGGTTATGGGATATTGTGTTGCTGTGCGGGTTCTATATTGATGTTTTGTTCCTGATTGAATATTTGTAAGCCTTAAGATCTGTATCCCAATTTTGTGTTTGGCGACATTGTGTAATTTCTGCATTTCGTGGTCCGGAGATGTTTCTTCTTTGATCTGATCCAAGGTCAGTGCCTTTCCGCAATGTGATCAGTGTTGGAATTATCCTTCAATGGATATCTGCTAAATCAGTCTGCAGAGTTCATCTCGTTTCTACCTGGTTGGTACTACAGGTCAAGGTCATACGGTGTTAAAGGAAGTCTCCAGCGTTCTATTCTAGTTGATGCTGGTTTCTGGCTCTTGAAGATACCTAGGAGTGGTTTGTGGTCTGTCTTGATGGTAACCCTGGAACTATAGACATAGAGGTGAAAATGTTGAATGCTCCAGACTACAGCTAACATTTCTCGTTCAGTCTGCAAGTAACGAGATTCAACGCTTTTTAGGGCTCTGCTTGCGTAGCTTAAAACTTTGTTGTTTTGCATCAGGATGGCACCTAAACCTGTGGGGCTTGCGTCAACAGTTATCTCAGTAGACAGGCTTGTGTCAAAGTATTGTAATACATGTGTTCCGGTGAGAGCACAATTCAGTTCGTCAAAGGCCATGCTGTTGTTGAGAATCCCAGATCCATGGTGGATTCTGATGAGTAAAAATGCGAAGTGGGCCAGTTAAGTTTGCATAGTTTGGAATGAATCTTGCGATGTACTGGGTCGTTTTGAGCAGCGATTTTACATCAGAGGCGTTCTGTGGGGCTTCTGCTAGTACAACAACGCGGATTTTATCCGGATCGGCTTTGACACAGCTTTGATGTGTTGTCTTGAAGAACAGATATTTGTTCTTGTGACCTGGCACAATCAGTTGTCATGAAATAATAATTGTATGTGCTAAGCTTGTTTGTTGTTCTGACGTGAAGCGTGTTTGCCGATCTGACATAAAACTTACTGATGGGTCTTCAGAGTGTTGTACAAAATTCACTTGTGGTCGCTGTTCACGTTTTGTTTGGCATACAAAAGCAAAATGTCCAATTTTATTGCATGCTCTGCAGGTTTTACCATTTGCAGGTCATGACTGGTTGCCCTTACGGTGCGCCCCCTGGCGGCCACACTAGTAACAAAATGAAGTTTTGGGCTTATTCTGTCTATATCTGGTGTAACCTGACGGTGTTTGTTGTCTGCGTCGCGCAAAAGACTTGTCTCTGCCAGGGTTGGTGTGCTGTTTACGTTTCACATGGCTCCGGAAATTGATAGCATTTACCATTTGTGGGGTTTCTACCTATCTGGCTTGTTTTTCATTAAGTTCTAGTACACGGCGGTCACCAGTTGTTCTAGTGAAAGGTCTTGCTGCCGAACTCGGCGTCTCAGGGTCTGTGATGTTCCTGCTAGAATGATCTGATGTTTGATCTCCTGGTCTACGTCTGAGAATCCGCATGATCTGGCGAGATGACGGAGTCGTGTCACATAACTGTCAATATTCTGTGTAGGTAAAAGACAACATTGTCTGAAATTGTATATGTCAAAGGCTGTGTTTGAACGAGGCGTAAAATATGCAGTCAGTGCGGCCGGACGTCATAGGTTGTAGCTATGCCCTTGGGTTCTGGTTTTGGTCAAAGAATCGTAAATTTCATCAACTGTGGGGCCCGCATAGTGGAGTAAAAGGGCTTCCTGGCGTCGTGGTTCAGTCACATCCATGGCCACTAATAACCTATTGAATCTTTCCAACCACTTTCACCAACGAGGGCTAATGTTCCCATCGGAATGTATATCAAAGGTGGGAAACGTTTTGAGATTCATAAGCGGAGCCGTAGAACGTTCAGTGAACCTACCTGGTTCTGCGGGAATGTGTGGACCTGGCGCCATGTTGTGAGCGAAAATAAGTGTCCGTGTACGGGCCGGCAGAAACAGTCCTTGTAGTACGTGAAATAAGACACGGCGTAATATCCTAGTGAAATGAGAGATAAATGTCTATTCCCGGTTGTCGTCGCCAGTTATGCTGTCGATGATTAATGATGAAGTGACTCCAACACGAATAGTTGCACCAAAAATTAGGTCTCCGTTACCCATATTCTGCGAGCTATTGGGCTTATAAGTCTTATATATTATGATTACTATCGCGTGAGCTGTTTTCCGGGAAGTCCTTCAGGCCATCAGGGCCCACCTAAGGCGTCAGACGTTTGATCCCAAAACAGTAATAAAAGTTGGTAGATGGAAGCCTCATAGAGTCTTCTACGATTATCCTGAACACAGTAGAACCACTGAATTCTTCACTGACAACATTTCAAATACTTAAGATATACGAACACACAATTATATTTTTACTTTTATTTCTCACTTTAATGGGCACTGTAATTTGTTTAATAAATGTTATTCTTATCATAATTATCAGTCTCCTTGTTGCTGACATATGTTTCTCACAAAGCATCTCATCGCACAAGGAACGATTTGTCTAGGTTTGACAGGATCAATATGAGCGATAACGGCCCGTTATGCATTCTCTTGTGGATATCTCAATACAGATGTGTTTGCTAAGGCGAAGATTGGTCAGCGGCGCATTTATTTCTCTTTAGTTGGGAGCTAATAGCTAATAGGGGAACATGTCAGGCCCAAAAATGATTCCAGTGCTTTCTAACAGACTGTCACGCTTATGGAAGTAAGTAAGATGAAAAGTTTTCTCAGGCTCAGCCTTTGTTACACCCTACTCTGGAAGGTGTACGGGGCAGAGGTCTAGATAATAAATCAAGTTCCCAGTGTCGGTGAAAAGAAAAAAGGAATGCTGCCGATGTCAAGATCAGGTATGCTTTTACTGTGGTCTAGGGACACAGCGCATGACTTAAAGCCCGAATATCGGCCGAAACTAGTCCGAAACTTGGCAAAAAATGAAACGTTTTACCCAGGGTGAATCCTATGCATGCTTAATGGAAACTAGGAAAGACCATGTCCCCAGTCACGCTCTTCTCAATATGTAGATATAAAGAGTTTCGGCAATTTTTGGTTGACCCTTTGCACCCTCCTACAAGTGTTCATCAACGGATTTTTTAATGTAATTTGTTTGTTTTGTTTAATATGCCATCTCGCGGTTCCGAGAGCGCATGCTTCAACAGCCGAAAATCATTTCCAGTCAAGTGCACCAAACAAACACATGTGCACTCCTACTGGCAGTAGGCCTGCGCCTTGAACATATCGAATTGTATTGTATTGCCCCATGACCCTGTTGCAATTAGATTGACCCCATCGGAACTAGACAATTTGAGTCTATTGCAATGACGCTGTATAGAACGGCTGAATCCCCGTTTTCAGTGCCACGTCAGCATCGATAAACCGGTGGACGAGAGATACCTAGCCCCTGTCAAAATCGTACCGTCAAAGATCTTCTTATTTTCTTGCTGGGTATGCACTTATTACATTCGTTAAACTTTTTCTGTAAACATTATTTCAGAGTAAAACTGTCATTGATTTTTATTTCACATTTTTCACATGTATGGTCCTCTGTGGCGCTATCTGCATTAGCCCTTAACATAATCTTTTCTAGTTCTAGCATTTAAATACCTACATTATTGAAAGTACCTGTTTTACTGCATACAAACATTTGGCATGACAAAAGTAAAAAAAAAAAAGGATCCCACATGCAATTAAATAGACCATCGTGCATCGTCTACATATATATCTTTGTCACATTGCAAAATTGGCCCTGCCATTTCTTTAGAAGTTTTGTGGGAGCAGTTGCGAAAATGATCATTTTAGGCGTTTACATCATGTATACCCTCTTGTACATACAAATCGAAACATACATGTATAAAATGTATGTCCATACATATATTCACCCATGGAAGACACACATATATTAATGCTTTCAACTGACTCGTTATGTATGACCATGAAACCAAGACTCACTCACTGGCATATATGCGGGGAACTGTCGGTTTTCCAGACTTATCCCTGGGATTCTTTGCTACCATTGCGCATAGCCCGGCACAACGCGCACTCAGCTTCCACTCACTTTGCTACCATTCTGCTCTCAGCGGCTATTCAGCGCAAAGTGCGCGGTAGCAAATGGCAGTCGCACAGTAGCATTTGCTACTCTTGTGCATAGCTTGCCACATCGCGCACTGAACAGCCACCGGACTTGTTACCATCAGGCACAGACCGGCTCGTAGCGCAAAGTGCGCGGTAGCAAATCAGACCTGCCCGGTAGCAAGTGGCTGTCATTGCTACCAATGGGAACTATGAATTTGCGATCGCAAAATCTGCGACTGTTGACGTAGTGCAAGTCTTTGCTGCCAGAGGTCGTTCGGACAGGAACACTCAAAGCAATATGCACGGTAGCAATTAACAGTCGCAAAGTAGCAAACAGTTATGCCCGGTAGCAAATGCCTTTTGTCATATTAAGCTGCGATCGCAATGCGCAATGTGCGCGGTAGCAAAAAGACCTGCGCGGTCGCAAGTTACTGTCCCTTGCTATCCAGGGGGACTATGAATTTGCGATCGCAAAATCTGCTACTGTTGACGTAGTGCAAGTCTTTGCTGGCAGATGTCGCTCGGACAGGAACACCCAAAGCAATTTGCGCGGTTGCGATTAATAGTCGCAAAGTAGCAAACAGATATGCGCGGTAGCAAATGCCTTTGGTCATATTAAGCTGTGAGCGCAATGCGCAAAGTGCGCGGTAGCAAATGGCAGTCGCACAGTAGCATTTGCTACTCTTGTGCATAGCTTGCCACATCGCGCACTGAACAGCCACCGGACTTGTTACCATCAGGCACAGACCGGCTCGTAGCGCAAAGTGCGCGGTAGCAAATCAGACCTGCCCGGTAGCAAGTGGCTGTCATTGCTACCAATGGGAACTATGAATTTGCGATCGCAAAATCTGCGACTGTTGACGTAGTGCAAGTCTTTGCTGCCAGAGGTCGTTCGGACAGGAACACTCAAAGCAATATGCACGGTAGCAATTAACAGTCGCAAAGTAGCAAACAGTTATGCCCGGTAGCAAATGCCTTTTGTCATATTAAGCTGCGATCGCAATGCGCAATGTGCGCGGTAGCAAAAAGACCTGCGCGGTCGCAAGTTACTGTCCCTTGCTATCCAGGGGGACTATGAATTTGCGATCGCAAAATCTGCTACTGTTGACGTAGTGCAAGTCTTTGCTGGCAGATGTCGCTCGGACAGGAACACCCAAAGCAATTTGCGCGGTTGCGATTAATAGTCGCAAAGTAGCAAACAGATATGCGCGGTAGCAAATGCCTTTGGTCATATTAAGCTGTGAGCGCAATGCGCAATGTGCGCGATAGCAAAACGTAGTGCAAGTCTTTGCTGCCAGAGGTCGCTCGGACAGGAACACTCAAAGCAATATGCGCGGTAGCAATAAACAGTCGCAAAGTAGCAAACAGATATGCGCGGTAGCAAATGCCTTTGGTCATATTAGGCTGCGATCGCAATGCGCAATGTGCGCGGTAGCAAAAAGACCTGCGCGGTCGCAACCGACTGCGACCGCAATGGGGACTAAGAATTTGCGATCGCAAAATCTGCTACTGTTGACGTAGTGCAAGTCTTTGCTGCCAGAGGTCGCTCGGACAGGAACACTCAAAGCAATATGCGCGGTAGCAATTAACAGTCGCAAAGTAGCAAACAGATATGCGCGGTAGCAAATGCCTTTGGTCATATTAAGCTGCGATCACAGTGCGCATTTCACCGAAAACTCTACTAACCGTTCATATGTATATGGCGTAATTTATTCTTCATTTAACAAGATGCTCGCTCAAACATTGTATAGAAGCATGTGTGTAGGAAATTTATTTAAGTTGAAAGGATTGTATAATAATATACTGAGTACACACCATATATTAAGCTATGTAATGTCAACGAGTCGTAATATTATGACTGTTTATAATGCCCCGTATCCCGGATAAAGCACATATTATTAGTGACACAGACTTACTGGGGTGTTTCATGCCAGAAGGGTTAGGGACTTGTACCCCCGATACAGCATATATTAACAGTGACAAACACTTAGTGGAGTAATTCATGCCCAAAGGGTTAGGGTAACCCGTATCCTCGGATATAACATATATGAATAGTCACTAACACTTACTGGAGTATTTCATGCCCGAAGGTTTAGGGTAACCCGTATCCCGGATATAGCACATTTTAATAATGACTAAAAATTACTGGAGTACTTCATGCCCGAAGGGTTAGGGTAACCCGTATCCTGGACATAGCATATATTAATAGTGACAAACACTTACTGGAGTATTTCATGCCCGAAGGGTTCAGGTAACCCGTACCCATGATATAGCATATATTAATGACAAACATTTCCCGGATATAGCATATATTGATAGTGACAAACACTTACGGGAGTATTTCATGCCCGAAAGGTTAGGCTAACCCCTATCCTGGATATAGTATATATTAACAGTGGCACACACTTACAGGAGTTTTTCATGCCCGAAGGGTTAGGGTAACCCGCATCCCGGATACAGCTTATATCAATATGGACAACAATTTACTGGATTATTTCATGCCCGAGGGTTAGGGTAGCCCGTATCCCGGATAAAGCATATATGAATAGTCACAAACACTTACTGGAGTATTTCATGCCCGAAGGGTTAGGGTAACCCGTATCCCGGATATAGCATATATGAATAGTCACAAACACTTACTGGAGTATTTCATGCTCGAAGAGTTAGGGTAACCGGTATCTCGGATATTGCATATATGAATAGTCACAAACACTTACTGGAGTATTTCATGCCCGAAGGGTTAGGGTAACCCGTATCCCGGATATAGCATATATGAATAGTCACTAACACTTACTGGAGTATTTCATGCCCGAAGGTTTAGGGTAACCCGTATCCCGGATATAGCACATTTTAATAATGACTAACAATTACTGGAGTACTTCATGCCCGAAGGGTTAGGGTAACCCGTATGCTGGACATAGCATTTATTAATAGTGACAAACACTTACTGGAGTATTTCATGCCCGAAGGGTTAGGGTAACCCGTATCCCGGATATAGCATATATGAATAGTCACTAACACTTACTGGAGTATTTCATGCCCGAAGGTTTAGGGTAACCCGTATCCCGGATATAGCACATTTTAATAATGACTAACAATTACTGGAGTACTTCATGCCCGAAGGGTTAGGGTAACCCGTATCCTGGACATAGCATATATTAATAGTGACAAACACTTACTGGAGTATTTCATGCCCGAAGGGTTCAGGTAACCCGTACCCATGATATAGCATATATTAATAATGACAAACATTTCCCGGATATAGCATATATTGATAGTGACAAACACTTACAGGAGTATTTCATGCCCGAAAGGTTAGGCTAACCCCTATCCTGGATATAGTATATATTAACAGTGGCACACACTTACAGGAGTTTTTCATGCCCGAAGGGTTAGGGTAACCCGCATCCCGGATACAGCTTATATCAATATGGAAAACAATTTACTGGATTATTTCATGCCCGAGGGTTAGGGTAGCCCGTATCCCGGATAAAGCATATATGAATAGTCACAAACACTTACTGGAGTATTTCATGCCCGAAGGGTTAGGGTAACCCGTATCCTGGATATAGCATATATGAATAGTCACAAACACTTACTGGAGTATTTCATGCTCGAAGAGTTAGGGTAACCCGTATCCCGGATATTGCATATATGAATAGTCACAAACACTTACTGGAGTATTTCATGCCCGAAGGGTTAGGGTAACCCGTATCCCGGATATAGCATATATGAATAGTCACAAACACTTACTGGAGTATTTCATGCTCGAAGGGTTAGGGTATAGCACATATTAATAATGGCAAACAATTACTGGGGTACTTCATGCCCGAAGGGTTAGGGTTACCCGTATCCCGGATATAGCACATATTAATAATGACAAACATCTACTGGGGTATCTAATGCCCGGAGCGTTAGGGTACCCCGTATCCCCGATATAGCATATATCAATAGGGACAAAAAATTACTTGATTATCTCATGCCCGAAGGGTTACAAGAGTATTTTATTCCCAAAGGGTTTGGGTAACCCGTAACCCGGATATAGCACATATTAATAATGACAAACATCTACTGGAGTATATCATGCCCGAATGGTTAAGGAAACCCGTATCCCGGATAAGCATATATGAATAGTTACAAACACTTGTTGGAGTATTTTATTCCCGAAGGGTTTGGGTAACCCGTATACCGGATATAGCATATATCTATAGTGACAAACACTTACTGGAGTATTTCATGCCGGAAGGGTTAGCGTAACCCCTATCCCGGATATAACATATATCGATAGTGACAAAACCTGACGGGAGTATTTCATGCCCGAAGGGTTAGGGTAACCCGCATCCCGGATACAGCATATATTAATAATGACAAACACTTACAAGAGTAAGACCCGTTTACTACATATAGCGTATATTAATAGTGACAAATACTTACAGGAGTATTTCATGCCCGAGGGGTTAGGGTAACCCTTATCCTGGATACAGCATATATTAAAAGCGACAAACATTCGAGCTTTTCACGCCGCGTGGGTTACGGTAACCTGTGTCACGGATATAGCATATATGAATAGTCACAAACACTAACTGGAGTATTACATACCCGCTGGGTAACGTAGACTCGTTTACTGCATATAGCATATATGAATAGTCACAAACACTTACTGGAGCATTTCATACCCGATGGGTTACGTTAACCCGTATCCTGGATATAGCGTATATTAATAGTGACAAATACTTACAGGAGGATTTCATGCCCGAAGGGTCAGGGTTACCCGTATCCCTGATATAGTATACATAATAGTGACAAACACTTACTGGAGTATTTCATGTCCGAAGGGTTAGGGTAACCCGTATACCGGATATAGCCTATATTAAAACTGACAAACACTTACTCCCAAACCCGGCAAATAGCATATATCAATATATGACAAAGACTTACTGGAGTATTTCATGCGAGAAGGGTTAGGGTAACCCCTATCCCGGATATAGCATATATTGATAGTGACAAACACTTACAGGGTAACCCGTATCCCCGATATAGCATAAAACCCGTATCCCGGGTATAGCACGTATCAATAATGACAAACACTTACTGGAGCATTTCAAGCCTGAAGGGTTAGGGTAACCCGTATCCCGGATATAGCATATATTAATAGTCACAAACACTTACTGGAGTATGTCATGCCCGAAGGGTTAGGGTAACCCGTATACCGGATATAGCATATATTAAAACTGACAAACACTTACTTGATTTTATAAATGTTAAATTTTAACAATAACATCCGAAAATATTTCGGTTTATAATATACATGAAATAACTGATTTTTAAAATTCTATTATTAAATTTATTCACGACAGCATTCAGGAATACAATTTCAAAGTATTTGCACTCGCATTTACATACTTTGGAAGTGGTTTTGTTAGCGGGGTTTTAATTTTCGCCTTTTTAGCGGCAGGTACATTTGCGCTAAAATCAGAACACGCATAAATTCCATGCGATGGTTCGGCAAATAACACCGTTCTCGCCTGATACACAGTCATGTGGGCCTAGTAATCCCGCCATCGAGTTCGCTTTAGTTGAGGTTTCTTTAACCAGATTGTTAAAGAAGTCATATTGTCGTAAGACTTCCTAGCAAGTGATTTCTCGAGAAAGACCTCTTTCCTTTATAGTGATTCGTAGAAACAATTTTGAAACAATAAGGAGCTTTTTAAGACACCCATAGCCTTCCCATATAGCTTTGAAGTACGGCTGAGCTGAGAAAGACCAGCGACTGTTGTCAGTTCTGTTTGTTGTCCTGACATATACTTGGCTGCTTCTGGTTAGTATTTTTGTAGATAATTTGTTAGGTGGGATGTAGGTTACTTCATAAACCTACCTGTTATTAATATCTTAATTTTTGAAACACCATTTATTACCTTACGGATTTGCGCGAAAATCCTAAATGCGCCAATGCCATGAAATGACAAATGCGCGATAATACAGATACGGCAAATTAACCACTTCCACAGTCATATCTTTTTCCTTGTATTTGTGTTAGTATTTATTTTCATACTTGAAATATTGTTTTTTTTTATTCATAATCAAATACAATTATACAGTCTTTACTAATTGCTCTTTTTTTTTCTTCAGTTTCAGTCCTACGATATTGTGGATCTTTTCGGCTATACCAATTTCACTATTTTTATTAATGATCTATTTGCGCTTGCGATTCATGGGGGCCTCTCTGTCATGCCGCTCTCATAACCACTCCCCCTGGCGGCAGTCTAGGCACCTTACAGGTAGCAAATAGCTGCTATTTGCGCGTTTTAATTATGGGGCCCCCCTCGGCCTCTGGCAGCCCGCTCTGATATCTACTCCCCCTGGCGGCAGTCTTGACACTTTTAAGGTAGCAAATAGCTGCTATTTGCGCTTGCGACTCATGGGGGCCTCTCTGTCAGGCCACTCTCATAACCACTCCCCCTGGCGGCAGTCTTGGCACATTTTAAGGTAGCAAATAGCTGCTATTTGCGCGTGCGATTCATTTGGGCTCCTGTGGCAGGCTTTGAGATCTCCACTCCCTCTGGCGGCAATCTAAACTCTCAATGCGATGCTACCAGAAATTTTACCCCCTCCTAAATTTTTTGGGTAGCAAATAGCTGCTATTTTATTCCCAAAGGGTTTGGGTAACCCGTAACCCGGATATAGCACATATTAATAATGACAAACATCTACTGGAGTATATCATGCCCGAATGGTTAAGGAAACCCGTATCCCGGATAAGCATATATGAATAGTTACAAACACTTGTTGGAGTATTTTATTCCCGAAGGGTTTGGGTAACCCGTATACCGGATATAGCATATATCTATAGTGACAAACACTTACTGGAGTATTTCATGCCGGAAGGGTTAGCGTAACCCCTATCCCGGATATAACATATATCGATAGTGACAAAACCTGACGGGAGTATTTCATGCCCGAAGGGTTAGGGTAACCCGCATCCCGGATACAGCATATATTAATAATGACAAACACTTACAAGAGTAAGACCCGTTTACTACATATAGCGTATATTAATAGTGACAAATACTTACAGGAGTATTTCATGCCCGAGGGGTTAGGGTAACCCTTATCCTGGATACAGCATATATTAAAAGCGACAAACATTCGAGCTTTTCACGCCGCGTGGGTTACGGTAACCTGTGTCACGGATATAGCATATATGAATAGTCACAAACACTAACTGGAGTATTACATACCCGCTGGGTAACGTAGACTCGTTTACTGCATATAGCATATATGAATAGTCACAAACACTTACTGGAGCATTTCATACCCGATGGGTTACGTTAACCCGTATCCTGGATATAGCGTATATTAATAGTGACAAATACTTACAGGAGGATTTCATGCCCGAAGGGTCAGGGTTACCCGTATCCCTGATATAGTATACATAATAGTGACAAACACTTACTGGAGTATTTCATGTCCGAAGGGTTAGGGTAACCCGTATACCGGATATAGCCTATATTAAAACTGACAAACACTTACTCCCAAACCCGGCAAATAGCATATATCAATATATGACAAAGACTTACTGGAGTATTTCATGCGAGAAGGGTTAGGGTAACCCCTATCCCGGATATAGCATATATTGATAGTGACAAACACTTACAGGGTAACCCGTATCCCCGATATAGCATAAAACCCGTATCCCGGGTATAGCACGTATCAATAATGACAAACACTTACTGGAGCATTTCAAGCCTGAAGGGTTAGGGTAACCCGTATCCCGGATATAGCATATATTAATAGTCACAAACACTTACTGGAGTATGTCATGCCCGAAGGGTTAGGGTAACCCGTATACCGGATATAGCATATATTAAAACTGACAAACACTTACTTGATTTTATAAATGTTAAATTTTAACAATAACATCCGAAAATATTTCGGTTTATAATATACATGAAATAACTGATTTTTAAAATTCTATTATTAAATTTATTCACGACAGCATTCAGGAATACAATTTCAAAGTATTTGCACTCGCATTTACATACTTTGGAAGTGGTTTTGTTAGCGGGGTTTTAATTTTCGCCTTTTTAGCGGCAGGTACATTTGCGCTAAAATCAGAACACGCATAAATTCCATGCGATGGTTCGGCAAATAACACCGTTCTCGCCTGATACACAGTCATGTGGGCCTAGTAATCCCGCCATCGAGTTCGCTTTAGTTGAGGTTTCTTTAACCAGATTGTTAAAGAAGTCATATTGTCGTAAGACTTCCTAGCAAGTGATTTCTCGAGAAAGACCTCTTTCCTTTATAGTGATTCGTAGAAACAATTTTGAAACAATAAGGAGCTTTTTAAGACACCCATAGCCTTCCCATATAGCTTTGAAGTACGGCTGAGCTGAGAAAGACCAGCGACTGTTGTCAGTTCTGTTTGTTGTCCTGACATATACTTGGCTGCTTCTGGTTAGTATTTTTGTAGATAATTTGTTAGGTGGGATGTAGGTTACTTCATAAACCTACCTGTTATTAATATCTTAATTTTTGAAACACCATTTATTACCTTACGGATTTGCGCGAAAATCCTAAATGCGCCAATGCCATGAAATGACAAATGCGCGATAATACAGATACGGCAAATTAACCACTTCCACAGTCATATCTTTTTCCTTGTATTTGTGTTAGTATTTATTTTCATACTTGAAATATTGTTTTTTTTTATTCATAATCAAATACAATTATACAGTCTTTACTAATTGCTCTTTTTTTTTCTTCAGTTTCAGTCCTACGATATTGTGGATCTTTTCGGCTATACCAATTTCACTATTTTTATTAATGATCATAAGTACCCTGTTTTAAGGCTGTCATTAAAAAAAATGTGTGTTCACTTATGAATACTGTCACACCACTGTCCATAATCTAAACATAGCACGACACTTATGACAATTTTTAACATTATACACATTATAATGAGAACACATCTGCTTTCTTTATTTTATGTTATTTGCATAACTTTCCATTTTTTAACACGTATCAGGCCAAAAAAGTAATCCAGCTATGTAACTAATACAGGTGTTAAAAATAACCTAATGATCAAAACAGGGAGCAATTATACAAGGAGGAAACTGGAGTTGGCATTGTTTAATTTTATTAATTGAAGTCAACGTTAAGGAACCAGTAATATACATTCTGATTTTTTAGCCAGTATCATGTACCATCTGCTACAGACAGGAGGCTTAATTCCATTGGTCAAACATATTCGCATCTTCAATTAGCACTTGTCGGAGTAAAATTTTATATTTTGCACATATTTTTATATTTTTAAATTTTGTAATAAATATTAATCAACAAATTAAACACCCGGTTCAGACCTGGATATTTATTTAATTAAAATTTCTTTCCATTCATATTTCTTAGACTCTTTATTTTAAAACAATTATTTTTAATCATTTGTTTAATTCGACATTTCTGGCCACCATTACTACTACTGCAGGGGGTGGACAGATAGGTCCAGCTGGAACCACACGAGAGCTGCCTGGCTGTATTGAGGCCATGCTTCAAGCAAGCATAATTGGCCTGAAAGGTCCATAAGGGGATATACACATTGCCTTCAGTATAGCCTTGGTGTGACAAGGTCTCATTACAACTGTAATAAAAGCTACAATTTATGGTGAATTCCTTTCTTTTTTGTTACAAAGTAGTAGCTGACAACCTTACGTGTGCATGATATGCTATTAAATGTACTGTGCTTACAGCGAAAAACGGGCCATGACCACATTTGGGCATAATTTGTGGTTTAAATATAATTTTATATTTATATGAATAATTTATTATTTTAAATATTCATACCTCATTTACAATTCAATCTTGATTCATTGTAGTTTATCCCTGATTACAACAGTCTCTACCCTCAGCAATTTTTGGTTCAGTGGGAAAATATACTTTTGGATTTATTAAAGGTGCATTTCTTCAGCCCATATCTTCAACTTATATGCAATACTGACCCTGTTTTTGTGTGTTCATAGGAAATGTATGAAGCAATATCCATTTATCTACGATCAACCTCACAACAGTGGTTCTGATTTTAGGCAGTCTTGAGGCGTAACAATGGGTTCTCAATGGAAAACGGAGGGGTTTCCTTAATATCTAAAAGGAAGAAAGTCAGAGTAACCGAATTATGGTATGCTAGTAGATTTTGGGAAAATCTAACTGTATACCTAATTTAAGATTTGAAGGTCCAACGGTTTAAAATGTGCCTGTTTGATGGACGGGCAATTGCACATTTGAAGGACAAAGGATCACGACTGTACCCGAGATGACTCATCAGTTCAGCCAATGACACCTGTCAAGGAGTTCTCTGTCTGGCCGCTGTCATATCTACTCCCCCTGGCGGCAGTCTTAGCAACTTTTAAGGTAGCAAATAGCTGCTATTTGCGCTTGCGATTCATGGGGCCTCCTCTGGCCGCCCGCTCTGTGTCCACTCCTCCTGGCGGCAGTCTTGACACTTTTTATGGTAGCAAATAGCTGCTATTTGCGCTTGCGACTCATGGGGGCCTCTCTGTCAGGCTGTTCTCATTTCCACTCCCCCTGGCGGCAGTCTTGGCAACTGTTTAGGTAGCAAATAGCTGCTATTTGCGCGTGCGATTCATGGGGCCCCCTCTGGCCGCTGTCATATCCACTCCCCCTGGCGGCAGTCTTGGCAACTTTTAAGGTAGCAAATAGCTGCTATTTGCGCTTGCGACTCATGGGGGCCTCTCTGTCTGGCCGCTCTCTGTCCACTCCCCCTGGCGGCAGTCTTGGCAACTGTTAAGGTAGCAAATAGCTGCTATTTGCGCGTGCGATTCGTGGGGCCCCCTCTGGCAACCCCCTCTGTGTCCACTCCCCCTGGCTGCAGTCTTGACAACTTTTAAGGTAGCAAATAGCTGCTATTTGCGCTTGCGATTCATGGGGGCCTCTTCGCTGGCCGCTGTCATATCCACTCCCCCTGGCGGCAGTCTTGGCAACTTTTAAGGTAGCAAATAGCTGCTATTTGCGCTTGCGATTCATGGGGGCCTCTCTGTCATGCCGCTCTCATAACCACTCCCCCTGGCGGCAGTCTAGGCACCTTACAGGTAGCAAATAGCTGCTATTTGCGCGTTTTAATTATGGGGCCCCCCTCGGCCTCTGGCAGCCCGCTCTGATATCTACTCCCCCTGGCGGCAGTCTTGACACTTTTAAGGTAGCAAATAGCTGCTATTTGCGCTTGCGACTCATGGGGGCCTCTCTGTCAGGCCACTCTCATAACCACTCCCCCTGGCGGCAGTCTTGGCACATTTTAAGGTAGCAAATAGCTGCTATTTGCGCGTGCGATTCATTTGGGCTCCTGTGGCAGGCTTTGAGATCTCCACTCCCTCTGGCGGCAATCTAAACTCTCAATGCGATGCTACCAGAAATTTTACCCCCTCCTAAATTTTTTAGGGTAGCAAATAGCTGCTATTTGCGCGTGCGATTTATGGGGCCCTTCTGTCTGCCCGCTCTCATGTACACTCCCCCTGGCGGCAGTCTTAACACTCAATGCGATCCTACTACATATTTAACCCCTCCTAAATTTTTTAAGGTAGCAAATAGCTGCTATTTGCGCGTGCCATTCATGGGGCCCCTGTGGTAGTCCTGTCTCTAGTCCACTCCCCCTGGCGGCACTGAGGTCCACTCCCCCTGGCGGCAATCTTAACTCTCAATGCGATGCTCCCAGAAATTTTACACCCTCCTAAATTTTTTAGGGTCGCAAATAGCTGCTATTTGCGCTTGCGATTCATGGGGCCCCTCTGTCTGCCCAATCTCATGTACACTCCCCCTGGCGGCAGTCTTAACACTCAAAGGGATGCTACTATATATTGAACCCCTCCTAAATTTTTTAGGGTAGCAAATAGCAGCTATTTGCGCGTGCGATTCATGGGGCCCCTGTGGCAGTCCTGTCTCTAGGCCACTCCCCCTTCCGGCAATCTTAACTCTCAATGCGATGCTACCAGAAATTTTACACCCTCCTAAATTTTTTTAGGGTAGCAAATAGCTGCTATTTGCGCGTGCGATTCATGGGGCCCTTCTGTCTGCCCGCTCTCATGTACACTCCCCCTGGCGGTAGTCTTAACACTCAATGCGATGCTACTATATATTTAACCCCTCCTAAATTTTTTAGGGTAGCAAATAGCTGCTATTTGCGCGTGCGATTCATGGGGCCCCTGTGGTAGTCCTGTCTCTAGTCCACTCCCCCTGGCGGCAATCTTAACTCTAAATGCGATGCTACCAGAAATTTACCCCTCCTAATTTTTTTAGGGTCGCAAATAGCTGCTATTTGCGCTTGCGATTCTTGGGGCCCCTCTGTCTGCCCGCTCTTATGTACACTCCCCCTGGCGGCAGTCTAAACACTCAATGCGATGCTACTATATATTGAACCCCTCCTAAATTTTTTAGGGTAGCAAATAGCAGCTATTTGCGCGTGCGATTCATGGGGGCCCCTCTGCCTGCCCGCACTCATGTCCACTCCCCCTGGCGGCAGTCATAACGCTCAATGCAATGCTACTATAAATTTTACCCCCTCCTAATTTTTTAGGATAGCAAATAGCTGCTATTTGCGCGTGCGATTATGGGGGCCCCTCTGTCTGTCCACTCTCATGTCCACACCCCCTGGTGGCAGTCTTGACATATTTTGTGGTAGCATATAGCTGCTATTTTCGCGTGCCATTCATGGGGCCCCTTCGGCCTCTGGCAGCCCGCTCTGATATCTACTCCTCCTGGCGGCAGGCTTGACACTTTTATGGTAGCAAATAGCTGCTATTTGCGCTTGCGACTCATGGGGGCCTCTCTGTCATGCCGCTCTCATAACCACTCCCCCTGGCGGCAGTCTAGGCACCTTACAGGTAGCAAATAGCTGCTATTTGCGCGTTTTAATTATGGGGCCCCCTCGGCCTCTGGCAGCCCGCTCTGATTTCTAGTCCCCCTGGCGGCAGTCTTTACACATTTTATGGTAGCAAATAGCTGCTATTTGCGCTTGCGACTCATGGGGCCCTCCCTGTCAGGCCACTCTCATAACCACTCCCCCTGGCGGCAGTCTTGGCACATTTTAAGGTAGCAAATAGCTGCTATTTGCGCGTGCGATTCATGGGGCCCCCTCGGCCTCTGTCAGCCCGCTCTGATTTCTAGTCCCCCTGGCGGCAGTCTTAACACATTTTATGGTAGCAAATAGCTGCTATTTGCGCTTGCGACTCATGGGGCCCTCCCTGTCAGGCCACTCTCATAACCACTCCCCCTGGCGGCAGTCTTGGCACATTTTAAGGTAGCAAATAGCTGCTATTTGCGCGTGCGATTCATGGGGCCCCCTTGGCTTCTGTCAGCCCGCTCTGATATCTACTCCCCCTGTCGGCAGTCTTAACACATTTTATGGTAGCAAATAGCTGCTATTTGCGCTGGCGACTCATGGGGGCCTCCCTGTCAGGCCACTCTCATTACCACTCCCCCTGGCGGCAGTCTTGGCACATTTTAAGGTAGCAAATAGCTGCTATTTGCGAGTGCGATTCATGGGGCCCCCTCGGCTTCTGGCAGCCCGCTCTGATATCTACTCCCCCTGTCGGCAGTCTTGACACTTTTATGGTAGCAAATAGCTGCTATTTGCGCTTGCGATTCATGGGGGCCTCTTCTTTGGCCGCTCTCATATCAACTCCCCCTGGCGGCAGTCTTGGCAACTTTTAAGGTAGCAATTAGCTGCTATTTGCGCGTGCGATTCATTGGGGCCCCTCTGGCAGCCCGCTGTTTGTCCACTCCTCCTGGCGGCAGTCTTGACAACTTTTAAGGTAAAAAATAGCTGCTATTTGCGCTTGCGACTCATGGGAGCCTCTCTGTCTGGCCGCTCTCATATCCACTCCCCCTGGCGGCAGTCTTGGCACCTTTTAAGGAAGCAAATAGCTGCTATTTGCGCTTGCGATTCATGGGGCCTACTCTGGCCGCCCGCTCTGTGTCCACCCCTCCTGGCGGCAGTCTTGACACTTTTTATGGTAGCAAATAGCTGCTATTTGCGCTTGCGACTCATGGGGGCCTCTCTGTCAGGCTGTTCTCATTTCCACTCCCCCTGGCGGCAGTCTTGGCAACTGTTTAGGTAGCAAATAGCTGCTATTTGCGCGTGCGATTCATGGGGCCCCCTCTGGCCGCTGTCATATCCACTCCCCCTGGCGGCAGTCTTGGCAACTTTTAAGGTAGCAAATAGCTGCTATTTGCGCTTGCGACTCATGGGGGCCTCTCTGTCTGGCCGCTCTCTGTCCACTCCCCCTGGCGGCAGTCTTGGCAACTGTTAAGGTAGCAAATAGCTGCTATTTGCGCGTGCGATTCGTGGGGCCCCCTCTGGCAACCCCCTCTGTGTCCACTCCCCCTGGCTGCAGTCTTGACAACTTTTAAGGTAGCAAATAGCTGCTATTTGCGCTTGCGATTCATGGGGGCCTCTTCGCTGGCCGCTGTCATATCCACTCCCCCTGGCGGCAGTCTTGGCAACTTTTAAGGTAGCAAATAGCTGCTATTTGCGCTTGCGATTCATGGGGGCCTCTCTGTCATGCCGCTCTCATAACCACTCCCCCTGGCGGCAGTCTAGGCACCTTACAGGTAGCAAATAGCTGCTATTTGCGCGTTTTAATTATGGGGCCCCCCTCGGCCTCTGGCAGCCCGCTCTGATATCTACTCCCCCTGGCGGCAGTCTTGACACTTTTAAGGTAGCAAACAGCTGCTATTTGCGCTTGCGACTCATGGGGGCCTCTCTGTCAGGCCACTCTCATAACCACTCCCCCTGGCGGCAGTCTTGGCACATTTTAAGGTAGCAAATAGCTGCTATTTGCGCGTGCGATTCATTTGGGCTCCTGTGGCAGGCTTTGAGATCTCCACTCCCTCTGGCGGCAATCTAAACTCTCAATGCGATGCTACCAGAAATTTTACCCCCTCCTAAATTTTTTAGGGTAGCAAATAGCTGCTATTTGCGCGTGCGATTTATGGGGCCCTTCTGTCTGCCCGCTCTCATGTACACTCCCCCTGGCGGCAGTCTTAACACTCAATGCGATCCTACTACATATTTAACCCCTCCTAAATTTTTTAAGGTAGCAAATAGCTGCTATTTGCGCGTGCCATTCATGGGGCCCCTGTGGTAGTCCTGTCTCTAGTCCACTCCCCCTGGCGGCACTGAGGTCCACTCCCCCTGGCGGCAATCTTAACTCTCAATGCGATGCTCCCAGAAATTTTACACCCTCCTAAATTTTTTAGGGTCGCAAATAGCTGCTATTTGCGCTTGCGATTCATGGGGCCCCTCTGTCTGCCTAATCTCATGTACACTCCCCCTGGCGGCAGTCTTAACACTCAAAGGGATGCTACTATATATTGAACCCCTCCTAAATTTTTTAGGGTAGCAAATAGCAGCTATTTGCGCGTGCGATTCATGGGGCCCCTGTGGCAGTCCTGTCTCTAGGCCACTCCCCCTTCCGGCAATCTTAACTCTCAATGCGATGCTACCAGAAATTTTACACCCTCCTAAATTTTTTTAGGGTAGCAAATAGCTGCTATTTGCGCGTGCGATTCATGGGGCCCTTCTGTCTGCCCGCTCTCATGTACACTCCCCCTGGCGGTAGTCTTAACACTCAATGCGATGCTACTATATATTTAACCCCTCCTAAATTTTTTAGGGTAGCAAATAGCTGCTATTTGCGCGTGCGATTCATGGGGCCCCTGTGGTAGTCCTGTCTCTAGTCCACTCCCCCTGGCGGCAATCTTAACTCTAAATGCGATGCTACCAGAAATTTACCCCTCCTAATTTTTTTAGGGTCGCAAATAGCTGCTATTTGCGCTTGCGATTCTTGGGGCCCCTCTGTCTGCCCGCTCTCATGTACACTCCCCCTGGCGGCAGTCTAAACACTCAATGCGATGCTACTATATATTGAACCCCTCCTAAATTTTTTAGGGTAGCAAATAGCAGCTATTTGCGCGTGCGATTCATGGGGGCCCCTCTGCCTGCCCGCACTCATGTCCACTCCCCCTGGCGGCAGTCATAACGCTCAATGCAATGCTACTATAAATTTTACCCCCTCCTAATTTTTTAGGATAGCAAATAGCTGCTATTTGCGCGTGCGATTATGGGGGCCCCTCTGTCTGTCCACTCTCATGTCCACACCCCCTGGTGGCAGTCTTGACATATTTTGTGGTAGCAAATAGCTGCTATTTTCGCGTGCCATTCATGGGGCCCCTTCGGCCTCTGGCAGCCCGCTCTGATATCTACTCCTCCTGGCGGCAGGCTTGACACTTTTATGGTAGCAAATAGCTGCTATTTGCGCTTGCGACTCATGGGGGCCTCTCTGTCATGCCGCTCTCATAACCACTCCCCCTGGCGGCAGTCTAGGCACCTTACAGGTAGCAAATAGCTGCTATTTGCGCGTTTTAATTATGGGGCCCCCTCGGCCTCTGGCAGCCCGCTCTGATTTCTAGTCCCCCTGGCGGCAGTCTTAACACATTTTATGGTAGCAAATAGCTGCTATTTGCGCTTGCGACTCATGGGGCCCTCCCTGTCAGGCCACTCTCATAACCACTCCCCCTGGCGGCAGTCTTGGCACATTTTAAGGTAGCAAATAGCTGCTATTTGCGCGTGCGATTCATGGGGCCCCCTCGGCCTCTGTCAGCCCGCTCTGATTTCTAGTCCCCCTGGCGGCAGTCTTAACACATTTTATGGTAGCAAATAGCTGCTATTTGCGCTTGCGACTCATGGGGCCCTCCCTGTCAGGCCACTCTCATAACCACTCCCCCTGGCGGCAGTCTTGGCACATTTTAAGGTAGCAAATAGCTGCTATTTGCGCGTGCGATTCATGGGGCCCCCTTGGCTTCTGTCAGCCCGCTCTGATATCTACTCCCCCTGTCGGCAGTCTTAACACATTTTATGGTAGCAAATAGCTGCTATTTGCGCTGGCGACTCATGGGGGCCTCCCTGTCAGGCCACTCTCATTACCACTCCCCCTGGCGGCAGTCTTGGCACATTTTAAGGTAGCAAATAGCTGCTATTTGCGAGTGCGATTCATGGGGCCCCCTCGGCTTCTGGCAGCCCGCTCTGATATCTACTCCCCCTGTCGGCAGTCTTGACACTTTTATGGTAGCAAATAGCTGCTATTTGCGCTTGTAACTCATGGGGGCCACCCTGTCAGGCCGCTCTCATAACCACTCCCCCTGGCGATGCTACCAGAAATTTTACCCCCTCCTAAATTTTTTGGGTCGCAAATAGCTGCTATTTGCGTGTGCGATTCATGGGGCCCCAGTGGCTGGCCGCTCTCATTTCACTCCCCCTGCCGGCAACCTTAACATTAATGCGATGCTTCTATAAATTTTATCCCCTCCCAATTTTTTGTAGGGTACTACAGGCTGCCAAAGCTTCCAGCAACCCCCCCCCCCCCCCGGCACTAATGAGAAACTGCCTGCGAAAAATCGAAAAGTCCCATAAGCTTAACTACAGGCCGCTACCGAAAACCGACAGTTCCCCGCCTATCTCGCCTATTTTCTTAAACAAGAATAAATGTTTTAATGAATATCAAAATTAAGCCCATGATGTGATATTTACACCAGCCAATCGCCACATGGCCCAGTCTCTGTCCTAGGTGCAACTACCAATCACACGACACTAAACGGGTAAAGATGGGTAAACTGATATATCACTATTGACGAATGTAATCACCACGACACATTTAGGTGAATAAGTACGCAACATACGCAATGATCGACTTTTTATTCGTATTTCAGACTCCACTTGTTGGCAGTCATGAGGGCCTACCACAGCAATTAATACAACAGACACTTTACCTATATAAAGAAATCTTCACAAAAAGTTATTGTACTGTAAAGTATAGGAAATTATCAATGATCTTTCAAAATGATCTTATTTCATACGTACATTTTGTTTGTTTATTATAGGCGAGACAAAATTTTCATAAAGAATATTTTTTTCAGTATCTGGCAAAACATGATTCCCGATAGTTATAATTTATATAATGCAGGCTTTTTAAAATAAGCGATTAAGTACGCTGTTTATGTCAAATGAAAATCTTCTCTATTTCAGAGTTCTATAGAATCACAGATGGATCGGTCCGGGAAACGTCCGCTCGCTTAGTATAGTGTCTAGTTCTGTAGTGTAGTGTAGTGTAATTACTTTGTCTGCTCGTTCTCAGCTGCAGCCGCAATTTAGGTCCCATGAATGAAAGGAAGGCTGAGTAAGTGTTTTGGTGGAATTTAGCTTCTGATAAGTCAAAACTCTCACGATGCCTTCCCACGGATACTGGTTACCAAGCGGTTCCAGGTTAATCTGTGGGGATCTAAGGAAAACAACTCTGACAGAAATTTCGGAGTGGAGCCCCTTGGGCGGATCCTTGTTTCAGTTCTGGCAGTCTTTCCTCTTGCCTCTGGATCTAGAGGGATCAGGAACAGAGATTGTGGAAAGTGCTGCGCATGCTTTAAACGTATTCACGCTCAAGTCACGTTGTATCCTGCAGTAGTTGTTCATTGACCCATAGCTGAGCGTGATTTTAAGCATTAGACCTGACTTCGAAAATGCAGACCAATTTTTTTAAGGCACTGTTGCATATATTTATGTGCTGTGATATATAGTTTTTTTCAAGTTTTCCTATGTTTCTCAGATCTAATACACTCGTATTTACAATAGTTGATTTGTGAACTTTGTGACCTTCGCCTTCAAGCTCAAATTAGCTAAGGCATTCTAAATTCCTCACTTTTCTGGATGGGGAGCCACGGGGTGAGGGCATCAGCATACTTCAAAGCAATTCTAGTTCGATGAGTTTGATTATGTTGAATTTTTAAAATTACATCAAAATTATATAATTTTATCACACATTTTAATTGTATGTTTCGTCTTCTATGGAATATCTCATAAATTGCTTGGGCTCTGATGACCAGATTTTACGGGCATATTGATAGTATGATTAGAATGTAAGCTCAGAAAGCGCGACTTATGATAACTTTCTGCGAGTCAAAACTCACTTTTCAATTTCTTCCCGTATTAAAGTATTTGATTTCTGTTTCCAAAAAGATGTTTTGCGAGTTACAAAATATTGAACTTGTATGACTTGTATGTAAACTTAAGGTGGCGCTACTTCTTTTAACCTATATCCTTGGAGCAAAATGGTATATTTTTACTTTATCTGTACTTTTCTTTTGATTAATGTCGGCGAGGCTATATTTTCATGAAGAATATTTTTTTCAGTATATGCCAAAACAAATGATTTTTGCTAGTAATAGTTTATTTAATACAGCCTATTCAAAATAAGTGATAAAATATGCTGTTAATGTTCCGTTGAATCACAGATGAATCGCTTCTGGAAAGGATCGCTCGCATTATTCTTACTTGTGTTGAGCAGTTCAGTAATATGGTTACCATGGACTATTCCGGACAGCATATCGTTCAAATTCGCCGTATATCGCAAGAACCCCAGTGCAATATCACGGACCTCCAGTGCCTTGCAAAGAAGATGTCCGTAATGACCCCGGCCGCAAAGGACCCGGTAGTAACATAAGTCATCCTTGATGAAATATACATAGAGATGTTCCTAAATTTTGCTGTCTCGGCTTCAGACAAAGGATTGGTGAATCTGTTGCCAGTCGGTCTTAGTTGGAAAACCGTTGGAGAGATAGCAAGCCGAGGACTTACTGCTTATTACGACGAATCACTGAGGGAGTTAGCGAGCGAAGAACATCAATTTGGCAGCGATGCGTTCAAGAAAAAGGGCAATCTTAAGTTTTCTGTAACGTTGAAACTTCTTACTCTAGGGTTCAGTTTGCTTTTAATCGATCTGGTTACAGTGTTCTAAAAAAATTGTTTCCTTATTTCAAATGTAAAGAATGTGATGTAGGGATTCAACAAGACATAAGACGCATGCCACACATTGATTGGTGATGTTCCGGAAAACGGCGGCTAAATCGACAGTGTAAACGATACTCTTAAAATTCATACACAAAAAAATCCAAAATTGTAGGACCAAGAAGTATTTACATATGGACTGATAAACGGGAGGGAAGATAATCAAATAAAATACAATGTTTTGCCATACAAGCTTTTTCCTACAGGTAATATTTTTTTTCTCTCAGAAAGCATTTATCCATACAACATATCAAGTGATAGAGTGGTATTTCACAATAACTACAATACGTGGTCGCGGACAAAAATTTACCGATTAAAAGAGCTTGGAGGCTGGTTCCACATAACGGAACAGTATTACAGTAGAACATCACGGAAATACTTAACATACAATATTGGATTTCCTATGGACCCGGATAAAAGCATAGATGATTTTACAAAATCTCAGATTGGCTACAGCCCTTGATAGGATCTTGATACTTCCAAGCTTTCAGTATCAACCCAAGGAATGTCCATTAGATATGGCCGTGAAAGAGTTTGTTAAATGGGAGACTAAAAACAATAACATGTAGAGACAACACACATTTCTACGCAGCGAGAAGGTACCGGACACGGTAAAAAAACTCCATCACAAAGCCTGCCTAGGTTTCAGCGAGGGTTATGACAGTCAGTGATGTCCTCGAAACCCGCCTTGAAAACCCCGAAACTAGACCCCAGTGGTACATATTCTGCAAGACACGAGGTGTAATCACGATTTTTAGCACCCCGAAAATCGTCTTAGTGTGTTCCTATTCGCTAAAGCAAACGTTATGCATTCAATATCAAAATTGGATGATCTACTTGACACCTGTCAATTTGCCAGCGTGCATGATTTGAGAAAATTATAAGTAATGTGGTCTTAAACTCTTCAGAAAGTTAAGGACCTGACCAAGATCAGCTTATTCCAGGTGATCAGTTCAACTTACATCACAACATCAGTTACCATACCAAGAAACAGCTTTGGACGGTAACCAGAAATGTAACGAATATTTTAAATTCACATTGCATTTCGAGAGAAATGACACCGATTCTCTTAATGATTCAACAATTTTTATCATTTGTAAATTTGCTGTGCTTATTGAGCCTGGGTAGCTCAGTTTTGATGAGGCTAATTTTGTCATCTTTATCAAACAACCTCCTTATTTTAATGGCCTTCTTTTATTTGGCTGATTACCAAAGAGCAGATCATTATCTTCCCAGCATGCTCAATCACTGATGACGATATCGTCAGATACAACACCTGGGGCCTCGGCCCTCACCTTCCGTGGCCTAGTGGTGAACACTGTTCCCAGCAATGTAGTTATGAGTGGTAAGCTCATAAGTGGACCTACAGAGAAAAATGTCAATAGCTATAACATAGTTCCCATTGGTTGAATGGACCAGATACGTAGGTTGTACAGTGGATATAGTGATCCATAGTACTGTGGAGGATACATCTCGAGCACTGTTCATGGTGATACAGCTGTCACAGTTATGGTTGTGTTTCCTGGGGAAAAATGTATCCATGTCTGTAGTTTTGCATTCAGAGTATAAAGTGATTATGGTCATGGTTGTGCTTACAGGGATACATGGATCAGCTCCATGTTAGTACTCCGGAATATTTGATAAGCTTTTCGAAAATGCTGGTTTTGGTCATAAAGTTATTAAAGCTCTCGTTTCGTTTTTAAGGCATATATTGTACAGTGATTAGCAATCCATGGTGGTAGCACTGGGTGTATACTGATCAGTACTATGGTGGTGACAAAGGGTTTACAGTGATCAGTTTCATGGTGACGCCCGGTGTACAAACTGATCCACTCCATGGGGTTGGACAGGTTGTACACTGATCAACAACATGGTGATTGTACTGGGTGTACAGTTATTGGCTCCATGGTAGAGGCACAGGGCTTACGGTATTCAGCTTTATGGTGGCGGCACAGATTGTACAGTGATTAGCCCCATGGTGGTGGTACAGGTTTTAGAGTGGTTAGCCCCATGGTGGTGGTACAGGTTGTAGAGTGGTTAGCCCCATGGTGGTGCTTCAGGTTGTAGAGTGGTTAGCTCCATTGTGTTTGCACAGGTTGAACAGTGGTTATCTCCATGATGGTGGCCCAGGGTGTAATTAGCTAAATGATAGAGACAGGGAGTACAATGGTTAGCTAAATGGTGGTTGTGCAGTTTGTACAGGGATTAGCTCCATTGTATTTGCACATGTTGTACAGTGATAAGCTCCATGTTGGTGGCACATGGTGTACAAAAAACAGCTCCATGGTGGTGGTACAGGGCTAGAATGACGGGACCCATGGTGGTGACACAGGGTGTACAGTGATTAGCTCAACGGTGGTAATACAGGGTGTACAGTGATCAGCTCAATGGTGGTGAAACAGGGTTTACTGTTGGTTAGCTCCATGGGGTGACACAGGGTGTACAGCGATCAGCTCTATGGTGGCGGCACCGGTTGTACAGTGATCAGCGGCTCATGGTGGGAAAACATGGTGTATAGTGATTAGCACCCCATGGTGGTGGCAGAGTGTGTACATTTATCAGCAACATCGTGGTGTTACCGACTGTACAATGTCAGATTTATGGTGGTGACGCAGGATCTAGAGTGGTCAGCTCATTGGTGATTACACAGGGTGTACAGTAATCAGCTACATGGTGGTGGACAGGGTGTACAGTAATCAGACCCATGATGGTGGCACAGGATGTACAGTGTTCAGCTCCATGGTTGTAACACAGAGTGTACAATAATCAGCTCAATGGTGCTGACACAGGGTCCAGAGGGGTCAGCTCCATGGTGGATACACAGGGTGTACAGTGATCAGCTCCATGGTGGTGACACAGGGTGTACAGTGATCAGCTCAATAGTGGTGACACAGGGTGTATCTAGTATCATAGCCAATACAAACAATTCGGTCAACTTAGTATCATGACCAATTGGTGACTTGTAAACAAACTGTAACAAATCGTAAGATCAGGTCTGAAAGCACGTGCCGGTATTGCTCTCAAGGACGTTGATATTTGGGCAAATCAAATAAGGTATAAATAAGCGTTGTCAAACAAGGCCCTGTTTACTAAAGCCGTTCATAACACGATTATGATAAGAAATTATTAATAGCATCAAAACAGCTGATATATATCAGAATTAAATAAATAATCTCAACCTACAACGATAAGGTAAATATTGTCTTCATTAAAGCCGGGCTATCACCAGTTACAAGTAACAACACCTGACGGATAAGGGTGAATACAGCACATATAAGAATTATAGTTAAATGATATTGCTAATAATCATATATATATATATATATAGAGAGAGAGAGAGAGAGAGACAGAGACAGAGACAGAGAGAGACAGAGACAGAGAGAGAGAGAGAGAGTGAGAGAGAAAGAGAGAGAGAGAGGAGGAGGAGATGGCGTGTATGCCTTCCTGTTTAAGATAATGCATGACTGAGTTATTTAGTCGGTGTAAGGTTCAAGAATATTTAACGGCCTTCATTTGTGAAAACGATATGAAATCAACCTTTTAAAACCTGTAATGCGTATAAAATAAGTACCCTCTACTATGGCCTCTTTGTCCGTCTCCTTTTCTCAAAGCGACCATTAACAAGGCACAAGCCATTAGACCTATAAATAATTGTATTTCTATTGTTAAAAGTTAATGATTTTATTTTATTTTTGCATGCAATTTTCAGTTACCTTATGAGCTTATGACAAGTTTGGAATTACGTACCAGTGGCCTTTTATTCCTGAATAAAGCAGTCTATTCCTTGGATCCCATAACAGATCCTATAATATAGTTCTAAAAATATAATGAAAGATTATGACAATTTGCGCCAGTTGATTTTGCTTGAAGAATTTATGCGCTGCGTTAACGGAGATGTTAAAACTTTTCTCGATGAGAACAGTCCTGAAACACTTGACATTGCTGCTCAATTAGCCGATGATTATTCATTAACACGCAAAAAGTCCTTTACTAGCAAATCAAACCAGTCATTCACGAACAAGAATGTAAATCAGTATGGTCAAAAGAAGTTTAAAGTGCAGTCACCCAGTACTAGTAGTCGTGATAGTTCAGCAAAGTCCATTGCCACACATCAGTCCACGTCCACTGTCTGAATCCAACCAAGGCCAGCCATTTTCAAAGAAAATCTGTAACTACTGCAAAAAGGAAGGTCATCTAATATCCTGCTGCTGGAAACTTGCAAATAAACCAAACTGTAAACCTTCTGGTTTGTTTCAAAATCTATGCACAACATAGGACAAGAGTCAGGCTCTTTTCATGTAAATAAGTGGTACAGCTCCTTTATTGACTCTAATAAAGAGTTTGATGCTACGGAGGCCAACGTGCCGTCTGACTCCATAAAATAATTCGTAGCTTGCGGGGAAAAACCTCATTTGATTCCTGCGAGGAATTTAATAAGGCTAGGTCCTTTCAAGACTCCTGCGAGGAGTATCCATTAAATAAGGCTAAGTCCTTTTATGTCTCTTGCGAGAGTATTTCAAATTAGGCCAGGTCCTCTTATGACAAACAAAAGTTTGTTTCTGCTGAGGAAAATTCCTCTGTTGACTCCCATGAGGAGTTAAATTGTAATAAGGATGTAGATTCCTTTAAGGACTCTGAAAAAGAGTTTATGACTGACACTATCAGTTTCAATTCTTTGTTTGATGAAACTGATGTAGTAGTTTCCTCTCCTGACTCTGAAATGGTGTCATTTGAGCCATTCATACATGATGATTTTATGTCACTTTCAAGTGATTTTTCTACCCCTATTAGAAATTTGAGGGAAACTGTTTCAGGCCAAACTCTCATGTTAGCAAACACTTTGCCATTTTCTAATAGGTCTTTTACTGGTGCAAATGCACTTGTTAATGGTGTGTTTTCAGACAAGCACACTTCGGTTCCGCTTCAGAGTATCAATTATTGATTTCATGGAATATTACTATGGGCATAAGAACTACTTTACCCTTTAAGGGAAATCAGTTGCTGCTAGACAATGATGTTGCAAGTGACAAAGTACAGCCTGTACCAATAGTGACAGAAAAGCCGTCACTTGATCAGGACACTGATCCTGAAAGTCAGGAAATTCCCGGTTTGTATCCTTCATGTGCTGTAACTAGATCTGTGGCCAAGAAAAACACACGAGGATAATGGTCCAGATAATAACACTCTGGAGTCACCAGTGACTCGTCTAACGACTCGCCCGTACAAGATGCAGCATTTTCAAGGTCAGAACTTATCGCAGAACAGCATAAGGCTATTTCACGTTTCTTTCCCAGGGCAGTTTCTAAAGATGAACTGTCACAGAATCCAGTTTGATTCTATAGCAAAAATGGAGTGCTTATGCGTAAATGGCGACCACCTGATCTATGCGCTGATGATGAGAGGGCCATCAAACATCAAATAGTAATGCCCAAAAGCTTTCGCAATGAAATTCTAAGCATGGCAAAAGAGGCTCCTTTGTCTGACCATTTTGGTATAACTAAAACTTATCAGAAAGTTAGTACACATTTCTATTAGCCTAACTTAGGACAGATGTTTTACAATATTGTAAATCATGCCATACATGCCAGATTGTAGGCATGCTCAATCAGAATCCTCCTAAAGCCCCACTGAGGCCTATTACTGCTTTTGAGGAACAATTTAGCAGGATTATTGTTGATTGTGTTGGAACACAGCCATAACAAATCTTGACATGAATACTTGCTGAAAATTATGTGCGCCACCGTTATGGGTTCGAATCCCGGATCGGCCCAATGTTTTCCCCTTAATATTTGTCTTCGTTACAGACAGGAAAAGAAAAAAACAAGACTAGTGATCGTGAAATTTAGTAAATATAAACAGAATTAAAAGATACTTGAAAAAGCTAGGACGCATATAAAGAATAATGATATCAGAGACCTAGAATTATAATGAAGCTGTTGGGAAAGCTAGGGTGAACCTTATACCGTACATCATACGTGTCAGGAAAAGGGCAAACAGGCATGTTTGTCATTTGATAAAATTGTGATTAAAATTTGGGCTTTGTATGGAACTATTCTTCAAATTACAAGAAACCAGTTAAGCGTGGGAACAAAGGATTTGACAAGGGTCATTATGTAATACACGCATCCCTTGATAAACAACATTCATTTTTCCCCATTTTTTTTTTATTTTCCCTTGGATTTATTAAAAACTTAGCTATCCCCAGCTTATGCACTCTTTGAAAGCTCCGCACAAGCTCAGGTAAGATGCACTCCAACTAACAATGTTGAAACTGACAATGAAATTTATTTTTAAAAATGTAGAGATATTACCTTGGTTTTCTGGAATGCAAAAAAGTGTGTTCCCATGATACAAGGGGAAAAAGTATATAAATATAATAATATATGTAAAACTGAAACTTGGGCAACCAGAGTTGATGAATTTATCAATATAACATTTTTAGGTAATGTGTAGCAAAAAAAAAAAGTAGGACATCGAGGATCTTAGTACTTGTGTATGAAAGGCTTAATTATATGATAACAAAAGTATTTAAATATACTGATGTGATTGTTCTGATTTTAGAAGGAACAATGTTTATGAACTCAGGGATCTATCTCTGGTGAGGTGTTTGTGAGTTTACCAGTTTACACAAATAATATAATGGAGTCACTGAGTTGAATAATGAGACTGGAAAATATATTGTTTAAATTTTAGGGGACTCAGGTGAGTCATAGTGACGGGAAATCGGAATGTAGAGAATGGATATTTAACAGCTTATATCTATGATGATTCTCTAAAGCACACTGGATTTGGAATTTGTTACATAGGTGATAACTTTGATATTCCACGTCTGTCAAAAGGTAAAACAATGTACGTAGAGTTTACTGTAACTATGCTGTTTACTCGATGTAGACTTTGTAAATGGAAGAATGGAGCCAGATATACCCGGGGAATTCAGATGTATTATGCATTCAGGCAGTAGTATTGTAGATTATGTAATAATGAGCAGTTACTAATGAACTGCTTGTATATGACAAACAAATTGTCTCCTGACTTGTGTACATCTAAGGAGGTTCTCCATGGAAATCTGAAAGTAGGTTATGGTAACCTGTATTAAGCCAGGTACAGATTTTGACCATCCAGACAGTCATGTATGCAAAAATAGTATCTATTAAAATATACTATCATAACCTTCTGATAGATTAGCTGGAAAATACAAAATTAGGGCACTGTGACCTATTTTCTGAAGCGATAAAAAGACATTTTGAGCATTCTGAATATCAGATCAGCACAGATTGTATCCCTCTGCTCAAGAATCTTTTAACAAAAAAAACTACGGAATTCCTCCTTTGAAACATGTGTTTAGGTTATGGTGACCTACATTGTGCAAGCTTTGGATCAGAAATATGATTAGAGCATCCTAAACATGTTATGGGCATAGACGTTTTACATGATGCCTAGAATCTTCTAACTCAAACATCTTGTGATTCCTAAGGAGAAATTTATGAAAATAAAAATAAGGTAATGATGACATATATTCTGCAAGCTACTCATGAAAGCATGATATTCAGCAGTCAGATACAAACTACATCCATCAGCCCTAGAAAACCCAAACAAAAATTTCAGGGATGTCTTTGGCAAATATTCCTGAATATTACAGCAGTTATAGAAGATCAATGATGACTGGTATTATTATCACTTTGAATAATTAAAAATGCTAAATTTGCATCTCATCACCACTATCGAAGGTCTTTTTTGTTTATGGTTGTAATCTTGACCTGATTTGCATAAATTACAGGATTATGTACATGCACTCAGGATTACCAGTGCCAAATACACAAATGCATCGGGTACCATAACCAACACAAACACGTCATAAAGCTGATCATCATGACCGATTGGTCTTTTAGGTGAACAAATCGTAACTGAAAATATCAGATCTGACAGGTCAGTACATGCCTATCATTATATCGAGGAACACTTATCTTTGAACAAAATAGATAAGGTTTCTGGGGCGTTGTCAAACATGACTGTACTTGATTCCCTCTGACAATGGTCATGATAAGAACTGATTGATATCATCACTTGGCTACTTGGCTATTAATGTATGGTAAAATTGATTAGTTGCATGCATTTTTAGCCGTCTAGGAGCAAAGGTACCTGTAGCACCCACTGTACACGTCACGTAAAACTGAACGAATGAATTGTCCTCGTCAAGCCGAGGCTACAACCTTGCATAACCTGTTACATTGACAACGCCTTACTGATATAAGTGTTAAATATTGTATAGTATTGTAAATATTTTAGTCACATATAAGACAAAACATCTTATGCTATTCCTTGTGAAAGTCAAAGTAAAAACATTAAATAGATTATAAGTACTCCCCACAAAAAATGGGCAAAATGTAACGGCTAAATCTGTCAAAAGGGAATTATTTCGACAAAGCGTTCTTTAAGGCATATCATATATAGAAATAAGCTGCTGATAAATAAGCTCTCCAACTATACAGCTAAAGCTTTTGAAATAAAACATGTAAAGTTGAAGTCATAAATATGTTTAATGCATACTTTGGTTGAGAAATATTTAACACTGGCAGGTCGGTCTGTCTGCATTATGCTGATCGGTATTCTGTATGATTTATATGAGCAATGAGTAACAATTTGACAAAATATCTGCCTTGATTCTTCCTGTTAGATATACATTGACTTGATGCCCTGAATTGGAAGTGTAGTGTAAGACACTCTATCACTTATTATAATCAGTGGCTAATCACCTGTGAAGTAACACCATGTACGTATTGTATGTAGAAACAAGAGACAAGGGCCTATTGTACGTATACTGTGGTTGCCTTATTGTACGTGAGGGATTTAATATCGCAATGTTTGCGAATGGAAAATAATCGGGAATTAGATACCTCAGACACTTGGATAAACAAGAAGGGATGATACATCAGCACTAATTGATTATTTGTCACACCTCTGGAAACTAATTACTTGGTCCGTTAATCAGCAGCTTTATCTGTGCATGGTAATGGTACCGGCCAATGCTAAGACACTTTAATTATTGTAATAATATAAAGACAGTCATTGAAACAAAAGAGATAGTGTGGGATGTAATTATATCATATAATAAATACACACACCGGTGTGCTTAGATTTAATTTCTTTCTGGTGTGATCGCAAATGGAAACCCTCGCAAACAGTTAAAAATTGAAGAAATCCCGAAATGTAAGTCTCGCGAATATGAAACCAACCACATTATACGTATATATATATATTTGGTTCTTTACATAATTTTTGTATTTTTGTATATAAACAAGCTTGTTTTTTTAAGATACGGTCGTTATCGGAATCATACACTTAAATGAACCTCACTAAAAACGAACCATGGTTATACTCTCCGAATGGTCATGAAGCACGAAAATAGTGAATATATGCATCTAATTTTAATCTGACTTTTTTAATACTATTACACAAAAAATACTGATTCCATTAGCGTCTGTTTAAAGATTAGAACATACTGATATCGAACCATAGGGTATTGACACATCGCTGGGGAAACACTGGGGCTGAGTAGCGGCAGCAATAGAAATATTTTTATTAGGACCTTTTCGATTGAAAACCTTTTCTTGAAAATAAGAAAAATAAAAATGTCGGCTTGGTAAAAAGTTGTAAACAAAATTTTAATATACTGATGTTTATTCATGAGAAATACACGTGCTATGTTAACATAATGCAAAATAACATTAGTGAGGAAATTTGTTTAAGTAGGGATCGCGTACACTACCGCCTCCTTGAGATAAATGTTTTCATAACTTTGCCAAAATATTGTTGTTAACTCGAAAATGACTTTGATAGAAATAAATTGATACTAGGGTTATCTTCCAATATGTAATTGAATTGTATGTCTAATTTTTAACAAATATATATTTAATTGCAGTTTGAGGTTAATGGAACCTAGCTTATTCGGAGTGAAAATGGCCACTGAAAATATACAAAGGAGAGTGCTATAGCAGAAAACAATAACGAGAAAAATAAATATCTTGAAAAATTGTATTCACTAGCAAAATAGTTAATATAGTTGGTTGAGGCTGTGTAGTTTGTGTATTTGTTAAGTCTATGTATTAATGTCGAATGTATATGTTTTCTGTATTTATGTATTTGTTTGATAATAAACAAAATATTGTTGTTACAGTGAACCATATAGTGAACATGTTGAAACAAAAAACAGCCATATGTATTGCATGTATACAAGTGACAAAGGCTACCATGACCGTTTTCTCTATAAGACCAAACCAACAATTCATTTCGTATGGTGTCTATAAATGTACCTTTTATAGTAAAAGTAGCGCATATCTCAGGTGTTGTTGATGTATTGGGAAGAAATTCTGCATACCGGTGTATGTCAATGGAATTTTGGTCCTTTTTCATCTCCCTTAATACAAGATTGGTGGCGCTGTGCCTTTCAATAAGTCTGCATGTGTAAAAAAATACAAGGAATTGATGGGTGTTTCGACCTGAGATTTTACAGGTTCATTTATCTTACATAGCTTTGTCATAGAAAAGTCTGGTGTTATTACCTGCTGATTCGCTTTGTTTAATATCCAAGCCTTTGTCTTAGTAGTGGTTTGACGTATCGGTCTTTGCGTATCCATCCAACTTCGTATAGCACATCCATGCATTTATCTCAGAGGAGGTAAGTAGACGCTAGTCCACAGAGAATAGTTCAGACATTATCCCTTCTTGGCCCAATGAACATGAAGACGTTTCTTTTATACTGCTTAAATTGCAAATATTGCATAGATTTGGGTGATGTTAGATCAAAACAAGTTCCAATGTGAACTAATGGTAATTTTCCACGTTGTATAAAATATATATATATATATATATATATATATATATATATATATATATATATATATATATATATATAGTTCTTTCTAGGCTGTTTGCAATGCACTTCTTACGGATGTCTGTCGTTACAACCAGTTGTTCAATGTACAACCCCTCGAGTCATACCTTTCTGAAGAGTGCCGTACAACGGTACGAAACTAATTAGTCAACACAACACGATGCTTACAATCGTTTGATTCCTTACACATGATATATATATATATATATATATATGTATATATATATATATATATATATATATATATATATATATATATATATATATATATTCTACCTAGCTTAATTGTCTTGACCAAATTAACTGGACAATCAAAGACTACAGAAAGTACCTGGCTGATAAAATTGAGCTGATGGGAAATCCAATCTTAGAAAATTTATGACAACTACAAGTCCTTGGTCAGGAAAAGCTATAAGCTATCAAAGGATGGTTATAGGGCCCGTTATATGTCTTTAAGGTCGGAGTTCCCGAATCACCCGGTTCGGGTGTTTGGGGTGGAATTTTCCTTGTTACATGAGAGGTCATGTGACTGTGACTTACAGATATCAGCCTGAGCACTTGGCATACTGCTGACAAGTGTATATGCTAATTAACTGTGCACGTGTCTCAAAAAGTAAAATGGTAACCCCCCCCCCCCCCCAGATCCGCATAAATGTATTATCACTTAAATAATGGTATTGGACATTATATAAATATGAATCCTCTTTAATAATAAAAACCCTTTGAGTAACCTGAGGAAGATACTAATTAACAGGTACCAGATGTTGCCTTACTAGCCCTAGTAACCCCAGAGCAAATCGAGATTAAGAGCGTGATTGAAAGATGTTGATTGACGGCCTTGAGTGGGAGGTGGCGAGGATGCACACAGATCTACAGCTGGAGTATCTGGCTGAGCATCAGGACGCCACACTCACGTTACCCCGCGGGGTGAGGTTAGGCATCAGAGACAAGTACCCGGCGTCCCACTACGTGAGGTATCTCAGGCAGAATGGAGGGGAGGTGAGGGAGATGTGGGTGACAGGTGATGTATACAAGCTGGAAGACAGATTTCAAAGGCACCATGATGAAAATCTGTGATTTATGTGTGTGTCATGCATATTTAATGTCCAATGCATTTGGAGTGTTATTGATTTGAATATTATGTAACAATAACTTTAAATAACGTTTTGTTTTCCCTTCACATGCCCTGTAGAGTACTTAGGCTAAGCTTTATTTTAAGTTGAATCACTTAAGTAGTATCAACAAATGTTGCTGCCTGTTATCCTAAGTAAATGAGAAATTCCTATCATTTTTGAAGTCACCCAATGTTGTTCATGTTTCCCGTCCATGGCCTGACAATAAACTAAATCAGAATTTTTATTCAGCCATGTAGCTGTGTACACGTAAATTCACACAGAAACTTGGAGTACGGGTTCTTGTGACTTTGTAGTGTGTACTCTCATTCTGATCCATCAAGAAGAAAATTCCTAACAAAGCATGATTTAACCGGGCTTATCAGTTATGTAACATTTAAAAGCCAATAGTGATTGAGAATTTATGTGCATAGTGAATGGAGTTTCAGTAGTGCTTATTCCGGCGGTTTTTACAGTATTTGGAGTACAGACAGTTACTGACTAATGACATGGCATGCCTGCTTGTGAACAAAGCCACGTGCTGTTGTTTATACACATCATGGCTTCTATCTAATTGGCCCCTGCTGTGACTCTGCATCTCCTCTGCTAAATGTTAACGGAGACTGACATGGGCACATGTAATTTATTTTCTAGCACAAAGCACAAATTTACCAAGGAAAGATAATTATTTAAGTTATTTGCAGTACTAGGAACATGTCTGCCAAAATCCAGGTCAGGTTACATGTATCTGCCCTGCTAATATTCAGTATACAGTTGGAGCCCATGCGAACAGTTGCAGATATTATGTTACAATCTATGTTGCCCAGGAGAGCCCCCTGGTATTGTTAGCGGCACGCGGTCTTTAATGTAATTAGACTGGCTACCTCATGGTTTGCTAAGGGTTTAGCATCGTTTCCTTTACTTTCACCATTTCAACCTTCTTTTTGCAGAGCAGGAACTGTAACCATTACATCAGACCCTTAACTGGAATCATATCTTATTAAAACAGATCCTTTAATGTTGAATATTAAAAAATTATTTTGCCATTTCATCACAAACGTATGTTAGGTTTGCCCGTCATAAGAAAAATTAATAAATTAGGTTGCATTTCAGCTCAGCTGGATTGAATGAGGTTATTTTCATTTGAAACCCTGCACAAGGACGGATTGTGCTATAATCAGCAAACTCCTTAGCCAAAACATCAATTCATGTGCTTTCAAAATCAGACTTTTCTCAGTATTTATTCCATTAAAACAAAACATTTAAAAAAAAATGTTTGCCTGGTCGTACAAAATGTCACTTGTTGCATTTGGCTATATATCTTAATTTATACGATTCTAAGAAACTTTTGAATTAACATATAAATAGGTACTTTTAAAATTTCGTTGAAAATCCAAATTAGATCACTGTGTCATATAAACTGTGAGATATCGGATGAAAACATGAATTTTTTAGCATCCCAAGAGTCAGACATGATACAGATTATAATTGTTGGGCCTAAAACAGCTTATTTATCTATGATACAGAAATCTTCAGCCTGACTTATATTCGGAAAACTACGGGAGATAAAATTCGTAGCACTCTGGATGTCATTCGTCACAGTGTGCAAAGGTAGCTTAACAGGCGTTTTTATTGGATCTAAATATTTAAATAATAAGCCATAAATAAAATATGTCCGAATGTAGAGTTCAAACACAATAGGCCCAAAACCTGTTACCTTTCATACCTGTCATTCGGTTAACTGTTACAAGTACATATATGTAATTATATCAGATATTTCTCCAAATTATGCTTATTTCAGGACAAATACACAACCAGTCAGCAAATAGGTGAGTACCTTACTGGGCCAATTATATCGATGGCAATACAGAGAACAGGAAAAGATTCTCCATTGCCTAAAAGATACAACCACGGACATGTTGTGGTACACCTCCAAGACCCGCAAATACGTACCCTTATGCAAGTTATGTATTGACCTAACATGAAAAACTTTGCAAACTCTTATATAACACCAAAATGGCAGTCGGGACATGGCTTTAAATAACATGGAGATTTGACATCAATATAATTTGGGATCGTGTTGTCGGGCTGTTTTGCCTTTTTATATTTTTTTATTGTTACTGACAATATGGCTGCTAGGAGAGTCAGTATCACTTTGGATGAAGTAAAGACAGGGAATACCAGAATATTTCACAGAAATGAAAATGATTGACATTTTGGAAAAAAGATGGAAAAAGACGTTTTGAAACGTCTTTGCACAATAACATCATTGGATGTTTTTCCAATGATTAACATATATAACATATACATAAAACCTTGACGGATAGTTCAAAATTAGACACACTGTAATTACAACAATTCTGAGGAGCTAACGTTTTATTTAGGCTTAGTTCAAGTGTGTCATGATATATTATGTTAATTTAGATGCATGATCTCTATGATACTAGTTTTTTGGTATCATACATGTACCTAGAATAACAGGAAGAGAGAAAAATGACGACAGATCTGTCAGCGAAATAAAAAGTGTTGAAAAAAGTTGAATACACAAATAGGAAAAGTATTTAAAAAAACATGAAGAAAATGGTTTGGCACTTGGAAAATTAATGTGGACAAGGGGAAAAGATGAAGGCTGGGAAGATCGAATTCACCAGGTGTCTGCTTTAAGGAAGGGTGAGAGTCACCCGGTGTCTGCGTTAAGGTAGAGTGAGAGTCACAAGGTCGTTGCTTTAAGGTAGAAAGAGAATCACCCGGTGTCTGCTTTAAGACAGAGTGAGTCACCAGGTGTCTGCCTTAAGGAAGAGTGAGAGTCACCCGGTATCAACTTTAAGACAGAGTGAGAGTCACCCGGTAATCTCTTTAAGGCAGAGTGAGAGCTACCCTGTGTCTGCTTTAAGACAGAGTGAGACCACCCGGTGTCTGTTTTAAGAAAGAGTGAGAATCACCCGGTGTCTGCTTTAAGAAAGAGTGAGAATCACCCATTGTATGCTTTAAGAAAGAGTGAGAATCACGCGGTATCTGCTTTAAGAAAGAGTGAGAATCACCCGGTGTTTGCTTTTAGACAGAGTGATAGTCACCCTGTGTCTGTTTAAGACAATGTGTGAGCCACACCGTGTCTGCTTTAAGGTAGAATGAGAGTCAACCGCTGTCTGCTTTAATAAAGAGGGAGAGTTATGCGGTGTCTGCTTTAAGACAGAGTGAGACCACCCGGTATCTGCTTTGAGACAGACTGAGAGTCACCCAGTGTCTGCTTTAAGACAGAGTGAGACCACCCGGTATCTGCTTTGAGACAGACAGAGTCACCCGGTGTTTGCTTTAAGATTGAGTGAGACCACCCGGTATCTGCTTTGAGACAGACTGAGAGTCACGCGGTGTCTGCTTTAAGACAGAGTGAGATCACCAGGTATCTGCTTTGAGACAGACAGAGTCACCCGGTGTTTGCTTTAAGACAGAGTGAGACCACCCGGTATCTGCTTTGAGACAGATTGAGAGTCACGCGGTGTCTGCTTTAAGACAGAGTGAGACCACCAGGTATCTGCTTTGAGACAGACAGAGTCACCCGGTGTTTGTTTTAAGACAGAGTGAGACCACCCGGTATCTGCTTTGAGACAGACAGAGTCACCCGGTGTTTGCGTTAAGACAGAGTGAGACCACCCGGTATCTGCTTTGAGACAGACTGAGAGTCACGCGGTGTCTGCTTTAAGACAGAGTGAGATCACCAGGTATCTGCTTTGAGACAGACTGAGAGTCACCCGGTGTCTGCTTTAAGACAGAGTGAGACCACCAGGTATCTGCTTTGAGACAGACTGAGAGTCACGCGGTGTCTGCTTTAAGACAGAGTGAGACCACCAGGTATCTGCTTTGAGACAGACAGAGTCACCCGGTGTTTGCTTTAAGACAGAGTGAGACCACCCGGTATCTGCTTTGAGACAGACAGAGTCACCCGGTGTTTGCTTTAAGACAGAGTGAGACCAGCCGGTATCTGCTTTGAGACAGACTGAGAGTCACGCAGTGTCTGCTTTAAGACAGAGTGAGATCACCAGATATCTGCTTTGAGACAGACAGAGTCACCCGGTGTTTGCTTTAAGACAGAGTGAGACCACCAGGTATCTGCTTTGAGACAGACTGAGAGTCACGCGGTGTCTGCTTTAAGACAGAGTGAGACCACCAGGTATCTGCTTTGAGACAGACAGAGTCACCCGGTGTTTGCTTTAAGACAGAGTGAGACCACCCGGTATCTGCTTTGAGACAGACTGAGAGTCACGCGGTGTCTGCTTTAAGACAGAGTGAGATCACCAGGTATCTGCTTTGAGACAGACAGAGTCACCCGGTGTTTGCTTTAAGACAGAGTGAGACCACCCGGTATCTGCGTTGAGACAGACTGAGAGTCACGCGGTGTCTGCTTTAAGACAGAGTGAGATCACCAGGTATCTGCTTTGAGACAGACAGATTCACCCGGTGTTTGCTTTAAGACAGAGTGAGACCACCCGGTATCTGCTTTGAGACAGACTGAGAGTCACGCGGTGTCTGCTTTAAGACAGAGTGAGATCACCAGGTATCTGCTTTGAGACAGACAGAGTCACCCGGTGTTTGCTTTAAGACAGAGTGAGACCACCCGGTATCTGCTTTGAGACAGACTGAGAGTCACGCGGTGTCTGCTTTAAGACAGAGTGTGACCACCAGGTATCTGCTTTGAGACAGACAGAGTCACCCGGTGTTTGCTTTAAGACAGAGTGGGACAACCCGGTATCTGCTTTGAGACAGACTGAGAGTCACCCGGTGTCTGCTTTAAGACAGAGTGAGACCACCAGGTATCTGCTTTGAGACAGACTGAGAGTCACGCGGTGTCTGCTTTAAGACAGAGTGAGATCACCAGGTATCTGCTTTGAGACAGACAGAGTCACCCGGTGTTTGCTTTAAGACAGAGTGAGACCACCCGGTATCTGCTTTGAGACAGACTGAGAGTCACGCGGTGTCTGGTTTAAGACAGAGTGAGACCACCAGGTATCTGCTTTGAGACAGACAGAGTCACCCGGTGTTTGCTTTAAGACAGAGTGGGACCACCCGGTATCTGCTTTGAGACAGACTGAGAGTCACCCGGTGTCTGCTTTAAGACAGAGTGAGACCACCAGGTATCTGCTTTGAGACAGACTGAGAGTCACCCGGTGTTTGCTTTAAGACAGAGTGGGACCACCCGGTATCTGCTTTGAGACAGACTGAGAGTCACCCGGTGTCTGCTTTAAGACAGAGTGAGACCACCAGGTATCTGCTTTGAGACAGACTGAGAGTCACCCGGTGTCTGCTTTAAGACAGAGTGAGACCACCAGGTATCTGCTTTGAGACAGATTGAGAGTCACCCGGTGTTTGCCTTAAGACAGAGTGGGAACAACCGGTATCTGCTTTGAGACAGACTGAGAGTCACCCGGTGTCTGCTTTAAGACAGAGTGGGACCACCCGGTATCTGCTTTGAGACAGACTGAGAGTCACCCGGTGTCTGCTTTAAGACAGAGTGGGACCACCCGGTATCTGCTTTGAGACAGACTGAGAGTCACCCGGTGTCTGCTTTAAGACAGAGTGGGACCACCCGGTATCTGCTTTGACACAGACTGAGAGTCACGCGGTGTCTGCTTTAAGACAGAGTGAGACCACCAGGTATCTGCTTTGAGACAGACTGAGAGTCACCCGGTGTCTGCTTTAAGACAGAGTGAGACCACCCGGTATCTGCTTTGAGACAGACTGAGAGTCACGCGGTGTCTGCTTTAAGACAGAGTGAGACTACCAGGTATCTGCTTTGAGACAGACAGAGTCACCCGGTGTTTGCTTTAAGACAGAGTGGGACCACCCGGTATCTGCTTTGAGACAGACTGAGAGTCACCCGGTGTCTGCTTTAAGACAGAGTGAGACCACCAGGTATCTGCTTTGAGACAGACTGAAAGTCACCGGGTGTCTGCTTTAAGACAGAGACAGACCACCAGGTATCTGCTTTGAGACAGACTGTGAGTCACGCGGTGTCTGCTTTAAGACAGAGTGAGATCACCAGGTATCTGCTTTGAGACAGACAGAGTCACCCGGTGTTTGCTTTAAGACAGAGTGAGACCACCCGGTATCTGCTTTGAGACAGATTGAGAGTCACGCGGTGTCTGCTTTAAGACAGAGTGAGACCACCAGGTATCTGCTTTGAGACAGACAGAGTCACCCGGTGTTTGCTTTAAGACAGAGTGAGACCACCCGGTATCTGCTTTGAGACAGACAGAGTCACCCGGTGTTTGCGTTAAGACAGAGTGAGACCACCCGGTATCTGCTTTGAGACAGACTGAGAGTCACGCGGTGTCTGCTTTAAGACAGAGTGAGATCACCAGGTATCTGCTTTGAGACAGACTGAGAGTCACCCGGTGTCTGCTTTAAGACAAAGTGAGACCACCAGGTATCTGCTTTGAGACAGACTGAGAGTCACGCGGTGTCTGCTTTAAGACAGAGTGAGACCACCAGGTATCTGCTTTGAGACAGACAGAGTCACCCGGTGTTTGCTTTAAGACAGAGTGAGACCACCCGGTATCTGCTTTGAGACAGACAGAGTCACCCGGTGTTTGCTTTAAGACAGAGTGAGACCAGCCGGTATCTGCTTTGAGACAGACTGAGAGTCACGCAGTGTCTGCTTTAAGACAGAGTGAGATCACCAGATATCTGCTTTGAGACAGACAGAGTCACCCGGTGTTTGCTTTAAGACAGAGTGAGACCACCAGGTATCTGCTTTGAGACAGACTGAGAGTCACGCGGTGTCTGCTTTAAGACAGAGTGAGACCACCAGGTATCTGCTTTGAGACAGACAGAGTCACCCGGTGTTTGCTTTAAGACAGAGTGAGACCACCCGGTATCTGCTTTGAGACAGACTGAGAGTCACGCGGTGTCTGCTTTAAGACAGAGTGAGATGACCAGGTATCTGCTTTGAGACAGACAGAGTCACCCGGTGTTTGCTTTAAGACAGAGTGAGACCACCCGGTATCTGCTTTGAGACAGACTGAGAGTCACGCGGTGTCTGCTTTAAGACAGAGTGAGATCACCAGGTATCTGCTTTGAGACAGACAGATTCACCCGGTGTTTGCTTTAAGACAGAGTGAGACCACCCGGTATCTGCTTTGAGACAGACTGAGAGTCACGCGGTGTCTGCTTTAAGACAGAGTGAGATCACCAGGTATCTGCTTTGAGACAGACAGAGTCACCCGGTGTTTGCTTTAAGACAGAGTGAGACCACCCGGTATCTGCTTTGAGACAGACTGAGAGTCACCCGGTGTCTGCTTTAAGACAGAGTGTGACCACCAGGTATCTGCTTTGAGACAGACAGAGTCACCCGGTGTTTGCTTTAAGACAGAGTGGGACCACCCGGTATCTGCTTTGAGACAGACAGATTCACCCGGTGTTTGCTTTAAGACAGAGTGAGACCACCCGGTATCTGCTTTGAGACAGACTGAGAGTCACGCGGTGTCTGCTTTAAGACAGAGTGTGACCACCAGGTATCTGCTTTGAGACAGACAGAGTCACCCGGTGTTTGCTTTAAGACAGAGTGGGACCACCCGGTATCTGCTTTGAGACAGACTGAGAGTCACCCGGTGTCTGCTTTAAGACAGAGTGAGATCACCAGGTATCTGCTTTGAGACAAACAGAGTCACCCGGTGTTTGCTTTAAGACAGAGTGAGACCACCCGGTATCTGCTTTGAGACAGACTGAGAGTCATGCGGTGTCTGCTTTAAGACAGAGTGAGATCACCAGGTATCTGCTTTGAGACAGACAGAGTCACCCGGTGTTTGCTTTAAGACAGAGTGAGACCACCCGGTATCTGCTTTGAGACAGACTGAGAGTCACGCGGTGTCTGCTTTAAGACAGAGTGAGACCACCAGGTATCTGCTTTGAGACAGACAGAGTCACCCGGTGTTTGCTTTTAGACAGAGTGGGACCACCGGTATCTGCTTTGAGACAGACTGAGAGTCACCCGGTGTCTGCTTTAAGACAAAGTGAGACCACCAGGTATCTGCTTTGAGACAGATTGAGAGTCACCCGGTGTCTGCTTTAAGACAGAGTGAGACCACCAGGTATCTGCTTTGAGACAGACTGAGAGTCACGCGGTGTCTGCTTTAAGACAGAGTGAGATCACCAGGTATCTGCTTTGAGACAGACAGAGTCACCCGGTGTTTGCTTTAAGACAGAGTGAGACCACCCGGTATCTGCTTTGATACAGACTGAGAGTCACGCGGTGTCTGCTTTAAGACAGAGTGAGACCACCAGGTATCTGCTTTGAGACAGACAGAGTCACCCTATGTTTGCTTTAAGACAGAGTGGGACCACCCGGTATCTGCTTTGAGACAGACTGAGAGTCACCCGGTGTCTGCTTTAAGACAGAGTGAGACCACCAGGTATCTGCTTTGAGACAGATTGAGAGTCACCCGGTGTCTGCTTTAAGACAGAGTGAGACCACCAGGTATCTGCTTTGAGACAGATTGAGAGTCACCCGGTGTCTGCTTTAAGACAGAGTGAGACCACCAGGTATCTGCTTTAAGACAGCTTGAGAGTCACGCGGTGTCTGCTTTAAGACAGAGTGGGACCACCAGGTATCTGCTTTGAGACAGACAGAGTCACCTGGTGTTTGCTTTAAGACAGAGTGGGACCACCCGGTATCTGCTTTGAGACAGACTGAGAGTCACCCGGTGTCTGCTTTAAGACAGAGTGAGACCACCAGGTATCTGCTTTGAGACAGACAGAGTCACCCGGTGTTTGCTTTAAGACAGAGTGGGACCACCCGGTATCTGCTTTGACACAGACTGAGAGTCACGCGGTGTCTGCTTTAAGACAGAGTGAGACCACCAGGTATCTGCTTTGAGACAGACTGAGAGTCACCCGGTGTCTGCTTTAAGACAGAGTGAGACCACCCGGTATCTGCTTTGAGACAGACTGAGAGTCACGCGGTGTCTGCTTTAAGACAGAGTGAGACTACCAGGTATCTGCTTTGAGACAGACAGAGTCACCCGGTGTTTGCTTTAAGACAGAGTGGGACCACCCGGTATCTGCTTTGAGACAGACTGAGAGTCACCCGGTGTCTGCTTTAAGACAGAGTGAGACCACCAGGTATCTGCTTTGAGACAGACTGAAAGTCACCGGGTGTCTGCTTTAAGACAGAGTGAGACCACCAGGTATCTGCTTTGAGACAGACTGAGAGTCACGCGGTGTCTGCTTTAAGACAGAGTGAGATCACCAGGTATCTGCTTTGAGACAGACAGAGTCACCCGGTGTTTGCTTTAAGACAGAGTGAGACCACCCGGTATCTGCTTTGAGACAGACTGAGAGTCACGCGGTGTCTGGTTTAAGACAGAGTGAGACCACCAGGTATCTGCTTTGAGACAGACAGAGTCACCCGGTGTTTGCTTTAAGACAGAGTGGGACCACCCGGTATCTGCTTTGAGACAGACTGAGAGTCACCCGGTGTCTGCTTTAAGACAGAGTGAGACCACCAGGTATCTGCTTTGAGACAGACAGAGTCACCCGGTGTTTGCTTTAAGACAGAGTGGGACCACCCGGTATCTGCTTTGAGACAGACTGAGAGTCACCCGGTGTCTGCTTTAAGACAGAGTGAGACCACCAGGTATCTGCTTTGAGACAGACTGAGAGTCACCCGGTGTCTGCTTTAAGACAGAGTGAGACCACCAGGTATCTGCTTTGAGACAGATTGAGAGTCACCCGGTGTTTGCCTTAAGACAGAGTGGGAACAACCGGTATCTGCTTTGAGACAGACTGAGAGTCACCCGGTGTCTGCTTCAAGACAGAGTGGGACCACCCGGTATCTGCTTTGAGACAGACTGAGAGTCACCCGGTGTCTGCTTTAAGACAGAGTGGGACCACCCGGTATCTGCTTTGAGACAGACTGAGAGTCACCCGGTGTCTGCTTTAAGACAGAGTGGGACCACCCGGTATCTGCTTTGACACAGACTGAGAGTCACGCGGTGTCTGCTTTAAGACAGAGTGAGACCACCAGGTATCTGCTTTGAGACAGACTGAGAGTCACCCGGTGTCTGCTTTAAGACAGAGTGAGACCACCCGGTATCTGCTTTGAGACAGACTGAGAGTCACGCGGTGTCTGCTTTAAGACAGAGTGAGACTACCAGGTATCTGCTTTGAGACAGACAGAGTCACCCGGTGTTTGCTTTAAGACAGAGTGGGACCACCCGGTATCTGCTTTGAGACAGACTGAGAGTCACCCGGTGTCTGCTTTAAGACAGAGTGAGACCACCAGGTATCTGCTTTGAGACAGACTGAAAGTCACCGGGTGTCTGCTTTAAGAAAGAGACAGACCACCAGGTATCTGCTTTGAGACAGACTGTGAGTCACGCGGTGTCTGCTTTAAGACAGAGTGAGATCACCAGGTATCTGCTTTGAGACAGACAGAGTCACCCGGTGTTTGCTTTAAGACAGAGTGAGACCACCAGGTATCTGCTTTGAGACAGATTGAGAGTCACCCGGTGTTTGCCTTAAGACAGAGTGGGAACAACCGGTATCTGCTTTGAGACAGACTGAGAGTCACCCGGTGTCTGCTTTAAGACAGAGTGGGACCACCCGGTATCTGCTTTGAGACAGACTGAGAGTCACCCGGTGTCTGCTTTAAGACAGAGTGGGACCACCCGGTATCTGCTTTGAGACAGACTGAGAGTCACCCGGTGTCTGCTTTAAGACAGAGTGGGACCACCCGGTATCTGCTTTGACACAGACTGAGAGTCACGCGGTGTCTGGTTTAAGACAGAGTGAGACCACCAGGTATCTGCTTTGAGACAGACTGAGAGTCACCCGGTGTCTGCTTTAAGACAGAGTGAGACCACCCGGTATCTGCTTTGAGACAGACTGAGAGTCACGCGGTGTCTGCTTTAAGACAGAGTGAGACTACCAGGTATCTGCTTTGAGACAGACAGAGTCACCCGGTGTTTGCTTTAAGACAGAGTGGGACCACCCGGTATCTGCTTTGAGACAGACTGAGAGTCACCCGGTGTCTGCTTTAAGACAGAGTGAGACCACCAGGTATCTGCTTTGAGACAGACTGAAAGTCACCGGGTGTCTGCTTTAAGACAGAGACAGACCACCAGGTATCTGCTTTGAGACAGACTGTGAGTCACGCGGTGTCTGCTTTAAGACAGAGTGAGATCACCAGGTATCTGCTTTGAGACAGACAGAGTCACCCGGTGTTTGCTTTAAGACAGAGTGAGACCACCCGGTATCTGCTTTGAGACAGATTGAGAGTCACGCGGTGTCTGCTTTAAGACAGAGTGAGACCACCAGGTATCTGCTTTGAGACAGACAGAGTCACCCGGTGTTTGCTTTAAGACAGAGTGAGACCACCCGGTATCTGCTTTGAGACAGACAGAGTCACCCGGTGTTTGCGTTAAGACAGAGTGAGACCACCCGGTATCTGCTTTGAGACAGACTGAGAGTCACGCGGTGTCTGCTTTAAGACAGAGTGAGATCACCAGGTATCTGCTTTGAGACAGACTGAGAGTCACCCGGTGTCTGCTTTAAGACAAAGTGAGACCACCAGGTATCTGCTTTGAGACAGACTGAGAGTCACGCGGTGTCTGCTTTAAGACAGAGTGAGACCACCAGGTATCTGCTTTGAGACAGACAGAGTCACCCGGTGTTTGCTTTAAGACAGAGTGAGACCACCCGGTATCTGCTTTGAGACAGACAGAGTCACCCGGTGTTTGCTTTAAGACAGAGTGAGACCAGCCGGTATCTGCTTTGAGACAGACTGAGAGTCACGCAGTGTCTGCTTTAAGACAGAGTGAGATCACCAGATATCTGCTTTGAGACAGACAGAGTCACCCGGTGTTTGCTTTAAGACAGAGTGAGACCACCAGGTATCTGCTTTGAGACAGACTGAGAGTCACGCGGTGTCTGCTTTAAGACAGAGTGAGACCACCAGGTATCTGCTTTGAGACAGACAGAGTCACCCGGTGTTTGCTTTAAGACAGAGTGAGACCACCCGGTATCTGCTTTGAGACAGACTGAGAGTCACGCGGTGTCTGCTTTAAGACAGAGTGAGATCACCAGGTATCTGCTTTGAGACAGACAGAGTCACCCGGTGTTTGCTTTAAGACAGAGTGAGACCACCCGGTATCTGCTTTGAGACAGACTGAGAGTCACGCGGTGTCTGCTTTAAGACAGAGTGAGATCACCAGGTATCTGCTTTGAGACAGACAGATTCACCCGGTGTTTGCTTTAAGACAGAGTGGGACCACCCGGTATCTGCTTTGAGACAGACTGAGAGTCACGCGGTGTCTGCTTTAAGACAGAGTGAGATCACCAGGTATCTGCTTTGAGACAGACAGAGTCACCCGGTGTTTGCTTTAAGACAGAGTGAGACCACCCGGTATCTGCTTTGAGACAGACTGAGAGTCACCCGGTGTCTGCTTTAAGACAGAGTGTGACCACCAGGTATCTGCTTTGAGACAGACAGAGTCACCCGGTGTTTGCTTTAAGACAGAGTGGGACCACCCGGTATCTGCTTTGAGACAGACTGAGAGTCACGCGGTGTCTGGTTTAAGACAGAGTGAGACCACCAGGTATCTGCTTTGAGACAGACAGAGTCACCCGGTGTTTGCTTTAAGACAGAGTGGGACCACCCGGTATCTGCTTTGAGACAGACTGAGAGTCACCCGGTGTCTGCTTTAAGACAGAGTGAGACCACCAGGTATCTGCTTTGAGACAGACAGAGTCACCCGGTGTTTGCTTTAAGACAGAGTGGGACCACCCGGTATCTGCTTTGAGACAGACTGAGAGTCACCCGGTGTCTGCTTTAAGACAGAGTGAGACCACCAGGTATCTGCTTTGAGACAGACTGAGAGTCACCCGGTGTCTGCTTTAAGACAGAGTGAGACCACCAGGTATCTGCTTTGAGACAGATTGAGAGTCACCCGGTGTTTGCCTTAAGACAGAGTGGGAACAACCGGTATCTGCTTTGAGACAGACTGAGAGTCACCCGGTGTCTGCTTTAAGACAGAGTGGGACCACCCGGTATCTGCTTTGAGACAGACTGAGAGTCACCCGGTGTCTGCTTTAAGACAGAGTGGGACCACCCGGTATCTGCTTTGAGACAGACTGAGAGTCACCCGGTGTCTGCTTTAAGACAGAGTGGGACCACCCGGTATCTGCTTTGACACAGACTGAGAGTCACGCGGTGTCTGCTTTAAGACAGAGTGAGACCACCAGGTATCTGCTTTGAGACAGACTGAGAGTCACCCGGTGTCTGCTTTAAGACAGAGTGAGACCACCCGGTATCTGCTTTGAGACAGACTGAGAGTCACGCGGTGTCTGCTTTAAGACAGAGTGAGACTACCAGGTATCTGCTTTGAGACAGACAGAGTCACCCGGTGTTTGCTTTAAGACAGAGTGGGACCACCCGGTATCTGCTTTGAGACAGACTGAGAGTCACCCGGTGTCTGCTTTAAGACAGAGTGAGACCACCAGGTATCTGCTTTGAGACAGACTGAAAGTCACCGGGTGTCTGCTTTAAGAAAGAGACAGACCACCAGGTATCTGCTTTGAGACAGACTGTGAGTCACGCGGTGTCTGCTTTAAGACAGAGTGAGATCACCAGGTATCTGCTTTGAGACAGACAGAGTCACCCGGTGTTTGCTTTAAGACAGAGTGAGACCACCAGGTATCTGCTTTGAGACAGATTGAGAGTCACCCGGTGTTTGCCTTAAGACAGAGTGGGAACAACCGGTATCTGCTTTGAGACAGACTGAGAGTCACCCGGTGTCTGCTTTAAGACAGAGTGGGACCACCCGGTATCTGCTTTGAGACAGACTGAGAGTCACCCGGTGTCTGCTTTAAGACAGAGTGGGACCACCCGGTATCTGCTTTGAGACAGACTGAGAGTCACCCGGTGTCTGCTTTAAGACAGAGTGGGACCACCCGGTATCTGCTTTGACACAGACTGAGAGTCACGCGGTGTCTGGTTTAAGACAGAGTGAGACCACCAGGTATCTGCTTTGAGACAGACTGAGAGTCACCCGGTGTCTGCTTTAAGACAGAGTGAGACCACCCGGTATCTGCTTTGAGACAGACTGAGAGTCACGCGGTGTCTGCTTTAAGACAGAGTGAGACTACCAGGTATCTGCTTTGAGACAGACAGAGTCACCCGGTGTTTGCTTTAAGACAGAGTGGGACCACCCGGTATCTGCTTTGAGACAGACTGAGAGTCACCCGGTGTCTGCTTTAAGACAGAGTGAGACCACCAGGTATCTGCTTTGAGACAGACTGAAAGTCACCGGGTGTCTGCTTTAAGACAGAGACAGACCACCAGGTATCTGCTTTGAGACAGACTGTGAGTCACGCGGTGTCTGCTTTAAGACAGAGTGAGATCACCAGGTATCTGCTTTGAGACAGACAGAGTCACCCGGTGTTTGCTTTAAGACAGAGTGAGACCACCCGGTATCTGCTTTGAGACAGATTGAGAGTCACGCGGTGTCTGCTTTAAGACAGAGTGAGACCACCAGGTATCTGCTTTGAGACAGACAGAGTCACCCGGTGTTTGCTTTAAGACAGAGTGAGACCACCCGGTATCTGCTTTGAGACAGACAGAGTCACCCGGTGTTTGCGTTAAGACAGAGTGAGACCACCCGGTATCTGCTTTGAGACAGACTGAGAGTCACGCGGTGTCTGCTTTAAGACAGAGTGAGATCACCAGGTATCTGCTTTGAGACAGACTGAGAGTCACCCGGTGTCTGCTTTAAGACAAAGTGAGACCACCAGGTATCTGCTTTGAGACAGACTGAGAGTCACGCGGTGTCTGCTTTAAGACAGAGTGAGACCACCAGGTATCTGCTTTGAGACAGACAGAGTCACCCGGTGTTTGCTTTAAGACAGAGTGAGACCACCCGGTATCTGCTTTGAGACAGACAGAGTCACCCGGTGTTTGCTTTAAGACAGAGTGAGACCAGCCGGTATCTGCTTTGAGACAGACTGAGAGTCACGCAGTGTCTGCTTTAAGACAGAGTGAGATCACCAGATATCTGCTTTGAGACAGACAGAGTCACCCGGTGTTTGCTTTAAGACAGAGTGAGACCACCAGGTATCTGCTTTGAGACAGACTGAGAGTCACGCGGTGTCTGCTTTAAGACAGAGTGAGACCACCAGGTATCTGCTTTGAGACAGACAGAGTCACCCGGTGTTTGCTTTAAGACAGAGTGAGACCACCCGGTATCTGCTTTGAGACAGACTGAGAGTCACGCGGTGTCTGCTTTAAGACAGAGTGAGATGACCAGGTATCTGCTTTGAGACAGACAGAGTCACCCGGTGTTTGCTTTAAGACAGAGTGAGACCACCCGGTATCTGCTTTGAGACAGACTGAGAGTCACGCGGTGTCTGCTTTAAGACAGAGTGAGATCACCAGGTATCTGCTTTGAGACAGACAGATTCACCCGGTGTTTGCTTTAAGACAGAGTGAGACCACCCGGTATCTGCTTTGAGACAGACTGAGAGTCACGCGGTGTCTGCTTTAAGACAGAGTGAGATCACCAGGTATCTGCTTTGAGACAGACAGAGTCACCCGGTGTTTGCTTTAAGACAGAGTGAGACCACCCGGTATCTGCTTTGAGACAGACTGAGAGTCACCCGGTGTCTGCTTTAAGACAGAGTGTGACCACCAGGTATCTGCTTTGAGACAGACAGAGTCACCCGGTGTTTGCTTTAAGACAGAGTGGGACCACCCGGTATCTGCTTTGAGACAGACAGATTCACCCGGTGTTTGCTTTAAGACAGAGTGAGACCACCCGGTATCTGCTTTGAGACAGACTGAGAGTCACGCGGTGTCTGCTTTAAGACAGAGTGTGACCACCAGGTATCTGCTTTGAGACAGACAGAGTCACCCGGTGTTTGCTTTAAGACAGAGTGGGACCACCCGGTATCTGCTTTGAGACAGACTGAGAGTCATGCGGTGTCTGCTTTAAGACAGAGTGAGATCACCAGGTATCTGCTTTGAGACAGACAGAGTCACCCGGTGTTTGCTTTAAGACAGAGTGAGACCACCCGGTATCTGCTTTGAGACAGACTGAGAGTCACGCGGTGTCTGCTTTAAGACAGAGTGAGACCACCAGGTATCTGCTTTGAGACAGACAGAGTCACCCGGTGTTTGCTTTTAGACAGAGTGGGACCACCGGTATCTGCTTTGAGACAGACTGAGAGTCACCCGGTGTCTGCTTTAAGACAAAGTGAGACCACCAGGTATCTGCTTTGAGACAGATTGAGAGTCACCCGGTGTCTGCTTTAAGACAGAGTGAGACCACCAGGTATCTGCTTTGAGACAGACTGAGAGTCACGCGGTGTCTGCTTTAAGACAGAGTGAGATCACCAGGTATCTGCTTTGAGACAGACAGAGTCACCCGGTGTTTGCTTTAAGACAGAGTGAGACCACCCGGTATCTGCTTTGATACAGACTGAGAGTCACGCGGTGTCTGCTTTAAGACAGAGTGAGACCACCAGGTATCTGCTTTGAGACAGACAGAGTCACCCTATGTTTGCTTTAAGACAGAGTGGGACCACCCGGTATCTGCTTTGAGACAGACTGAGAGTCACCCGGTGTCTGCTTTAAGACAGAGTGAGACCACCAGGTATCTGCTTTGAGACAGATTGAGAGTCACCCGGTGTCTGCTTTAAGACAGAGTGAGACCACCAGGTATCTGCTTTGAGACAGATTGAGAGTCACCCGGTGTCTGCTTTAAGACAGAGTGAGACCACCAGGTATCTGCTTTAAGACAGCTTGAGAGTCACGCGGTGTCTGCTTTAAGACAGAGTGGGACCACCAGGTATCTGCTTTGAGACAGACAGAGTCACCTGGTGTTTGCTTTAAGACAGAGTGGGACCACCCGGTATCTGCTTTGAGACAGACTGAGAGTCACCCGGTGTCTGCTTTAAGACAGAGTGAGACCACCAGGTATCTGCTTTGAGACAGACAGAGTCACCCGGTGTTTGCTTTAAGACAGAGTGGGACCACCCGGTATCTGCTTTGACACAGACTGAGAGTCACGCGGTGTCTGCTTTAAGACAGAGTGAGACCACCAGGTATCTGCTTTGAGACAGACTGAGAGTCACCCGGTGTCTGCTTTAAGACAGAGTGAGACCACCCGGTATCTGCTTTGAGACAGACTGAGAGTCACGCGGTGTCTGCTTTAAGACAGAGTGAGACTACCAGGTATCTGCTTTGAGACAGACAGAGTCACCCGGTGTTTGCTTTAAGACAGAGTGGGACCACCCGGTATCTGCTTTGAGACAGACTGAGAGTCACCCGGTGTCTGCTTTAAGACAGAGTGAGACCACCAGGTATCTGCTTTGAGACAGACTGAAAGTCACCGGGTGTCTGCTTTAAGACAGAGTGAGACCACCAGGTATCTGCTTTGAGACAGACTGAGAGTCACGCGGTGTCTGCTTTAAGACAGAGTGAGATCACCAGGTATCTGCTTTGAGACAGACAGAGTCACCCGGTGTTTGCTTTAAGACAGAGTGAGACCACCCGGTATCTGCTTTGAGACAGACTGAGAGTCACGCGGTGTCTGGTTTAAGACAGAGTGAGACCACCAGGTATCTGCTTTGAGACAGACAGAGTCACCCGGTGTTTGCTTTAAGACAGAGTGGGACCACCCGGTATCTGCTTTGAGACAGACTGAGAGTCACCCGGTGTCTGCTTTAAGACAGAGTGAGACCACCAGGTATCTGCTTTGAGACAGACAGAGTCACCCGGTGTTTGCTTTAAGACAGAGTGGGACCACCCGGTATCTGCTTTGAGACAGACTGAGAGTCACCCGGTGTCTGCTTTAAGACAGAGTGAGACCACCAGGTATCTGCTTTGAGACAGACTGAGAGTCACCCGGTGTCTGCTTTAAGACAGAGTGAGACCACCAGGTATCTGCTTTGAGACAGATTGAGAGTCACCCGGTGTTTGCCTTAAGACAGAGTGGGAACAACCGGTATCTGCTTTGAGACAGACTGAGAGTCACCCGGTGTCTGCTTTAAGATAGAGTGGGACCACCCGGTATCTGCTTTGAGACAGACTGAGAGTCACCCGGTGTCTGCTTTAAGACAGAGTGGGACCACCCGGTATCTGCTTTGAGACAGACTGAGAGTCACCCGGTGTCTGCTTTAAGACAGAGTGGGACCACCCGGTATCTGCTTTGACACAGACTGAGAGTCACGCGGTGTCTGCTTTAAGACAGAGTGAGACCACCAGGTATCTGCTTTGAGACAGACTGAGAGTCACCCGGTGTCTGCTTTAAGACAGAGTGAGACCACCCGGTATCTGCTTTGAGACAGACTGAGAGTCACGCGGTGTCTGCTTTAAGACAGAGTGAGACTACCAGGTATCTGCTTTGAGACAGACAGAGTCACCCGGTGTTTGCTTTAAGACAGAGTGGGACCACCCGGTATCTGCTTTGAGACAGACTGAGAGTCACCCGGTGTCTGCTTTAAGACAGAGTGAGACCACCAGGTATCTGCTTTGAGACAGACTGAAAGTCACCGGGTGTCTGCTTTAAGACAGAGACAGACCACCAGGTATCTGCTTTGAGACAGACTGTGAGTCACGCGGTGTCTGCTTTAAGACAGAGTGAGATCACCAGGTATCTGCTTTGAGACAGACAGAGTCACCCGGTGTTTGCTTTAAGACAGAGTGAGACCACCAGGTATCTGCTTTGAGACAGATTGAGAGTCACCCGGTGTTTGCCTTAAGACAGAGTGGGAACAACCGGTATCTGCTTTGAGACAGACTGAGAGTCACCCGGTGTCTGCTTTAAGACAGAGTGGGACCACCCGGTATCTGCTTTGAGACAGACTGAGAGTCACCCGGTGTCTGCTTTAAGACAGAGTGGGACCACCCGGTATCTGCTTTGAGACAGACTGAGAGTCACCCGGTGTCTGCTTTAAGACAGAGTGGGACCACCCGGTATCTGCTTTGACACAGACTGAGAGTCACGCGGTGTCTGCTTTAAGAAAGAGTGAGACCACCAGGTATCTGCTTTGAGACAGACTGAGAGTCACCCGGTGTCTGCTTTAAGACAGAGTGAGACCACCCGGTATCTGCTTTGAGACAGACTGAGAGTCACGCGGTGTCTGCTTTAAGACAGAGTGAGACTACCAGGTATCTGCTTTGAGACAGACAGAGTCACCCGGTGTTTGCTTTAAGACAGAGTGGGACCACCCGGTATCTGCTTTGAGACAGACTGAGAGTCACCCGGTGTCTGCTTTAAGACAGAGTGAGACCACCAGGTATCTGCTTTGAGACAGACTGAAAGTCACCGGGTGTCTGCTTTAAGACAGAGACAGACCACCAGGTATCTGCTTTGAGACAGACTGTGAGTCACGCGGTGTCTGCTTTAAGACAGAGTGAGATCACCAGGTATCTGCTTTGAGACAGACAGAGTCACCCGGTGTTTGCTTTAAGACAGAGTGAGACCACCCGGTATCTGCTTTGAGACAGATTGAGAGTCACGCGGTGTCTGCTTTAAGACAGAGTGAGACCACCAGGTATCTGCTTTGAGACAGACAGAGTCACCCGGTGTTTGCTTTAAGACAGAGTGAGACCACCCGGTATCTGCTTTGAGACAGACAGAGTCACCCGGTGTTTGCGTTAAGACAGAGTGAGACCACCCGGTATCTGCTTTGAGACAGACTGAGAGTCACGCGGTGTCTGCTTTAAGACAGAGTGAGATCACCAGGTATCTGCTTTGAGACAGACTGAGAGTCACCCGGTGTCTGCTTTAAGACAAAGTGAGACCACCAGGTATCTGCTTTGAGACAGACTGAGAGTCACGCGGTGTCTGCTTTAAGACAGAGTGAGACCACCAGGTATCTGCTTTGAGACAGACAGAGTCACCCGGTGTTTGCTTTAAGACAGAGTGAGACCACCCGGTATCTGCTTTGAGACAGACAGAGTCACCCGGTGTTTGCTTTAAGACAGAGTGAGACCAGCCGGTATCTGCTTTGAGACAGACTGAGAGTCACGCAGTGTCTGCTTTAAGACAGAGTGAGATCACCAGATATCTGCTTTGAGACAGACAGAGTCACCCGGTGTTTGCTTTAAGACAGAGTGAGACCACCAGGTATCTGCTTTGAGACAGACTGAGAGTCACGCGGTGTCTGCTTTAAGACAGAGTGAGACCACCAGGTATCTGCTTTGAGACAGACAGAGTCACCCGGTGTTTGCTTTAAGACAGAGTGAGACCACCCGGTATCTGCTTTGAGACAGACTGAGAGTCACGCGGTGTCTGCTTTAAGACAGAGTGAGATCACCAGGTATCTGCTTTGAGACAGACAGAGTCACCCGGTGTTTGCTTTAAGACAGAGTGAGACCACCCGGTATCTGCTTTGAGACAGACTGAGAGTCACGCGGTGTCTGCTTTAAGACAGAGTGAGATCACCAGGTATCTGCTTTGAGACAGACAGATTCACCCGGTGTTTGCTTTAAGACAGAGTGAGACCACCCGGTATCTGCTTTGAGACAGACTGAGAGTCACGCGGTGTCTGCTTTAAGACAGAGTGAGATCACCAGGTATCTGCTTTGAGACAGACAGAGTCACCCGGTGTTTGCTTTAAGACAGAGTGAGACCACCCGGTATCTGCTTTGAGACAGACTGAGAGTCACCCGGTGTCTGCTTTAAGACAGAGTGTGACCACCAGGTATCTGCTTTGAGACAGACAGAGTCACCCGGTGTTTGCTTTAAGACAGAGTGGGACCACCCGGTATCTGCTTTGAGACAGACAGATTCACCCGGTGTTTGCTTTAAGACAGAGTGAGACCACCCGGTATCTGCTTTGAGACAGACTGAGAGTCACACGGTGTCTGCTTTAAGACAGAGTGAGATCACCAGGTATCTGCTTTGAGACAGACAGAGTCACCCGGTGTTTGCTTTAAGACAGAGTGAGACCACCCGGTATCTGCTTTGAGACAGACTGAGAGTCACGCGGTGTCTGCTTTAAGACAGAGTGTGACCACCAGGTATCTGCTTTGAGACAGACAGAGTCACCCGGTGTTTGCTTTAAGACAGAGTGGGACCACCCGGTATCTGCTTTGAGACAGACTGAGAGTCACCCAGTGTCTGCTTTAAGACAGAGTGAGACCACCAGGTATCTGCTTTGAGACAAACAGAGTCACCCGGTGTTTGCTTTAAGACAGAGTGAGACCACCCGGTATCTGCTTTGAGACAGACTGAGAGTCATGCGGTGTCTGCTTTAAGACAGAGTGAGATCACCAGGTATCTGCTTTGAGACAGACAGAGTCACCCGGTGTTTGCTTTAAGACAGAGTGAGACCACCCGGTATCTGCTTTGAGACAGACTGAGAGTCACGCGGTGTCTGCTTTAAGACAGAGTGAGACCACCAGGTATCTGCTTTGAGACAGACAGAGTCACCCGGTGTTTGCTTTTAGACAGAGTGGGACCACCGGTATCTGCTTTGAGACAGACTGAGAGTCACCCGGTGTCTGCTTTAAGACAAAGTGAGACCACCAGGTATCTGCTTTGAGACAGATTGAGAGTCACCCGGTGTCTGCTTTAAGACAGAGTGAGACCACCAGGTATCTGCTTTGAGACAGACTGAGAGTCACGCGGTGTCTGCTTTAAGACAGAGTGAGATCACCAGGTATCTGCTTTGAGACAGACAGAGTCACCCGGTGTTTGCTTTAAGACAGAGTGAGACCACCCGGTATCTGCTTTGATACAGACTGAGAGTCACGCGGTGTCTGCTTTAAGACAGAGTGAGACCACCAGGTATCTGCTTTGAGACAGACAGAGTCACCCTATGTTTGCTTTAAGACAGAGTGGGACCACCCGGTATCTGCTTTGAGACAGACTGAGAGTCACCCGGTGTCTGCTTTAAGACAGAGTGAGACCACCAGGTATCTGCTTTGAGACAGATTGAGAGTCACCCGGTGTCTGCTTTAAGACAGAGTGAGACCACCAGGTATCTGCTTTGAGACAGACTGAGAGTCACCCGGTGTCTGCTTTAAGACAGAGTGAGACCACCAGGTATCTGCTTTAAGACAGCTTGAGAGTCACGCGGTGTCTGCTTTAAGACAGAGTGGGACCACCAGGTATCTGCTTTGAGACAGACAGAGTCACCTGGTGTTTGCTTTAAGACAGAGTGGGACCACCCGGTATCTGCTTTGAGACAGACTGAGAGTCACCCGGTGTCTGCTTTAAGACAGAGTGAGACCACCAGGTATCTGCTTTGAGACAGACAGAGTCACCCGGTGTTTGCTTTAAGACAGAGTGGGACCACCCGGTATCTGCTTTGAGACAGACTGAGAGTCACCCGGTGTCTGCTTTAAGACAGAGTGAGACCACCAGGTATCTGCTTTGAGACAGACTGAAAGTCACCGGGTGTCTGCTTTAAGACAGAGTGAGACCACCAGGTATCTGCTTTGAGACAGACTGAGAGTCACGCGGTGTCTGCTTTAAGACAGAGTGAGATCACCAGGTATCTGCTTTGAGACAGACAGAGTCACCCGGTGTTTGCTTTAAGACAGAGTGAGACCACCCGGTATCTGCTTTGAGACAGACTGAGAGTCACGCGGTGTCTGGTTTAAGACAGAGTGAGACCACCAGGTATCTGCTTTGAGACAGACAGAGTCACCCGGTGTTTGCTTTAAGACAGAGTGGGACCACCCGGTATCTGCTTTGAGACAGACTGAGAGTCACCCGGTGTCTGCTTTAAGACAGAGTGAGACCACCAGGTATCTGCTTTGAGACAGACAGAGTCACCCGGTGTTTGCTTTAAGACAGAGTGGGACCACCCGGTATCTGCTTTGAGACAGACTGAGAGTCACCCGGTGTCTGCTTTAAGACAGAGTGGGACCACCCGGTATCTGCTTTGAGACAGACTGAGAGTCACCCGGTGTCTGCTTTAAGACAGAGTGGGACCACCCGGTATCTGCTTTGACACAGACTGAGAGTCACGCGGTGTCTGCTTTAAGACAGAGTGAGACCACCAGGTATCTGCTTTGAGACAGACTGAGAGTCACCCGGTGTCTGCTTTAAGACAGAGTGAGACCACCCGGTATCTGCTTTGAGACAGACTGAGAGTCACGCGGTGTCTGCTTTAAGACAGAGTGAGACTACCAGGTATCTGCTTTGAGACAGACAGAGTCACCCGGTGTTTGCTTTAAGACAGAGTGGGACCACCCGGTATCTGCTTTGAGACAGACTGAGAGTCACCCGGTGTCTGCTTTAAGACAGAGTGAGACCACCAGGTATCTGCTTTGAGACAGACTGAAAGTCACCGGGTGTCTGCTTTAAGACAGAGACAGACCACCAGGTATCTGCTTTGAGACAGACTGTGAGTCACGCGGTGTCTGCTTTAAGACAGAGTGAGACCACCAGGTATCTGCTTTGAGACAGACAGAGTCACCCGGTGTTTGCTTTAAGACAGAGTGAGACCACCCGGTATCTGCTTTGAGACAGACAGAGTCACCCGGTGTTTGCGTTAAGACAGAGTGAGACCACCCGGTATCTGCTTTGAGACAGACTGAGAGTCACGCGGTGTCTGCTTTAAGACAGAGTGAGATCACCAGGTATCTGCTTTGAGACAGACTGAGAGTCACCCGGTGTCTGCTTTAAGACAAAGTGAGACCACCAGGTATCTGCTTTGAGACAGACTGAGAGTCACGCGGTGTCTGCTTTAAGACAGAGTGAGACCACCAGGTATCTGCTTTGAGACAGACAGAGTCACCCGGTGTTTGCTTTAAGACAGAGTGAGACCAGCCGGTATCTGCTTTGAGACAGACTGAGAGTCACGCAGTGTCTGCTTTAAGACAGAGTGAGATCACCAGATATCTGCTTTGAGACAGACAGAGTCACCCGGTGTTTGCTTTAAGACAGAGTGAGACCACCAGGTATCTGCTTTGAGACAGACTGAGAGTCACGCGGTGTCTGCTTTAAGACAGAGTGAGACCACCAGGTATCTGCTTTGAGACAGACAGAGTCACCCGGTGTTTGCTTTAAGACAGAGTGAGACCACCCGGTATCTGCTTTGAGACAGACTGAGAGTCACGCGGTGTCTGCTTTAAGACAGAGTGAGATCACCAGGTATCTGCTTTGAGACAGACAGAGTCACCCGGTGTTTGCTTTAAGACAGAGTGAGACCACCCGGTATCTGCTTTGTGACAGACTGAGAGTCACGCGGTGTCTGCTTTAAGACAGAGTGAGATCACCAGGTATCTGCTTTGAGACAGACAGATTCACCCGGTGTTTGCTTTAAGACAGAGTGAGACCACCCGGTATCTGCTTTGAGACAGACTGAGAGTCACGCGGTGTCTGCTTTAAGACAGAGTGAGATCACCAGGTATCTGCTTTGAGACAGACAGAGTCACCCGGTGTTTGCTTTAAGACAGAGTGAGACCACCCGGTATCTGCTTTGAGACAGACTGAGAGTCACCCGGTGTCTGCTTTAAGACAGAGTGTGACCACCAGGTATCTGCTTTGAGACAGACAGAGTCACCCGGTGTTTGCTTTAAGACAGAGTGGGACCACCCGGTATCTGCTTTGAGACAGACAGATTCACCCGGTGTTTGCTTTAAGACAGAGTGAGACCACCCGGTATCTGCTTTGAGACAGACTGAGAGTCACACGGTGTCTGCTTTAAGACAGAGTGAGATCACCAGGTATCTGCTTTGAGACAGACAGAGTCACCCGGTGTTTGCTTTAAGACAGAGTGAGACCACCCGGTATCTGCTTTGAGACAGACTGAGAGTCACGCGGTGTCTGCTTTAAGACAGAGTGTGACCACCAGGTATCTGCTTTGAGACAGACAGAGTCACCCGGTGTTTGCTTTAAGACAGAGTGGGACCACCCGGTATCTGCTTTGAGACAGACTGAGAGTCACCCGGTGTCTGCTTTAAGACAGAGTGAGACCACCAGGTATCTGCTTTGAGACAAACAGAGTCACCCGGTGTTTGCTTTAAGACAGAGTGAGACCACCCGGTATCTGCTTTGAGACAGACTGAGAGTCATGCGGTGTCTGCTTTAAGACAGAGTGAGATCACCAGGTATCTGCTTTGAGACAGACAGAGTCACCCGGTGTTTGCTTTAAGACAGAGTGAGACCACCCGGTATCTGCTTTGAGACAGACTGAGAGTCACGCGGTGTCTGCTTTAAGACAGAGTGAGACCACCAGGTATCTGCTTTGAGACAGACAGAGTCACCCGGTGTTTGCTTTTAGACAGAGTGGGACCACCGGTATCTGCTTTGAGACAGACTGAGAGTCACCCGGTGTCTGCTTTAAGACAAAGTGAGACCACCAGGTATCTGCTTTGAGACAGATTGAGAGTCACCCGGTGTCTGCTTTAAGACAGAGTGAGACCACCAGGTATCTGCTTTGAGACAGACTGAGAGTCACGCGGTGTCTGCTTTAAGACAGAGTGAGATCACCAGGTATCTGCTTTGAGACAGACAGAGTCACCCGGTGTTTGCTTTAAGACAGAGTGAGACCACCCGGTATCTGCTTTGATACAGACTGAGAGTCACGCGGTGTCTGCTTTAAGACAGAGTGAGACCACCAGGTATCTGCTTTGAGACAGACAGAGTCACCCTATGTTTGCTTTAAGACAGAGTGGGACCACCCGGTATCTGCTTTGAGACAGACTGAGAGTCACCCGGTGTCTGCTTTAAGACAGAGTGAGACCACCAGGTATCTGCTTTGAGACAGATTGAGAGTCACCCGGTGTCTGCTTTAAGACAGAGTGAGACCACCAGGTATCTGCTTTGAGACAGACTGAGAGTCACCCGGTGTCTGCTTTAAGACAGAGTGAGACCACCAGGTATCTGCTTTAAGACAGCTTGAGAGTCACGCGGTGTCTGCTTTAAGACAGAGTGGGACCACCAGGTATCTGCTTTGAGACAGACAGAGTCACCTGGTGTTTGCTTTAAGACAGAGTGGGACCACCCGGTATCTGCTTTGAGACAGACTGAGAGTCACCCGGTGTCTGCTTTAAGACAGAGTGAGACCACCAGGTATCTGCTTTGAGACAGACAGAGTCACCCGGTGTTTGCTTTAAGACAGAGTGGGACCACCCGGTATCTGCTTTGAGACAGACTGAGAGTCACCCGGTGTCTGCTTTAAGACAGAGTGAGACCACCAGGTATCTGCTTTGAGACAGACTGAAAGTCACCGGGTGTCTGCTTTAAGACAGAGTGAGACCACCAGGTATCTGCTTTGAGACAGACTGAGAGTCACGCGGTGTCTGCTTTAAGACAGAGTGAGATCACCAGGTATCTGCTTTGAGACAGACAGAGTCACCCGGTGTTTGCTTTAAGACAGAGTGGGACCACCCGGTATCTGCTTTGAGACAGACTGAGAGTCACCCGGTGTCTGCTTTAAGACAGAGTGAGACCACCAGGTATCTGCTTTGAGACAGACAGAGTCACCCGGTGTTTGCTTTAAGACAGAGTGGGACCACCCGGTATCTGCTTTGAGACAGACTGAGAGTCACCCGGTGTCTGCTTTAAGACAGAGTGAGACCACCAGGTATCTGCTTTGAGACAGACTGAGAGTCACCCGGTGTCTGCTTTAAGACAGAGTGAGACCACCAGGTATCTGCTTTGAGACAGATTGAGAGTCACCCGGTGTTTGCCTTAAGACAGAGTAGGAACAACCGGTATCTGCTTTGAGACAGACTGAGAGTCACCCGGTGTCTGCTTTAAGACAGAGTGGGACCACCCGGTATCTGCTTTGAGACAGACTGAGAGTCACCCGGTGTCTGCTTTAAGACAGAGTGGGACCACCCGGTATCTGCTTTGAGACAGACTGAGAGTCACCCGGTGTCTGCTTTAAGACAGAGTGGGACCACCCGGTATCTGCTTTGACACAGACTGAGAGTCACGCGGTGTCTGCTTTAAGACAGAGTGAGACCACCAGGTATCTGCTTTGAGACAGACTGAGAGTCACCCGGTGTCTGCTTTAAGACAGAGTGAGACCACCCGGTATCTGCTTTGAGACAGACTGAGAGTCACGCGGTGTCTGCTTTAAGACAGAGTGAGACTACCAGGTATCTGCTTTGAGACAGACAGAGTCACCCGGTGTTTGCTTTAAGACAGAGTGGGACCACCCGGTATCTGCTTTGAGACAGACTGAGAGTCACCCGGTGTCTGCTTTAAGACAGAGTGAGACCACCAGGTATCTGCTTTGAGACAGACTGAAAGTCACCGGGTGTCTGCTTTAAGACAGAGACAGACCACCAGGTATCTGCTTTGAGACAGACTGTGAGTCACGCGGTGTCTGCTTTAAGACAGAGTGAGATCACCAGGTATCTGCTTTGAGACAGACAGAGTCACCCGGTGTTTGCTTTAAGACAGAGTGAGACCACCCGGTATCTGCTTTGAGACAGATTGAGAGTCACGCGGTGTCTGCTTTAAGACAGAGTGAGACCACCAGGTATCTGCTTTGAGACAGACAGAGTCACCCGGTGTTTGCTTTAAGACAGAGTGAGACCACCCGGTATCTGCTTTGAGACAGACAGAGTCACCCGGTGTTTGCGTTAAGACAGAGTGAGACCACCCGGTATCTGCTTTGAGACAGACTGAGAGTCACGCGGTGTCTGCTTTAAGACAGAGTGAGATCACCAGGTATCTGCTTTGAGACAGACTGAGAGTCACCCGGTGTCTGCTTTAAGACAAAGTGAGACCACCAGGTATCTGCTTTGAGACAGACTGAGAGTCACGCGGTGTCTGCTTTAAGACAGAGTGAGACCACCAGGTATCTGCTTTGAGACAGACAGAGTCACCCGGTGTTTGCTTTAAGACAGAGTGAGACCACCCGGTATCTGCTTTGAGACAGACAGAGTCACCCGGTGTTTGCTTTAAGACAGAGAGAGACCAGCCGGTATCTGCTTTGAGACAGACTGAGAGTCACGCAGTGTCTGCTTTAAGACAGAGTGAGATCACCAGATATCTGCTTTGAGACAGACAGAGTCACCCGGTGTTTGCTTTAAGACAGAGTGAGACCACCAGGTATCTGCTTTGAGACAGACTGAGAGTCACGCGGTGTCTGCTTTAAGACAGAGTGAGACCACCAGGTATCTGCTTTGAGACAGACAGAGTCACCCGGTGTTTGCTTTAAGACAGAGTGGGACCACCCGGTATCTGCTTTGAGACAGACTGAGAGTCACCCGGTGTCTGCTTTAAGACAGAGTGAGACCACCAGGTATCTGCTTTGAGACAGACTGAAAGTCACCGGGTGTCTGCTTTAAGACAGAGACAGACCACCAGGTATCTGCTTTGAGACAGACTGTGAGTCACGCGGTGTCTGCTTTAAGACAGAGTGAGATCACCAGGTATCTGCTTTGAGACAGACAGAGTCACCCGGTGTTTGCTTTAAGACAGAGTGAGACCACCCGGTATCTGCTTTGAGACAGATTGAGAGTCACGCGGTGTCTGCTTTAAGACAGAGTGAGACCACCAGGTATCTGCTTTGAGACAGACAGAGTCACCCGGTGTTTGCTTTAAGACAGAGTGAGACCACCCGGTATCTGCTTTGAGACAGACAGAGTCACCCGGTGTTTGCGTTAAGACAGAGTGAGACCACCCGGTATCTGCTTTGAGACAGACTGAGAGTCACGCGGTGTCTGCTTTAAGACAGAGTGAGATCACCAGGTATCTGCTTTGAGACAGACTGAGAGTCACCCGGTGTCTGCTTTAAGACAAAGTGAGACCACCAGGTATCTGCTTTGAGACAGACTGAGAGTCACGCGGTGTCTGCTTTAAGACAGAGTGAGACCACCAGGTATCTGCTTTGAGACAGACAGAGTCACCCGGTGTTTGCTTTAAGACAGAGTGAGACCACCCGGTATCTGCTTTGAGACAGACAGAGTCACCCGGTGTTTGCTTTAAGACAGAGTGAGACCAGCCGGTATCTGCTTTGAGAGAGACTGAGAGTCACGCAGTGTCTGCTTTAAGACAGAGTGAGATCACCAGATATCTGCTTTGAGACAGACAGAGTCACCCGGTGTTTGCTTTAAGACAGAGTGAGACCACCAGGTATCTGCTTTGAGACAGACTGAGAGTCACGCGGTGTCTGCTTTAAGACAGAGTGAGACCACCAGGTATCTGCTTTGAGACAGACAGAGTCACCCGGTGTTTGCTTTAAGACAGAGTGAGACCACCCGGTATCTGCTTTGAGACAGACTGAGAGTCACGCGGTGTCTGCTTTAAGACAGAGTGAGATCACCAGGTATCTGCTTTGAGACAGACAGAGTCACCCGGTGTTTGCTTTAAGACAGAGTGAGACCACCCGGTATCTGCTTTGAGACAGACTGAGAGTCACGCGGTGTCTGCTTTAAGACAGAGTGAGATCACCAGGTATCTGCTTTGAGACAGACAGATTCACCCGGTGTTTGCTTTAAGACAGAGTGAGACCACCCGGTATCTGCTTTGAGACAGACTGAGAGTCACGCGGTGTCTGCTTTAAGACAGAGTGAGATCAGCAGGTATCTGCTTTGAGACAGACAGAGTCACCCGGTGTTTGCTTTAAGACAGAGTGAGACCACCCGGTATCTGCTTTGAGACAGACTGAGAGTCACCCGGTGTCTGCTTTAAGACAGAGTGAGACCACCAGGTATCTGCTTTGAGACAGACAGAGTCACCCGGTGTTTGCTTTAAGACAGAGTGGGACCACCCGGTATCTGCTTTGAGACAGACTGAGAGTCACCCGGTGTCTGCTTTAAGACAGAGTGAGACCACCAGGTATCTGCTTTGAGACAGACTGAGAGTCACCCGGTGTCTGCTTTAAGACAGAGTGAGACCACCAGGTATCTGCTTTGAGACAGATTGAGAGTCACCCGGTGTTTGCCTTAAGACAGAGTAGGAACAACCGGTATCTGCTTTGAGACAGACTGAGAGTCACCCGGTGTCTGCTTTAAGACAGAGTGGGACCACCCGGTATCTGCTTTGAGACAGACTGAGAGTCACCCGGTGTCTGCTTTAAGACAGAGTGGGACCACCCGGTATCTGCTTTGAGACAGACTGAGAGTCACCCGGTGTCTGCTTTAAGACAGAGTGGGACCACCCGGTATCTGCTTTGACACAGACTGAGAGTCACGCGGTGTCTGCTTTAAGACAGAGTGAGACCACCAGGTATCTGCTTTGAGACAGACTGAGAGTCACCCGGTGTCTGCTTTAAGACAGAGTGAGACCACCCGGTATCTGCTTTGAGACAGACTGAGAGTCACGCGGTGTCTGCTTTAAGACAGAGTGAGACTACCAGGTATCTGCTTTGAGACAGACAGAGTCACCCGGTGTTTGCTTTAAGACAGAGTGGGACCACCCGGTATCTGCTTTGAGACAGACTGAGAGTCACCCGGTGTCTGCTTTAAGACAGAGTGAGACCACCAGGTATCTGCTTTGAGACAGACTGAAAGTCACCGGGTGTCTGCTTTAAGACAGAGACAGACCACCAGGTATCTGCTTTGAGACAGACTGTGAGTCACGCGGTGTCTGCTTTAAGACAGAGTGAGATCACCAGGTATCTGCTTTGAGACAGACAGAGTCACCCGGTGTTTGCTTTAAGACAGAGTGAGACCACCCGGTATCTGCTTTGAGACAGATTGAGAGTCACGCGGTGTCTGCTTTAAGACAGAGTGAGACCACCAGGTATCTGCTTTGAGACAGACAGAGTCACCCGGTGTTTGCTTTAAGACAGAGTGAGACCACCCGGTATCTGCTTTGAGACAGACAGAGTCACCCGGTGTTTGCGTTAAGACAGAGTGAGACCACCCGGTATCTGCTTTGAGACAGACTGAGAGTCACGCGGTGTCTGCTTTAAGACAGAGTGAGATCACCAGGTATCTGCTTTGAGACAGACTGAGAGTCACCCGGTGTCTGCTTTAAGACAAAGTGAGACCACCAGGTATCTGCTTTGAGACAGACTGAGAGTCACGCGGTGTCTGCTTTAAGACAGAGTGAGACCACCAGGTATCTGCTTTGAGACAGACAGAGTCACCCGGTGTTTGCTTTAAGACAGAGTGAGACCACCCGGTATCTGCTTTGAGACAGACAGAGTCACCCGGTGTTTGCTTTAAGACAGAGAGAGACCAGCCGGTATCTGCTTTGAGACAGACTGAGAGTCACGCAGTGTCTGCTTTAAGACAGAGTGAGATCACCAGATATCTGCTTTGAGACAGACAGAGTCACCCGGTGTTTGCTTTAAGACAGAGTGAGACCACCAGGTATCTGCTTTGAGACAGACTGAGAGTCACGCGGTGTCTGCTTTAAGACAGAGTGAGACCACCAGGTATCTGCTTTGAGACAGACAGAGTCACCCGGTGTTTGCTTTAAGACAGAGTGGGACCACCCGGTATCTGCTTTGAGACAGACTGAGAGTCACCCGGTGTCTGCTTTAAGACAGAGTGAGACCACCAGGTATCTGCTTTGAGACAGACTGAAAGTCACCGGGTGTCTGCTTTAAGACAGAGACAGACCACCAGGTATCTGCTTTGAGACAGACTGTGAGTCACGCGGTGTCTGCTTTAAGACAGAGTGAGATCACCAGGTATCTGCTTTGAGACAGACAGAGTCACCCGGTGTTTGCTTTAAGACAGAGTGAGACCACCCGGTATCTGCTTTGAGACAGATTGAGAGTCACGCGGTGTCTGCTTTAAGACAGAGTGAGACCACCAGGTATCTGCTTTGAGACAGACAGAGTCACCCGGTGTTTGCTTTAAGACAGAGTGAGACCACCCGGTATCTGCTTTGAGACAGACAGAGTCACCCGGTGTTTGCGTTAAGACAGAGTGAGACCACCCGGTATCTGCTTTGAGACAGACTGAGAGTCACGCGGTGTCTGCTTTAAGACAGAGTGAGATCACCAGGTATCTGCTTTGAGACAGACTGAGAGTCACCCGGTGTCTGCTTTAAGACAAAGTGAGACCACCAGGTATCTGCTTTGAGACAGACTGAGAGTCACGCGGTGTCTGCTTTAAGACAGAGTGAGACCACCAGGTATCTGCTTTGAGACAGACAGAGTCACCCGGTGTTTGCTTTAAGACAGAGTGAGACCACCCGGTATCTGCTTTGAGACAGACAGAGTCACCCGGTGTTTGCTTTAAGACAGAGTGAGACCAGCCGGTATCTGCTTTGAGAGAGACTGAGAGTCACGCAGTGTCTGCTTTAAGACAGAGTGAGATCACCAGATATCTGCTTTGAGACAGACAGAGTCACCCGGTGTTTGCTTTAAGACAGAGTGAGACCACCAGGTATCTGCTTTGAGACAGACTGAGAGTCACGCGGTGTCTGCTTTAAGACAGAGTGAGACCACCAGGTATCTGCTTTGAGACAGACAGAGTCACCCGGTGTTTGCTTTAAGACAGAGTGAGACCACCCGGTATCTGCTTTGAGACAGACTGAGAGTCACGCGGTGTCTGCTTTAAGACAGAGTGAGATCACCAGGTATCTGCTTTGAGACAGACAGAGTCACCCGGTGTTTGCTTTAAGACAGAGTGAGACCACCCGGTATCTGCTTTGAGACAGACTGAGAGTCACGCGGTGTCTGCTTTAAGACAGAGTGAGATCACCAGGTATCTGCTTTGAGACAGACAGATTCACCCGGTGTTTGCTTTAAGACAGAGTGAGACCACCCGGTATCTGCTTTGAGACAGACTGAGAGTCACGCGGTGTCTGCTTTAAGACAGAGTGAGATCAGCAGGTATCTGCTTTGAGACAGACAGAGTCACCCGGTGTTTGCTTTAAGACAGAGTGAGACCACCCGGTATCTGCTTTGAGACAGACTGAGAGTCACCCGGTGTCTGCTTTAAGACAGAGTGTGACCACCAGGTATCTGCTTTGAGACAGACAGAGTCACCCGGTGTTTGCTTTAAGACAGAGTGGGACCACCCGGTATCTGCTTTGAGACAGACTGAGAGTCACCCGGTGTCTGCTTTAAGACAGAGTGAGACCACCAGGTATCTGCTTTGAGACAAACAGAGTCACCCGGTGTTTGCTTTAAGACAGAGTGAGACCACCCGGTATCTGCTTTGAGACAGACTGAGAGTCATGCGGTGTCTGCTTTAAGACAGAGTGAGATCACCAGGTATCTGCTTTGAGACAGACAGAGTCACCCGGTGTTTGCTTTAAGACAGAGTGAGACCACCCGGTATCTGCTTTGAGACAGACTGAGAGTCACGCGGTGTCTGCTTTAAGACAGAGTGAGACCACCAGGTATCTGCTTTGAGACAGACAGAGTCACCCGGTGTTTGCTTTAAGACAGAGTGGGACCACCGGTATCTGCTTTGAGACAGACTGAGAGTCACCCGGTGTCTGCTTTAAGACAAAGTGAGACCACCAGGTATCTGCTTTGAGACAGATTGAGAGTCACCCGGTGTCTGCTTTAAGACAGAGTGAGACCACCAGGTATCTGCTTTGAGACAGACTGAGAGTCACGCGGTGTCTGCTTTAAGACAGAGTGAGATCACCAGGTATCTGCTTTGAGACAGACAGAGTCACCCGGTGTTTGCTTTAAGACAGAGTGAGACCAGCCGGTATCTGCTTTGATACAGACTGAGAGTCACGCGGTGTCTGCTTTAAGACAGAGTGAGACCACCAGGTATCTGCTTTGAGACAGACAGAGTCACCCTATGTTTGCTTTAAGACAGAGTGGGACCACCCGGTATCTGCTTTGAGACAGACTGAGAGTCACCCGGTGTCTGCTTTAAGACAGAGTGAGACCACCAGGTATCTGCTTTGAGACAGATTGAGAGTCACCCGGTGTCTGCTTTAAGACAGAGTGAGACCACCAGGTATCTGCTTTGAGACAGACTGAGAGTCACCCGGTGTCTGCTTTAAGACAGAGTGAGACCACCAGGTATCTGCTTTAAGACAGCTTGAGAGTCACGCGGTGTCTGCTTTAAGACAGAGTGGGACCACCAGGTATCTGCTTTGAGACAGACAGAGTCACCCGGTGTTTGCTTTAAGACAGAGTGGGACCACCCGGTATCTGCTTTGAGACAGACTGAGAGTCACCCGGTGTCTGCTTTAAGACAGAGTGAGACCACCAGGTATCTGCTTTGAGACAGACAGAGTCACCCGGTGTTTGCTTTAAGACAGAGTGGGACCACCCGGTATCTGCTTTGACACAGACTGAGAGTCACGCGGTGTCTGCTTTAAGACAGAGTGAGACCACCAGGTGTCTGCTTTGAGACAGACTGAGAGTCACCCGGTGTCTGCTTTAAGACAGAGTGAGACCACCCGGTATCTGCTTTGAGACAGACTGAGAGTCACCCGGTGTCTGCTTTAAGACAGAGTGAGACCACCAGGTATCTGCTTTGAGACAGACTGAAAGTCACCGGGTGTCTGCTTTAAGACAGAGTGAGACCACCAGGTATCTGCTTTGAGACAGACTGAGAGTCACGCGGTGTCTGCTTTAAGACAGAGTGAGATCACCAGGTATCTGCTTTGAGACAGACAGAGTCACCCGGTGTTTGCTTTAAGACAGAGTGAGACCACCCGGTATCTGCTGTGAGACAGACTGAGAGTCACGCGGTGTCTGGTTTAAGACAGAGTGAGACCACCAGGTATCTGCTTTGAGACTGACAGAGTCACCCGGTGTTTGCTTTAAGACAGAGTGGGACCACCCGGTATCTGCTTTGAGACAGACTGAGAGTCACCCGGTGTCTGCTTTAAGACAGAGTGAGACCACCAGGTATCTGCTTTGAGACAGACTGAGAGTCACCCGGTGTTTGCTTTAAGACAGAGTGGGACCACCCGGTATCTGCTTTGAGACAGACTGAGAGTCACCCGGTGTCTGCTTTAAGACAGAGTGAGACCACCAGGTATCTGCTTTGAGACAGACTGAGAGTCACCCGGTGTCTGCTTTAAGACAGAGTGAGACCACCAGGTATCTGCTTTGAGACAGATTGAGAGTCACCCGGTGTTTGCTTTAAGACAGAGTGGAACAACCGGTATCTGCTTTGAGACAGACTGAGAGTCACCCGGTGTCTGCTTTAAGACAGAGTGGGACCACCCGGTATCTGCTTTGAGACAGACTGAGAGTCACCCGGTGTCTGCTTTAAGACAGAGTGGGACCACCCGGTATCTGCTTTGAGACAGACTGAGAGTCACCCGGTGTCTGCTTTAAGACAGAGTGGGACCACCCGGTATCTGCTTTGACACAGACTGAGAGTCACGCGGTGTCTGCTTTAAGACAGAGTGAGACCACCAGGTATCTGCTTTGAGACAGACTGAGAGTCACCCGGTGTCTGCTATAAGACAGAGTGAGACCACCCGGTATCTGCTTTGAGACAGACTGAGAGTCACGCGGTGTCTGCTTTAAGACAGAGTGAGACTACCAGGTATCTGCTTTGAGACAGACAGAGTCACCCGGTGTTTGCTTTAAGACAGAGTGGGACCACCCGGTATCTGCTTTGAGACAGACTGAGAGTCACCCGGTGTCTGCTTTAAGACAGAGTGAGACCACCAGGTATCTGCTTTGAGACAGACTGAAAGTCACCGGGTGTCTGCTTTAAGACAGAGTGAGACCACCAGGTATCTGCTTTGAGACAGACTGAGAGTCACGCGGTGTCTGCTTTAAGACAGAGTGAGATCACCAGGTATCTGCTTTGAGACAGACAGAGTCACCCGGTGTTTGCTTTAAGACAGAGTGAGACCACCCGGTATCTGCTTTGAGACAGACTGAGAGTCACGCGGTGTCTGGTTTAAGACAGAGTGAGACCACCAGGTATCTGCTTTGAGACAGACAGAGTCACCCGGTGTTTGCTTTAAGACAGAGTGGGACCACCCGGTATCTGCTTTGAGACAGACTGAGAGTCACCCGGTGTCTGCTTTAAGACAGAGTGAGACCACCAGGTATCTGCTTTGAGACAGACAGAGTCACCCGGTGTTTGCTTTAAGACAGAGTGGGACCACCCGGTATCTGCTTTGAGACAGACTGAGAGTCACCCGGTGTCTGCTTTAAGACAGAGTGAGACCACCAGGTATCTGCTTTGAGACAGACTGAGAGTCACCCGGTGTCTGCTTTAAGACAGAGTGAGACCACCAGGTATCTGCTTTGAGACAGATTGAGAGTCACCCGGTGTTTGCTTTAAGACAGAGTGGGAACAACCGGTATCTGCTTTGAGACAGACTGAGAGTCACCCGGTGTCTGCTTTAAGACAGAGTGGGACCACCCGGTATCTGCTTTGAGACAGACTGAGAGTCACCCGGTGTCTGCTTTAAGACAGAGTGGGACCACCCGGTATCTGCTTTGAGACAGACTGAGAGTCACCCGGTGTCTGCTTTAAGACAGAGTGGGACCACCCGGTATCTGCTTTGAGACAGACTGGGAGTCACCCGGTGTCTGCTTTAAGACAGAGTGGGACCACCCGGTATCTGCTTTGAGACTGATTGAGAGTCACCCGGTGTCTGCTTTAAGACAGAGTGGGACCACCCGGTATCTGCTTTGAGACAGACTGAGAGTCACCCGGTGTCTGCTTTAAGACAAAGTGAGACCACCAGGTATCTGCTTTGAGACAGACAGAGTCACCCGGTGTTTGCTTTAAGACAGAGTGGGACCACCCGGTATCTGCTTTGAGACAGACTGAGAGTCACGCGGTGTCTGCTTTAAGACAGAGTGAGACCTCCCGGTATCTGCTTTGAGACAGATTGAGAGTCACCCGATGTCTGCTTTAAGACAGAGTGGGACCACCCGGTATCTGCTTTGAGACAGACTGAGAGTCACCCGGTGTCTGCTTTAAGACAGAGTGAGAGCACCCGGTATCTGCTTTGAGACAGATTGAGAGTCACCTGGTGTCTGCTTTAAGACAGAGTGGGACCACCCGGTATCTGCTTTGAGACAGATTGAGAGTCACCCGGTGTCTGCTTTAAGACAGAGTGGGACCACCCGGTATCTGCTTTGAGACAGACTGAGAGTCACCCAGTGTCTACTTTAAGACAGAGTGGGACCACCCGGTATCTGCTTTGAGATAACAGGAGAGCCACCCGGTGTCTGTTTGAAGAAGTAAAGGCCAAATGTTGTCAATTTGATATATAGTCACAGTCATCCGGTGTTTGTTTTACGACAGAGCAAGAGCACCACAATTTAGAATAATAGGTAGTCTCTTTGGCGATATTAAGCCCTCTTCTGATTCTGGTAATTAATTATTTACATTAATATATTACCCACGTTACCGTGTTTGTTCCTAGATTTTTATCGAGATATAGATAAATAAATTACCCATATCAGAGGATGCCAAAGTCAAGTGATTTTGAAAGCAGTCCAAAGGCCGTATAACTTTTTTTAATTGACAGTTGTCATTGGTTCATTCCCAAACAGGGAAGAAAATAGAAGTGGCCACCTCAAACACCGGCCTGTAGTGCGGGTCTTCTGTTAGAGACGACGATGCGTGGCTGACCTAGTAAGAATATGCGCCTATTGTTTAATGTCAAGCAAATGAGATTTATTATATCATTCGAGATGTTTTAGTATATGCTTGATTTTTATTTACTTTATAAAAGTAATAGTTTTGTTGACTTCCCTCTAAGGAAACAGTGAGATATGGAAGTTTGGAAATACGTCAAGATATGCGATAGATGAATAACTTGATGCAAAATTGTTTAATTAAAATAAGTAAATTGGGTTAAATCACTACTGGCTTGCGTATACTTCATGAATCAAATATTGTAGCCAATATGGCATATGTAGCTGATAACTGGTAGCTCTTACAAAAAAGTAGATAATAATATTATTGTGATTTCAGATAGAATTTAATCACGTTACCCAGCCCGAAGGTCTGGCTCTTCATAAAAAAAAGCGTGTTTTCAAAGTGATTTAAGAACCTCTAGGGTGAGTACCATTACATATTTTGTCTTCTTTGTCTCTTTTGAATGTTAGCACCTGTGCCCTACTATTCATGATAAATCTACCGTTAAAATACTACGAAATACAATCGCAAGTTATAGGTCTTGTGCCATTTATAGGATTACACAACAGAAGTATGCCAACGATTAAATATTAATACATGATATTTAGATGATAAATTAAGTCACAATTATTAAATCTTAGGTTCTAGATATCTTAATTTAATTACCAGCTCGAACATTGATGTGAGTAAGGAAGTTCCTTATATTTATAAATTTGTCAAGAATGACAAATATATCAAACTTACGGGGGTACAGAGAGAGGATATAAACAGTTAAGGACTTTTTTTTCAAAAATCAAAAAAAAAAATAAATAAATAAACGTGAACACATAGTGTAACAGATCTGTAAGTGTTCTGGCCTTGTTCAGCTCTAGGTTAAATAAATCACAAATGCCGGTACGGTGAATTTATAATTATGCACACTCTTACATGTTTATAAACATTCAGGTTATATAATACATATAGTAGAAATGCTATATATAGTAGCGCGTTGTTATTTATAATAATATCCTGCTCTCTCTCTCATGAGTCACTTAATTTGTTTATCAAGAATGGCTCGGTAAAAATGTACTCATCACTGGAAACAAAGTCATATACTAGTAGGTAAAGTGAGACAAACAAACAACTGATTAAATCACGTGATTTATACATGATATGAAACAATGACTGAGCTGGATAATTTGATTATTTTCTATTTCAAGGAAAAAGAAAATAAATGGCAAATGTATATATTGAATTATTAACAAAATGTCAAAGGAAATCCATTAATAAGAAATTTAGTCATACAGCAAATTATTTTACATCTTGACATACAATGCTCTTTTCTACAAAAGTGTAGTAAACTGAGAATATTAGCCAATAAACTGTTATGAACATCATGATATATAATGAAATGTTATGTAGATTTGTTTGAGGAAGCTCAGCATGTATATGACTTTTTTTCTATCCTGTATCAATATTAGTGTCTATCAGGATGTACACATAGAACCTCTTCAGTTATATTTTTAATTATGTATACAGAATATGTTTAAGTATTTGAGTAGAATTCGCTAAAGGGGCAGATAAATTAGTATAATTTTCTTTTAAAAAATTCCTGTCAATATTTAACTTGTGCATATTTTATACCAAATGTGATGCCGCTTCCGAATTGAGTTGTTAATACTTACACTATTTTGTTTAATATGATCCGGAATTATATGCTTTTCTCAAAGCATTTCTCATTTATTTTTCTTTCAGAACAGGTTAATTTTAATATCCCTTGTTTAAAAACTAAAAAAAATTTGAAAAAATATTTCTTCCCGATTAATAAGTGAAATTGGTGGCAACTATTTTTAGAAAGCAAAGACAAAATATATCTTATCATGATGGGAAGAGAGCGACGTGATGTCTGCTTTAATGACTGAGCGCGAAGGCACTTTTGTTAAATGTGAAAATTTCTAGCGTTTGACCTTTGCAATGTATATAATATTTTCTGTTCGTTAAAATATCTACATAATTTATCTGAACATATTTCATCCCCATTTGATTATATTTTATCAAATTGAACAACTATGATATCAGTCTTTTTTATGAACTGATACTTACTCTCTTGTTATAGATTCAAAAATATATTGTTAGTTATAAAATTTAATCCCAACACTTCTATATATATTTGCCAGATCTATCTTCCCTTTAGTTGATAGCTTCTCAAATCACATGAACAAGCAAGCTCAGAAGATACATACACCATGTCGGGGGTGGGGGGGGGGGGGTCCTTGTTGCAAACCAAAATTGATTTGAACCACCAAAAATGTCACGGTGGCTTCACAGGGGCGGGGGGCGTCTGGATGTGCAACTGCAAAGAGTGCCGATCAATAATCGTAAGAAAACGTGAACATACATCAAACGTCAGAAGTTGTTTCCGTGCAATTTCGGGTGATTTGCCACATTGTAATTTAAGATAGGATTGGTAAAAATCCCCCTATCCTTGCAAAGATCCATGTAAATAGAAAAAAAAAACATTGTGCTTTGTAATGCATTGACTCCCACATGTAAAACTGTGATAGTTGATTTTGAAAAACAACTGTCTGTTATAACTATGTATAATGCCCGTCCATTTACTACTGGCGCCGCCAAAGTATGCCATTAACCGTTTCTGCCCTGGGCTTTCTTGGTAAGGATAACAAATTTACTAAGGATAACATTTACTGTAAATATATAAAATGTGAAGTGTGCCCTCTATAATTATAAAGTTTTTTTTTTAATTTTGCCACAATTCAGTTTATACATTGACATATTTATTACCTTAGCGTTCCATACCTCATACTTTATCTGAAAATAGAAAGGTCGGGCGATATTTAAGGCAATGTGGGTATGTGTGACTGTGTGTGAGGCTTACTATAATAAATAAGATAAATCCTGTAACTGTTAACCTTTAGAGTTGGAGCCTTGTAAAGAAAAAAATGTTACTTTCAGACAATGGTTCTGGTGATTTTGAAAAGCTTGATAGCGGCAGCTCAAAGAAAAAGGAAAAGGCTCTTTATGGAGTCCTAACGTGTTTGCAGTTTGTCTTACAATGATCAATATTTAGCTTTTTTACTTTTTAATGAACTATAATTTTTTAAAATTTTGTTTATTATTTTGGAGGTAAACTTAGATGACAATGTGGTCTTAATTACCGATACACATAATTATAAATAATTTCAAAATATATTAACTCTGGCATCAGGGTTTTAAAATATTTTATAATATAAAGTTTTTCACAATTATATTCTAGATGATAAACATATAATCACATCACATACTGGCTTATTTTAGAACCAGTTTATTTCAATTTCCCTTGTTTGAGAATTTCTAAAATCAGACATTCTAAGACCGTTTAATAAGTAGGATTTGTGTTTCAAAGGCAAATATTAAGTACCAATATATCTTTTCTTGATGGGAATTAAAGATATTCACACTTATATTCTTGGTGATAAACATATAATCACATCACATATTTTTCTACACATTTAAAAGTAACTGTAACATTTGAAAAAAAAACCATTAAAGAAAGAACTAACAAAAGCGAGAGATAAACAAGCGTCTTATGAGAAACACCAGGAACAAATTATCCAACAAATTATGGATAAACTTAATAGCCAGGTACTCTAGAGAGTTCAACATCCGTGTAATTGGTATAAAAGAACAAAATAATGAGGACTGTGTGCAATTAGTGGCAGACATTATATCAACAAATGAACTACTAGCGCCAAAATCCGTGGATGAAATTAATACATATGTAGATAATGCACACCGTGTGGTGAAAAGACAAATAACAGGTCAAGGCCAGATAATAGCCAGGCTGACAAGCCAAAAAGAGCGCAACAAAATACTACAATCGGCCAAACTAAACATGAACAGAGTTGAAGGCGCATGAATTAGAGTTAAGAGGACCTGGCCAAGGCGGACTATCAACTGAAGAAAAGAGCCCAACCACAGATGGCAACAGCATATATGCAACACAGATTAAAGGCAAGGTTCTACCGCGGCAAATTAATCATTGACGGCCATGTGGTCAAAATCAACGACCAGTACAACGAGAACGCAGAAACATCTCCGTAGAGACAGTAAATAACCCCTGTACCCTGTAACAAAGACGCCCTGGATATGGCACATGGTGGCAATATATGCCATTAGAGGGCGCATATAATTTTATTTTTATTATAGTGCATTATTGTTGTATTAATCTCAATTTATTAGTTTTCACAAGTTTGAAAAACCAGTAATAAACTTTTTGGTTCGAACTATAATGATATATATTTTTTTCAGTAATTACCGATGTGAAATAGAAAATGTTAAATAGCTGTGAGGGGAGGTGACTGGTTTAGATTAAGAGCCACTGGAAGATTATTTTGTTGTTTTCACACTCTGTGTAATGATTTATCGCTCAATCGATTTTGGTGTATTGTGAACGTTGTGACAGCATGTGAATGGATTATGTGGTAGGTGTCTTCAGATATATGTGTTGTGATTATGATATATCCAGCCGACAAATTACATTATGAATGCATCCCTAGCTAGTGTATAAGTTATGTCATGTATGCTTTAGATTAAATATTTCGAACCAGGGTTATGGCCATGCGGGCAGTATTGCAAGGGCGATATTTAGTTCATTTAGCCTTGGAGTTGTAATGGAAAAGTGGTGTAACATACTTTACAAAAATACCAATAGCTGCATTCATAATAATGGTTGGATATCTAACTATTTTGAAATTTCAAAAGGAGTGAGGCAAGGTTGCCCATTATCCCCATATCTTTTCATCTTGTGTGTAGAAATCTTGGCGATAACATTAGGGCAAATCAAAACATTAAGGGATATTTTGGAAACAAAATATTAAAATATGCAGATGACACTACACTAAGTCTAAAAGATGCAGACTGTTTAAAAAAAGCTCTTAAAATATTTAAACATCATGCATTGTTTTCGGGCCTTAATATAAATATAGACAAAATAGTAGTTATGCCTTTCTTTAGGCAAAATGGGTTGGTTAAACAATGGAAATAAGAAACAGAAAGATGAACTCTTAAATGGTCATATGGCCCAGTAGATATATTAGGAATAAAAATTTCTTCAGAAACGAAACATCTTATGAAACTTAACTTTACTCCAGCAGTGGAGAAAATAAAGAGTCTACTAAATATCTGGTCATATAGAAACATTACATTGCAGGAGAAGATAATAATATTAAAAACAGTTGCTTTGTCACAACTTACATTCTTACTATCAGTCCCACTTGCACCTAATAAAATATTTTTTAAAGAAATAGAAAAAAATAATGTTTAAATTTATCTGGTCACATAAACCTGAACAGATATAAAGACTAACATTGGTGGCACCATATGAATGTGGGGGTCTGAGGATGATTCGCATACAGACCTACAAAAACGCACTCAAAATTATCTGAATAAAAAGATTACTACTCCAGGAAGCAGAAGTAGGATGGAAACATAATTTACTGAAGTTGGTTATAGGTGGCTCCTTATTTTCAAAGGTAATTTAGCAAAAACAGATTTATTGTACATATGTCAAAATATAAATCGATTCTGGAGAGAGATTTTGGAAGCTTGGTACCTTTATAACTATAATAATAAACTTGAAGATGAAATGATATTCTAATTCAATGTAAATGGATGAACTCTAATATTAGAATAGATAATAAACCAATATTTTATCAACATTGGTTTGATGTCAGAATACAGAATGTAGCTGACTTGTTCATAATTAATGAAAATGGACTAAACAGGTTTATCAGTAATAAAGAGTTAAATAATATTATTGGTAGACCTATACATTTTCTTGTATATCAGGGAGTGATTAATGCCATCCCAAAAGCATGGAAAAAATACTAATGGAAACTGAGGGATCCTCTAAGGGAAAAAAATTCGTCAATTTTAAAATGTAAACAGGTTTCGAAGATGGTGTATGATGAAATGATCAAATCTGTATATAAAGCACCAGAAAAGGCAATGGGAAATGGTCCAGAGACCTGAATATATATGAAAATATTTTCCCCGTTTCCACATCATTTATACATACAATGAATATAACAAAATCTCCGAATTTAGGAATGTTTCAGAATAAAATACTGAACAGGATTTTAACAACAAATATTTCTTATGTATATGTGTTTGTGATAAAAAAAAAACATTTGGAACGCTACGACATTGAACAAGCCGAGCCTGGAGTTGAAAATAAATAAAGAAACCTAAATAAAGGTCCTCTGGGCAGGAAAGGCGGCCCTTGTAGCAAAAATTGATACCAGTTAGTATAAGAAAAGCTCACGTTCCCTTAACAGGGAGCGGGGGGGGGGGGGTCGGAGTAATAGATCCGCTACTATAATATACAGAGTACCAATCATGATACATATATTTGGATATCACATGATAAATGTATAGTGAGCGGTGTAGCTCGCCACCTTTTGGCCTTAAAGGTCACTCGTATTTTCAGTGGCTGGTACCATGAGGTGTATGTATGCAGACTGTCATATTATCGAAAAAAAATTAGACATCAGATTCACTTAATTTCCTTGCTATTACGTGTTATTTGCCACATTGATATTTACCATAAGATGGTTACTAGAATACAACAATTGAACATACCATACCGGTAACATGACAAGTTTAGCTACTACTATATAAACTCATGTAAACTATCAAAATTTATAAACAAAAATATAATCACACGATTTCCGGAAGTGTTTTGCAGAGTAGTATTCTAATATCACGATACCAAACATTCTCAGACTGGCTGATGAGCGATCGTTGTATTTAAAGCGAAACATTCCATATTCTTTTAAGAGAGGCTGAAGGTCCCCCGGTGTCTGTAAACGGATTTGATTGGCATGTGGACACATAGATTTTGGTCGTTGTAGATTAGGATTAGGATTGATATCAACTTGGTGTGCAGTGAAAAATGTACAGAGTGAAATAGATGGTTTATCACAATGGAAATTAAAAAAAACTGTGATACCGTGTCTGCCCCTTGACACAGGAATGCCCAATATATATATATATATATATATATATATATATATATATATATATATATATATATATATATTTATATATATAGCCATGCTGGTTCATATAGATATATAGATGAAACTTGACCACGCCAGAACCCCAACCCCTCTGTGTATTTGCACATTTTTATTGGAACCAGCGAAGCGACGTTACGGTAGAGACATCATAGTCTTACCCACTTTATGTGTCGGCAGGGCCACTATGCGTGAGCCACGTTTTTTTGTGGCTTTTCAAATAAGAAACCTCTATTCATAATGAACCAGGACTTGTCTCTCCCGCCTTGACCATAGGACACGTATGATGTACCATGAGTCTTAATAAACTGCATACATTCCTTTAGGTGAAACCTGTTACTGACCGGACAGGGCATTAGTCTTTATGTTAAGCCTGTTACAGACAGATCAGGACATTGGTCCTTACGGAAACCTTGTTACTGCCAAGAGAGGACCTTGGGCCTTATATTAAGCAGGAAACTGTAAGAAGAGGACACAGATTCTCCATCGAAGCATGTTACTGACAGAATATGAAGACACAGGTCCTTTTATTAAGCCTGTTACTGAAAGGACATGATGGCACTGTTCCTTATATTAAGCCTGTCACGGACAGGACAAAACGTTCGTCTTTGTGTTTAGCCTGTTACTGAGAGGAAAGGACGCTGGTCTTTTATTAAAGTTAGTTACTGACAAGAAGTTTTATATGAATGGTGTGAATGCAATTTTTGTATCCCAGAAAGAACAATATCTGTTGAGAAATTCTCACCTGAAAATGAACGGTGAAAGTATATATATAAAAGATTGTATGAAGCTGCCATAAAATTCTTCCGTAATTTGATAGAGAAATTAAACAGATAATAACTTTTAATAGTATTTTACCTGCAATTTCTACAAAATGGAAAAATATGAGAAACTGACGAGAAGATTATGCCACTGCATATAAAATCGATAATTTTATTCAAATGTCAAAACCTCTAAAAGCTATATATACTGAAATTATTGAATAAAAATATGTACACCCAGAAAATAGTATTTCATGGTTTCATCAAGATATCGCAAACTCTAATATAGACAAAATCTGAACAAAAAAAATATATAAAGTTAATAACTATATCAACAAAACTAAAATACTTTTTAAATTTAAGATTTTGCACACAAGCAATACAGTGAATGTTAAACTTTTAAAAACCGGTTTAATAGACATGAATTTTGTAAAGGAGATATAGAAATCATATTACATATTTCTATGATTGAAACTTCCTAAAGCAGATATGGTATGAAGTGTCTAGATGGTAGGAGAATTTTGATTTACCAAGCATCTTCTCACACACAGTAAACTTCTTAATCTCAGCACTAATCAGTTACTAGACAATTTATTACCATTAGTTAAGTATTATGTTTACATGTCAAAATGTAAACAACAACCATTATTTAAAGATGTTTTATCACGTTCATTAAACATGCCATTCTATTAAAACACAGGTAGCTTTATCTAACGGAACATTAACAAAACATGAAACAGTTTTGCAAAGATTGAATAATATTATGTCTGCAGAAAGCGAATATTCATTTTTATAGTCCTGGATGTGTCTATATAACTGACCAACATGAGAATCCTATGTGTATATATAAATGCTTGCTATACAATGTTATACATAATATACATCGGAAAATATTTAACCATTGTTTTGAAGTAGAGAATCATACCACTAGTACAAAGGTAAGCAATTGTGAATTAAAAAAAAACAGGTCAAGATAAATTGTTATTATCACCTTGTGTCAATCAGTTTGGTCCATGTAGTTTGCAAAATAGTAACTTATGTCGAATCTCATCAAAGCAGATCTTCCTTGTATAATAAAGACGGATCAGACAGCATAGGCTCCTGTAAGGAGTATTGTGAGTTATTTTTGCTGCTGCATTTGATTCCATCGGTCAGGTAATAATTACATGTTCGGTGACTTAGAAATATTCGGTTTCGAATATTTTTCAAGCACATTGGTCAAATGCCTAAACAACGACATTCACAGTTGTGTTATTAATAAAGAATATCCAACAGGTTACATAAAATATACCATGGAAAGCGGAAAAGTGGATCTTCTTGCGCCTTGTTTATTTATATTACCCATTGTAATATTGGCAATAACGATACGCCCACCTATTGATACAAAAATTATTTATATTAGCGGATAGGAAAATAAATATTGCACATTTGTGAATTATACAACATAATTTCTTTTTCAGATACATATTTTATATAGGCATTATGTTCTCTGTTAAAAAAATTTGCACATTTCATACATTCTTGCTCAAAATCACATAAAATACAATGCATACAATTTATACAAAGCACTTTTGCTGGATAATATTTCAACTATACTTCAAATCTTCAATGCTTGTAATTTGCACATGCAGTTTATATACCTATATTATTGTGGACTTTGCAGAATAAATTTCCCCTTGCTTTTTCTTTCAATACTGTGCTACTCTATGTTATAACTCTTTCCTAATTTTGTACTTTTTTTCTAAACGTGTGGATTTCTTATATTTATTTCTGTTTTGCTATGAGATGTTTATTTTTTCTACATATTTCAATCTCCTTAAAAAATCTGACTTGGAATTACTTTCTGTTTCTGTTTCTGTTGCTATGAGATGTTTATTTTTTTCTATATATTTCAATCTCCTTAAAAAGTCTGACTTGGAATTACTTGTTTTCTTAGTATATTCCGTTCCACCATGATATACACACATTTTAAATGTTAAGAGCACCTTATTTATTAGAAGGTTACTCTTAAGTTGAAACATTCCATACAATACTGTGTTCAAGGTTAATGGTGGCATAATCATTCCATTTGTTTTCATCCAATCCACAATTCTAAAATACAGATTTTTCTAAATAAAACAATAAAACATGTGTTTCTTGGTCTCTGAGTCTGTGAAACAATGAGAATCTCGGTAACTTTCAACTAACTTCAAGTTGTGAATTGACCTATTGATTGGTAAATAGTTATGAGAATGATGAGGGTGCAGTTGATGTTTTTGTCAACCAATATATCATAAACATATTTGGAAGACAAAGACTTGTATATTTGAAATACCCTTAGTTGTAATTATGATATGCTCCTCTGATATACCTTCATTATATTTGAAATCCTTGTCTCACGATAATTTTGGCCACATCGTATTGCGGCTAATATGGATCTCAGTATGAGATAAACACCTGTTCTAATATTTGGATATTTTTAATCATCATAGCATGTTAGCATTTTTCGTTCTTTTAATACTAAGTCTTTTAGAAACCTTATTCCACATAAATCCAAATATTTTCAGTATACTGACTTCTCAACTTTATTTTTCATCAACACCTATTTTTCCAGAGAGGCTGTAGTTTTACTTCATTTTTTTTTGTTTGGTCATTTTGAGACAATGTTTATAAAAGCCTGGTATCTTTGATGGAATTCTATGGTATTCACAGTTTATTGAATACAAATGGATAAAGCTAATATTCTACATATTTCTGCCCCTTCAAACAATCTTAAATTTCTGCTTTATTACACAGTGAGGATGTTTTCCTTCTTCTATCACATTATCAAAATTAAGTTTCCTACTGATTTCATTATCATGTGAATGCCAGATGCCAAGAGTTTTAATTGCTCCTTTTATCAGGTAAACCCATTTACATGAAACTGGTTCTACTTTACTAAGCTTTTTTGCACAGATCTTTGCGGCAGCTTTATTGAAATTTACATGCAGGGAAGAAAAATTATTAAAGCCCATTTATCGTCCCAAATAAATTTTGAAACTGTGTTCCTGATAAAAGAAGTTATGTATTCTGGAAGCCATGTCATCTTTAGTTTATATGCACCAATATGGACTCCACGGATATTCTTATTTATACGCCCTTGATGTGTATACACTTCCAAAACTAATATAAACATATATGGGGATATTAGATCCCCCTGTTTAGTACCCTAGACAACATAAAGTATGGTGTTGTAAAACCAATGTTAATATTACAGCTTGTCATGTTATTATACAAAGATTTTATCCAGTTTTTTAAACTCTTAACATGAAAACCTGGTCAAATGAGTCAAAAGCTACTTTAAAGTCCGTTCCGAAGAGAATTGTTTCGTCTTTTTCTGTAACACAATATTCCAAATTATCGTTATATAAACGAACTGAATTTTCGACATAGCGGCCTGCGACAAACGCATTCTGATCCAAGTGGAATAACTTTTGCAAAGCCTTTCGCGATCGTGAAACTAAAATTTCCTTAACACCTTACAGTTTACATTGATTAAGCTTATAAGTCTCCAGGATTGTATATATCTTTACTTCTTCCTTGATTTTTTTCTTACAGCTCCCAGGTAACTCTCCCGAGTGATACCCTTTATTATTTGGGATACTTTTAAAGATTCAAGTTCTCCCGTGACAGTGAAGTTTTCTTCACACTTTAAGGCAATAAATGCTTTCCGAGTAGAATCCTCAGGGGGAAGTTCTGCAGATCTTGAAAACCTATGTACATAGTATTCATGAATATGCGACATAATTTTGTTGTGATCCATTGTTTCTGCAGACCCTACTTTTATTTTTTATAGCTGTCATTTCATGATTTCTCTTATCATGATTTAAAAAATTTTTTAGCTGCACTCAACCTGCTCCTACAATTGTTCTCTGAATCTAATAATTATACCCTCTGTTATCAGATCATAACCTTCGTCAAGTTTCTGTTTTAAATCTTTAAATATTTCAAAAATAATGATATCATTACACGCTTTTTTCTGTTAGCTCTGCTTTTTTTCTGTTGAGCATGCAATTGCTAATCTTTTGCAGCACTTGTTCTGTCTCACTGTTTGTGCAATAAACATTGACTAGTAAGAATTGACACTCCTGTAAAAAATGGCAACAATCTACTGTCTTTGTCATAGATACATTTAATTAACTTGAACTGCAGTTTTTCACCAGTAATAAATATACTGACACCTCTGACTTGACCAGTTCCTTGTGAACAAAAAAAACCCATGTACCTCGCCACTGATTGTTCACTCTTCTCTACTGAATGAGTTTCTTGTATAAAACATATGTCTTTATCCATGTCGTGTTTTGTTAACCAATTTAAGTTTCCTGTGTCACAAATAATTACAGATGCCACGCACATTGACACTTGGTATTGAGAATTTATACTAATCACCGTTCATTATTCAAGTTTAAAAGGATTCTTGAATGTAAAGCTGAGTGCCCTTGTTATCATTAATAATTTTCACCGAATTACTCAATTATGTATTCAAGTCATATCATGTAAGCTATTATTAGTTACCTGGATGTGCCTCTTTATATTTTTCTATGATTTTGCTTAATGTCCGCATGATAAATAACATGTGAATATTTATAGTTGTATTGTAATACTTAGGGCTTGGCAAAAATCATACTGAAGAATAATCTGAATTATAATCTACATTTATATTAAAAGATGTAAATTATTGATAACAAGTCACTTTAATAATAAAAGGTCCCAAAAATATTATTGCAGATCATCTTTACATATTCCCTCAGTAAATTGACCACTTCCAAAGGTTTTTACATTTCCAATGTTTCATTATTATATTAATATTGTAAACATGCTGATAAAATAAAAAATAAAATATCTGATCCATTGAATAGTTTAGTGGTTAGATTGTATTAATTCTGGGCATTACCAAAAAATATCACCTTGGATAATTATATGGGAAAATAACAGAATATATATATATATATATATATATATATATATATATATATAAATATATATATATATATATATATATATATATATATATATACTTTTATTAAAATGAAAAGGTTAATCAATGAAAAGTTTTAACTATGTAAACCGCGGAAAGCGGACTCAATCGATTCAAAATTGTTAAACTGAGAATGTTGGCAGACTGCATATAGTGTAGTCAGTTTGTATCATCTTGGATTGCAACGCTGAATATAATTCCTTCATGACAAAGAAAAGGGCAAAGGACATCTCATTATCCATTCATTTCAACATTTGTCTTCAGTCTATCGAAAGTATATACATCTTTACATCTTTTCCATATAAACTGAAAAAAGTTCAAACTTAGTATTTGATTTATAAATTCAAGTTAAAGTTTCTTACTTTTTGATGATTCTTGTCACTGATACAAAATGGTTGTTTGGTTGATCATATACATCCTCTGCATGCATTTCAACGTTCACCCTGTCAAGCAGAGTAAGAAAAAGTAGTATGTCATAGAGCTGTGGTACAAGTTCACAATCACACATTAGCTATTTTGATAGTCAAGGTGCCAGGTAGTGGAATTGTGCATGATTAGCTGAAACTACCAGTAACACACGTGAGATTTCCAATTATGAGGTGAGGATGGGGTGATGGTTATAGATAAATTTAGAAAACATGCATGAAGAGTTGCCAGCAAAATTGGTATTTGTTCCAATTTTGTGGCATTCCATCCTGTTGATAAAGCTCTTAGTTATGTTGGCTAAGTTATTTGATATATGACGAATATTAGGTGAATTGAAAAAAAAACATTCAAATTTTAAACTTAAACAATCATGATTTTTTAAAATAAACTAATGCCCTTCATCCAGATGGATTTCTTCTCATGAAGCACAGGACTATTTGCCTTCATGCAGAAATCATATAATTAAATGGTCAGCTCTTCACGATTTTATCAGCTACTAGTTTTTCAGCTTTGAAAGGTGTCATTGCACCTGTAATCCATAAGGTTACAACACAGTAATTCATTTAATCCGATTTTGAAAGAAAGTTCCATTATTTTTTTAAAATACGCGGAAAAACATGCATTTGAGCGTCAAAAGCATGCTTGTATGTACAAAACCAGACGTAATAACTGCGTGGACAATATATGAGTACCACAAATAAAGTTCTCACCATCATAAGTATAACAGTCCATTTTATATAAAGTTCCCAAATTTCTGTATTATAAATGGTCAAATGTCCCAGTTATGCGCGAATTATAGCGTGTACCCCTTAATTTGACTGGCTTTAGGATGTTTACGCTTGGGTCTTCATCGCCGCATGGGTAAGCTGTAGCCGATTGGTCATGAAGTACATGCTCTGATCATAATATAAAATACATATAATGCATTCAAATGGAAAACATAGTATCATAAAACAAATTACAGTTCCGCAAAATATTTGCCCTCCTCGTGGGTTTAAAACAATAATATATCAGTCCTCTTTATTTCTGGTGGACATAATAACGACTACCAGATCCTGTATGACGAAGAGTATTTTGTGACATAATCTGTTGTAGACACCAAAAATAAGTTTAAATATACAGTATATCAGCCAAACATGGTGTTTATCTCAAGAGCTAATTCCTTAGCACCTAAAACACGAGATCGGCAACTGCAGTTTGCTTGTTCCGGAGGAAATTTGTTAAAAATTAATCATAAAAAGAAAACATACATAACAAGGAGGAATTTGCCTGAGGGCGAGTGCATAGTTTACAGGTCTATTAGCCAGTCAGCGAACGTGATCGCCGGAATGAAACATTAGCCATGTAAACACACTTGGAGGTCGGAAACCAGGTCGGACATTCCTGACACGTGTATCCATATTTAACTAGGTGCTCGATGAACCTGTTATCATTAATACGTTTCAGGCACGACGGAAACCCTTTTCATATTGGAAAGGCTCTATAAGGAACAGGTGCAAGGCTGAATATGTAACCGTTAAACCTGAGACTGGGGCCATCTCTTCTCGACCAAAATTTACTTACAAAAAAATTGTGACTTTCTGATTTACCATATCGCCGGAAAGAATAAAACGCCCAATAATAAACAAACTGAGGAAATAATTTCCGCGACCTTTGTCATCTGTGCGATTGCATACAATTTTTTTTAAGTTGTTATAAGATTGTAAATGTGTTAATGTAATAAGAATTAAAGGAAAGGAATGTTATTACTCAAACCAGATTGCGGAATGACGACGGAGATAATAGTGATAAAATAAAGGGGAATGTGCCCATGAACTACTTTGATACATAATAATAATTGTAAAGTATTGCTCTTCTTATAGCAATTGGGACGGGGGGTACAATGGTAAGGAAAATTTCTATTCTCACATCGCTCCGACCCTCTAAAAGGGGTTTGAGAGATATCATGTAGAAATATCAAGGCAATATGTCCATTCTCATTAATCTCCTTTAAGACCTTAAATAATGTCACATTTTAGGGGACATTTGAGATTCTTAGTAAACATTTTTTGCAACAGCTAAATCCCTAGAACCATGAATTAGTGCATTAACACTATATATGATTTAAATCACATTATCATCAACATATTTTAAAATGTTATACAAATCATACAATGATCTTGAGTTCTTAAAACAAAAGGCCACCGAGTGAGTGTCCATAACGTTTTACCAGAAATTGTTTTCACATCAGTAACAGCAACCGATAAGATAAATTCCTGATACATTTTAAATATAATAAAAAAATCTACACTGAAGTCCTGTTGAAATTGTTAACACGTGACATTGACTATGGTTCCACCTCTGTCATGATGATCTTGCAATATGTATAACCAAGAACTAAGAATACCAGACATAATCAAATCTATTGTCACAGTTTCTATTTCATCATTGTTTACATTTTGATATTACTGACAACCTAAAATAAATTTTAACATCTTTAGTATACATTGAGCAGACTGAAAGGGAAGTAGTATAGGTTATGGAATAGTCAAGGTTTGATTGCACATATATCAACTTCTCCAAAAGTGGCACAAACATCAGATCGTGACTGTCCTTGAAGTAAGTGTTGTCAAAGCAGAACCGAATCCAGGGGAGGGGTCCAGGGGGTCTGGACCCGCCCCTCATTTTTAGCCGAACATTATTTTTGTCAAGAGATTCAGACCATTTTTTTGCGCCCCCCCCCCCAACCCTAGAACCTGTTTTTAGGTTTTGTCATTAGTCTTCCTGGATTCAAGCTCTCTTTTTCCTAAATCCTGGATTCGCCCCTGCATTGTAACATAAATGATATACGGAGGAAAATTTACAGGCACAAAGTGCTCTCAATGTCATGGGCTAAGCCATATTGCGAAAAGTGCAAAGTTGAACTGTTACATGTATTTGCCCTACATATTTATCATAGTCAATGTTACATTTGAACAGTTACAAACCATAGTCAATTCAGTTTTATTGATTATATACGCTCACCTAAAGTTCAAGTCAAGCATGAACAATTTTATGACAAAGGTGTTAAAAGGGAAATAAAAATCACAGGACCAAATCAGGTTATATATGTCAAAACCATAGGATGTGATCACTGGTGAATGATATCACATAATGATCAAATTAACAGTGGTGCCGGAAATAATATTACCAATGAGTCGCTTGAACGAAAAAGACCGAGAATATGCAAAGTCTTCAAAAAAGGACCATAATCCAAGAACCCTCGACACTGTTAACAGTGTTGTGTATTCAGGTTAGTTGACGATGACGTGTGCCCTATTTCTGTGTTATTAATCTGGGTATGAAGGTGACTTTTTAAAATATAGATTAGTCATATATATGTCATAGCAGTCAATAGTACCGGGTGGGTAAATTTCTATTTTAGAATTTAAAAAAATATCAATATAAGGTTATGCGGCCCAAGATACTATGGCTACGAGCAGCAGGAGAAATATTTAATCTTTGTGGTATACTGAGAGAGAAACTTTAATTTTAAATGAATTATATCACAAATACATTTAAACATCAGCTATTATAAATACAAACCTAAAAAGAATTGTTGTTGGGAAAGGAAGCGAATCGCCTTTGACAGTCTATAGACAAAGGGGTAACTTAAAGTTTCCAGTCACGGGGGCTCTGTTTAAAAAAATGATCGGAAAAGGGTTAAAAGTGAGAAAATTTAAGGATGGTCAGGAAATAGGTCAAATTTAGAAAAAAAAAAACAGCCTATGATTGGAAAATTTAGGCTGTTCAAACACTTTGGTTTCTATGTGGTTAGTGCAATTTTGGAGTAACATAACGCATATGCCACCTGGTTCCTTTCTCATGTTTCTTCCTCTAAGTGGTCAATGTTAGTCAGCTGAGTTGTCGACAAATGATTATGTTTTATTATGTGGAATCAAACATAAACCAATAACGCAGAAAGCATACCCAACGTTAAATAAAGGGCATTTTTATCATGTTTCATCATTTGGGATTAAGAAAAAATAAATCTTTCTGGACGATAAATCGGATTCGAACAGTGTCAATTAGTCGCTTGTTTGTCCGAAAAGGGCTGCTGGCTGCGTCGTTTTAAATCTGCGTGTTCACTATGGTCGCCATAATGATATCCACTGAAAGGATCTGAGGATGATATTCAATGGCACCCATTATGATCATCAAGATAGGGGAATATTATTCGGTGACATTCGCTATGATAGTCAAAATATTCTGCGACCTGCTGCCATGATATACAATTTAAGCTTCTGTCTTAATTCACAGAAGTGCTACAGACACATTATAAACGTTTCTGCTGACAAATACAGTGTCACTTGCAGGCTGTTAAAGTTCTTTGCAACGAAACTGGACGACTTGCCGCTGTCCACTCAAAAATTACGGCTGTCAGCTCAAACTTTAATTCCAATCATTAAGTTACTCTCACACTGATATCAAAATAATGAGGGACCGTGCAGATTTTCACGCCAGATGGCGCCTGTGTTACAAGGGTCCCAGTGCTGGTTCACGTGCTGTTACAGCCAGTCGGTTTTATAAGCTGCGGAGATCGTTCGTTTTTCCTCGCGCTAACTAATTTGTGAGACTAATTTACCAAAGAAATGGAGGCCAAGTATGAAGACTGGACCCTTGACATGATCAGAAAAGAACTGAAACGGAGAGGAGCTAAAGTTTCAGGGCCGAAAGCCGACTGCATTGAAAGGTAAATATGAGCGATAATCTGTGTTTCGACCACCAAGCGGCAAGCAATGTTGATATGAATAGGTAAATAATGAGCAAGGCTGCCCTATTTTCTTGAAAAAAAAATAACCTCCTTTGATTTTTAAAATTAATTATAATACTTGCAATGAAAAGCATTATGATATCGACGATGAAGATTGGTCATATTAGCTCACAAGTGACAATTTTGACTCCATCCAACGTCCGCTGTTACCGAGAGTGCTGAGGTTTGTAAACACGATCCTAACGCCATCTCATGATGGGATGTCATGCGTGTTATAAATACAATTCATTTTTTTTATCATTTTTTCATTTTTATCATTTCATCATTACTTTGCAAGACTTTTCAATTTTCACACAGATTGCTGTCCAGATTGCTGTCCTATGACAGGAACAAGAACTTCGGTGCCAACTTGACGACAGTTCACCCACATTCAAGATGAACCTGCCTTCTTATGATGTATTACAAGGATCTGAACACTGGAGCTGTGGTGGGTTTACTTTTTCTTCCCAGGGCTCATTCAAAGGAAATTTTGTTTTTATTAAAACTCATTCATACGAGGCACACACACACATTCTGTGTAACAACAGTGAAAGCTCAAATTTTTATTTATAAACATAACTTTAAAACATGATAGAAATAAGCATCAGAATATATATATATATATATATATATATATATATATATATATATATATATATATATATATATATAATTTGTATTGTTCACATAAGGTGAATTCAATACATCGCGGTGATAGTGCTCTACCGTATGGGAGCGTTTATAAATAACTAAAGTACGGTTAGTTTGACTTCATCAATTTGTGCTACAGATCTGTTTCGTATTTATATATTTATATTTTTCTGATTCAACAGAAACTGTTTACTAAAATATCAGATGATACTTTACATTTAACCACTGCATTTAAAAGGAAATATGACCTCTACACAAACAAAGTTGTACGCTGTTATGACAAGAAAACATACATACATATATACATTATATATATATTATATATATATATATATATATATATATATAAACACTTTTTTATGTTACTAATCATTAAAATGGATGTTGTGTCTTATATTTTCAGATACCAAGAGTGACTGAGGCTGCTGCTAACCAGTACCTGATGTCGTTTGATAAGGAACTTGGGGGGGGGGAGACAAGATCTGGGAATCAAGCTTTATGAGATATGTCCGCTGGTCTCAAGTTGATGAGAATACCTACATTAGGGGCAACTGAAAGGCAGAAATGAAAAAAAAAACTGTAACATATAATGTAAACCCGAGTGTAGATAAATGTTGAAATGTCAGGCAATCTCAGTGTGAATGTGCTGCCGGCATCGGTCCACTTGCCAGCTGTAAGCATATTATGTGTCTGCTTTTCAGTTTAGTCCAGTTCTTTCCGACAGGTGAACTCCGAACTGAGCAAACCTGTGCACAGAAACTCAGAACCTTTCATTGGGCAAATAAATTTACTGGTTCACCGGTCAAAATGGGGGATTTGTCGTAAAATCTGTAGGTAAAAATTTAGATAAAATTGTTTGTGACAGAAGTGTAACCCGATTTAATGCAAGGAAACCACAGTATGTTAAAAACAAGGTTTACATAGATAAAGTTAGAAATTTGGCTGTGAGTTTTTCAGCAAAAGAAACAAAAATGTCCCTCATTCAGTCGGTTGATCCAGCGAATCCCTTTGCCTTATTCAGATATGTCAAACATTAAAGCAAGGTCTTTGTTGGAACAATATTGTCTAAGTTTTATCAATGTTAAAAAAACTGATTGGGCACAGAAAGCAGCTGACAGTTCCTCCATCTGTAGTTTAAATCATAAGCTGCCAGGCAGAGAGTGTTCAACAAAAACGTGAATCTTGCATAAGTCTCAGGTCAAGGCAGGTGGTGCACAGCATCATCATGGTGAGTGTAGTTCTCAATGTTCGAGCTTCAATCGGCTGATCATCAAAACGTTTCAGCCTATTGCTGGCTCACTCAGCCCTCCTCTCAGTTTCTGGAGTGGATTCTTTAGTCCCAAGGAAGACACTTTGCACAGATTCAGGTTTCGGTAGTCTTCTTTGTGGACTTTCCCCTACAAAACATATTGTTACTGTTTTTATATTGTTGCCTGCGACCAATATAGATTTGAGAAATCATGTGGTTTTAGCGTTAACACAGGAAATGTATTCATTTCTGCTTATTTAAAATGTTCTAAGTAATATATTATCAGGTGTGGGTTCACATTGTTGCTCAATGAAATGAATTAGTGTAAATATATTTTGTGAATAACAGTGCTGTATTATTTTATTATATTATCAAATAATATCAAATAAATACACATATACCGATATATATATATATATATATATATATTTATATATATATATATGTATGTTTATAATCATACATATCACAGTGTCATACATACAATATACATGTAACAGAAAGTAAATATTCAAGACTGACGACTTTGTGTTTATTCCTTTATTTACTAAATTATTACATGTAATCACTCTGACTTAGCAATATATCACATAACATTGTATTACAAGTTATAGCAGGGGGAAAATGGCTTTGTGTTTATTCTTTATTGAACTAAATTATTAAAAATGATTGATGATAGATCTGCCTCGGCAATGAGTAACTTAAAGTTTAAGAGTACAGCATGATAATTTTCCCTTCTAAATTGTCAAGATGGCTCCCCTCCACGGCTTTAATTTGGCAAAGATCGCGACATGCGAGAGACGAGGGCTGTGAAAAGGGTTACGGTGACACGCCCACTAACGGGGTTGATTTATCAGAGAAAAAGAAAATGAATACTCGGTAACGTTTAACTATGTCAAGTTGTCCTTCTTATAGTTATAATAACATGATTCACAAAAATAAAAAGAAAAACATTAAAAGCGGTTAATTTTACCGAAGCTGTTCTCAGTGATGTAGTCGTCGGCTGAGAAAAGTGCGTGACATACAACGGAGTGCTCGGTTGGTCTCAAACAATCACGTCTGCGGGCATCCACTTCCTGAATAGTTCCTGGTCTTTCGGCCATCGATGGCAACCCCGCTTAGAACATCCAGGAACACAACACCGTGTCTGAGGCATTTTAACAGAAATTTCAACTATAATAATAGTAGGAAAACGTCGCAAGTATATTGTAAACAAAACGTCAAGCGCTATGAACATCCGGGGACTCGGGACGTAGAGGGACCCTTGCTCATGTGGCGCCGCCCTGTCGGTGACAGTTTCGCGCACGGACCCTCATTCCTCTTGATCACTCGACAGTTGCCATTTCAAATATTTTTTTCTAAAAACAATCTAAATAATCATATGCACCCATTCTCATCTCCACATTAAACGGAACCTACCTTCAAATCTATTTCAAGGGATCACAAGTTGCGTCCATGAATTGAAAATGTTGTTATCTTTAAGAACATTTTTACGACAAACTGTCCCCTTACCGTGAAGGGGTGATGCGTTTCCCCTAGAACCTGAAATCAAGAGTGTTCCACTCAAAGATGTTCACGTGACCACAGCGAGCCATGTGATTGATTGATTGGTATGGTTTATTTGCATCAGCATTTCCGGTGCATGTGGCGACTTGGTCGATACTTGATTCTCATCCGACGCTCGGCTCCAAACTCTTCAGGTCAAGCAAAACCTTCTCGTCCAAGGTACAACAACTAATAACATAAACAAACAAACAAAGTAATTCGGGCCAAATCTCTTGACAATAAAATGTTTGTGTGATATTATAGATTTACTTTTTCGAAAATAAAATTTTACATAACGTTACGTTGGTAAGGATGTTTGTACTACCTACTAATTCAATAATGTGGCACAGAATCATGATTTTAGAAACCATTCACAAACACTACAAAATCAGACATAACCTGTGGAATCAAAATCTTGGGTATCCTTTCATTAAGGGTATAAATTAGACCAAACCAAAACATATATATATATATATATATATATAATATATATATATATATATATATATAGATGTATATATATATATAACTCACGTGTTAATAGGTTGAAAACCGATATGATCAAGATCGTTTGTCGTCGATAGCCATCAGCGGAAGTTCCCTGGAATGACTCTTGACCTGCCTCGGCACCATAAAAAGCCAGAAAGTTGTCCTCGACACGCCAGGGGTTGCATTTATCGTAATGACTTGAGGCCACTTGGGAAACGTGAAGTATATTAATGAAACATCAGCTCGTCGCGGCATTATTGGTTTAACCTGTTATATGTCAGCGACCGGTTCTCATAAATGTGGGTCCAATAAATTTGCCTGACGACCTCAACTAACCTGTTCAATTGAAACAGTGAAATCAATTTAGTATTGGGAAACATGTTTATACTGGAGACATAGCAGCCAGTATAAACAATACTGGTACATATATTGATGATTTGTTATCTTATGTCTGACAACTTCTATTATATATCCTTTAATCGAGAGGAAATTGAACATCACACGGTAACCTCCATGAATCTTGTTTCCAAACAGCATCTCAAAAGTATTGAAACGTATCTTCACCTCATGTGTCTGCTTTAAGGTAAAGTGAGGGCCACCAGGTGTCTGGTTTATGGTAAGCTACCGGATGTCCGATTTAGGGAAGAGAGAGAGTCACCCAGTGCCTACTTTAAGTTATAGTGAAAGTTACCCGGTGTCTGCATTAAGGTAAAGAGAAAGCCACCCGGGGTCTGTTTTAAGATAGAGTCAAAGTCTCCCGGGGTCTGCTTTAAAGAAGAGTGAGATTCACTCAGTATTTGCGTTAAGGTAGAGTGAGAGTCACTCAGTGTTTGCGTTAAGGTAGAGTGGGAGTCACCCATTGTCCGCTTTAAGGTAGAGTTAGAGTCACCCAGTGTCTTGTTTTTTTGTAGATTTAGAGTCACCCTGGGTCTGCTTAAAGGATGAGTGAGAGTTAACCGGTCACTATTTTTAGGTGGAGTGAGAGTCACACAGGGTCTGCTTCAAGATAGAGTAGTAGGCACCACCTGGTGTTCGCTTTAAGACAAGGTGAGATCCATCTGCAAATGCACGTGTTTGGCATTTTGAACACTTTCAGTGTTTGCCCATTGTCCCTGATATGTTTTGGATCAATATCACCTTCTACCCACTGCGCCGTTCTGCCTCTGCTGCCGGTCTTTTTGTTTATAGTAATATTACAAAAACGTACAAATCGCGCGTGTCACTTGACTCTTTCCAGTTATGCATTCGCGCCAACATGCACGCTTGTATGTAGTTCATCATTTACAATAAATATAGATCTTTATTTGATTCAGTTGTTGGTCTTATGTTGGTGTCAAGGTAGACGCTATGAGAGCAGTCTCAGGAGCCTGGTTGTGACTACTATCGGTCATTTGGCTCAGTGCCCAAATTTATTTTATTGCCCCTGTGTTATCCGAAGTCACACCTTCTTATCAGGTAATTAAGAAAGGTGAGGGTCACTCTGTGCAACGTTTTTATAGAGTGAAAGCCACCCGGCTCAACTTAAAAAAGAAATCCTTTACCCAATCCCTGTTTTAAGATAGAGTTGTAGGCTCCACCTAGTGTATGCTTCAAGACAAGGTGAGATCTATCTACAAATTTACGTGTTTGGCAAGGGAACACTCAGTGTTTGACCATTGTCCCTGATATGTTTTGGGTCAGTATCACCTAATGTGCAACATATACATACAAAGACACAAATAAACAGCAGATTAACCAGGAGGACCATTTGCACGCAAAAGTAAATAAAGGATATTTGCTTTGAATATATACAGCCTTCTTCTGAGTCTGGCAAGTTACAGTTTACATGTCTGCTATACGGTAAAGTGAGAGTTACCCGATGCCTGCATAAAGGTTAGGTGAGAGCCATCCGAGGTCTGTTAAATGGTAGAGTGAGAGCTATCTCCCGTCTGCTTTAAGGTAGAGAACGAGTGACAAATTGTTTATATTACACGGGGTCTGCTTTAATGTACCGTGAGAGTCACAAGGGGTCTGCTTCAAGGAAGAGTGAAAGCCTCCCGGAGTCTATTTTATTTAGAGTGAGAGTCACAAAATGTCTGCTTTTAGGTAGAGTGAGAACTGCAAGGTGTCTGGTTCAGGGTAGTGTGAGGTTCGCTCATTGACCATTTTAAGGTAGATTGAGAGTCATCCGGTGTCGGCTAAAAGGTAGAGTGAGAGCCATCCGTGGTTTAATTTAGCGTACACTGAGTGTCAGCCAGAGTCTGTTTTATGTTAGAGTAAGAGTCACCCAGGGTCTGCTTAAAAGTAGAGTGAGAGTCACCCATTATCTATTTCCTTGTAGATTGAGAGTCAGCCGGTGTCTGGTGTACGGTAGATTAAGCGTTACTCGGGGCCTGCTTTAAAGTAGAGTGAGAGTCACCCGGTTTATTTTTGAAATTAGATTGAGAGTTACACGGTTCTATGTTTAAAGGTTTAGTAAGAGTCACCTGATGTCTATATTAAGGAAAAGTGAGAGTTATCCGGTGTTTACTTTAAGGTAGAGTGAGAGATACCCGGTGTTTGCTTTAAGGTCGATTGAATGTCACCCGGTGTTCGCTTTAAATTAGGGTGAGAATCACACGGGGTCTGCTTTAAGGTAGAGTGAGAGTGACACATTGTTTATTTATGGTAGATTGAGAGTCCACCAGTGTCTGGTTTATAGTAGAGTAAGAACTACAAGGTGTCTCCTTTAAGGTAGAGTGAGAGACCCCCAGTGTCTGGTTTATTGGAGAGAGAGAGAGAGAGAGAGAGAGAGAGAGAGAGAGAGAGAGAGAGAGAGAGCTACAAGGTGTCTGCTTTGAGGTAGAGTAAGATTAATCCATTGACCATTTCAAGGCCCATTTGAGGTTGACTCACACGGTGTCTACTTTTAGGTAGAGTGAGAATCACTCAGGGTTCACTTTAGGTGGAGTGAAATTCACACGGAATCTGCCTCAAGGTAGCATGGGAGCCACCTGGTGTCTGATTTTATGGTAGAGCTGAGCTATAAGGTGTCTGCCTCAAGACAAGAATGAGGGTTACCTAGCGTCTTTTTCATGGTATAGTGAGAGTAAGGTGTAGTCAGAGCTACCCGGTGTCTGCTTCAAAGAAGAATGAGTCAACCGGTGACTACTTTAATGCAGATTAGAGTCACCCAGTGTCTTCTTGAAGGCAGAGTGAGAGTCATGCGGAGTGTACTTTAAGGAAGAGTGAGAGTCGTCCGATGTCTGCTTTAGGGTAGAATGAGAGTCATCCAGTGTCTAGTTTATGGTAGAGTGTTAGTCTCCTGGTGTTTGCTTTAAGGTACAATGAGAGCCACCCGTTGTCTGCTTAAAGGTAGAGTGAGAGCCACCCGGTTTCTGGTTTATGGTAGTGTGAGAGTCACCCGTTCTCTTCTTTAAGGTGGAGTCAGAGCTACCAGGTGTCTGCTTTAAAGTAGAGTGAGAGTCGTCCGGGTTCTGTTTTATATTGGAGTGAGAGTCACCAGTGTAAACTTTAAGGTAGAGTGAGAGTGACCCGGTGTGTACTTAAATGTAGATTTAGAGTCACTAAGTGGTTGCTTGAAGGTAGAGTGAGAATCACCCGGTGTCTACTTAAAGGCAGATATAAAGTCACCCAGTGTCTGCTTTAAGGTGGAAGTAGAGTCAAGTATATGCTTGAAGTTAGAATAAGAGCCTCCCGGTGTCTGGTTTATGGTAGAGAGAGAGCTACAAGTCGTCTTCTTGACGGTGAGAGTAAGAGTCGTCCGGTGTGTACTCTAATGTAGTTTGAGAGTCATTCGGTGTGTACTTTAAGTTAGAGTGATGGCGACAAGGTGTCTGCTTTGCGTTAGAGTTAAGGTAACCCGGTGTCTACTTAAAGGTAGAGTGAGAGCCACCCGATGTCTGACTTCAGGAAGAGTGAGAGTAACCCGGGTTCTGTTTTAAATTAGAGTGAGAGTCTACGGATGTCTGTTTTAAGGAAGTGTGAGAGTCATCCGGTGTGTACTTTAAGTTAGAGTGATAGCGACAAGGTGTCTGCTTTGCGTTAGAGTTAAAGTAACCTGGTGTCGACTTAAAGGTAGAGTGAGACCCACCCGATGTCTGACTTAAGGTAGAGTAAGAGTAACCCGGGTTCTGTTTTAAATGAGAGTGAGAGTCTACGGATGTCTGTTTTAAGGAAGAGTGAGAGTCATGCGGTGTGTACTTTAAGTTAGAGTGAGAGTCATCCTGTGTGTACTTAAAAGTAGAGTTTGGGTCACCCGGTGTGTACATTAAGGTAAGGAGAGAGAGAGAGAGAGAGAGAGAGAGAGAGAGAGAGAGAGAGAGAGAGAGAGAGAGCTACCTGGTGTGTGCTTTAAGGTAGAGTGTGAGTCACCCGGTGTCCCCTTTAAGGAAGTGTGAGAGTCCCCCGTTGTGTACTTTAAGTTGAGTGAGAGCTACAAGTTGTCTTCAAGTGTCTGTTTTAAGGTAAAGTGAGAGTCATGTGATGCTGCTTTAAGTTAGAGTGAGAGTCACCTGATGTCTGTTAAAAAGGAAGAGTGAGAGTCATCCGGTGTGTGCTTCAATGTAGTGTGAGAGTCATCCGGTGTGTTCTTTAAGTAAGTGTGAGAGTCACCCGGTTTGTATTTTAAGGCAGATCGAAGGCAGAGTCAATCAGTGTCTTCCTTTTTGTAGAATGAGAGTCACCCGATATCCGATACCCGATAAGTTAGAGTGAGTGTCACGAGATGTCTGTTTTAAGGAAGTGTGAGAGTCATCCGGTGTGTACTTTAAGTTAGAGTGAGAGCTGCAAGGTGTCTTCTTTGCGGTAGTGTTAAAATAACCCAGTGTCTATTTTAATATAGAGTAAGAGTCATCTAATGTGTACTTTAAGGTAGAGTGAGAGTCACCCGCTGTGTACATTAAGGTAGATTAAGAGCTTTCCTGTGTCTGTTTTAAGGCAGAGTGAGAGTCACCTGATGTCTGTTTTAAGGAAAAGTGAGAGTGGCTTGGTTTTGATATTATCCATAAGATATTTCAAAATATCGCAAAAAGGTTCGGTAGGAGAACTAGGGAGATCTTACTCTATGTTAAAATAATTTGATTCGTTGGGTAACAGTTGAAAGCGCCCTGTTAACGGACGGCCCGACGGACGACTGACAGTGTTTAAATATAATCTATGTAGAATATTGCAGAGATTACATATATATATATCTTTGCTCTTCATTAGTATCATAGCCATTATTATGTTGTATTAACAACACGTTTTTAATATGTGCAGTGTTCCTTGCAGAATTTTACTAATGAGTATATTTATCTAAATGTATCTTTTCATTGTATTATTTAGTTTTTTCCTTATTCCTATGAACTGTTTACGTATTATCATATTCTTGAGAATACTCAGTATGTAGTTCAACCTTGAACTATTTTAATGATGGGGCCTCCCGTGGCCTTTTTGGGCGTGGAGTTTTTTTTTTCGTTACAGCTATGTAGCAAGTATAATAGGATCCTTGTTCTTACTAAATGTAACTCATTATTTAAACCTGGTTCTGGCCAATCTTTAAGTGTTTTAGGTTCAGTTGATATCTGTGGATTGGCCTAAAGGTAGTGTGATTGGCACCCAGTGTCTCCTTTAAAATTACGTTAGAGCCACCAAGTGTCAACTTTAATTTAGAGAACCACCCGGTGTCAACTTTCACATTTAGTAAGAGCTACCCGGGCTCTACTTTGAGGTAGAGAGAGAGAGAGAGAGAGAGTCACCTTGTGTATGTTTGAGGTAGAGTGAAAGTCGTCTGGTGTATGCTTTGAGGTAGAGTGAGAGTCGTCCGGTGTATGCTCTAAGGTAGAGTGAGAGTCGTCTGGTGTATGCTCTGAGGTAGAGTGAGAGTCACCTTGTGTATGCTTTGAGGTAGAGTGAGAGTCCTCTGGTGTATGCTCTGAGGTAGAGTGAGAGTCGTCCGGTGTATACTTTGAGGTTGGATGAGAGTCGCCCGCTGTATGCTTTGAGGTAGAGTGAGACCCACGAGGCGTCTTCATTAATATAGAGTGAAAACAACACTGCGTTTGGTTTAGTAAAGAATGCGAGCGACCTGTTTCGTCTTTAATAAAAAACAATCAGGGTCACCCCAGGTGTACTTTAATATACATGTATATTGAGAGCCACCAGAAGACAACTTTAATATAGAGTGACTCACCTGGTGTTTGCTTTTAGGTAGAGTGTGAGCCATCCAGTGTCCACGTGAAGGTAGAGTGAGAACCCTCTGGTGTCGATTTTAATAAAAAAAAAAGTCAAACGTGTCAACTTAAAATATAGAGTTTAAGCCATCCGTTTTAAGTTTTAAGATAATATTTGAGCCAACTGGTGTCTGCTTTAAGGATTAGCGAGGGTCACCCTGTGCAACGTTAATATAGAGTGAGAGCCATCCGGTTCGACTATAAAGAAGAAAGGGAGCTACCCGATCTCTGTTTTAAGATAGAGTTGAAGGCTCCACCTGGTGTTTGCTTTAAGACAATGTGAGATCCATCTTTAAATGCACCTGTTTGGCCCGTGAACACTTCACAGTTTGAAAAATTGTTCCTGATATATTTGGGTCAGTATCACCTTATGTGTTACATATACGTAGAAAGACATATATAAAAAGTAGATTAACCATGAGGGCCATTGGCACGCTATAATAAATGTAGAATATTTGCTTTGAAAAAACAAAGCCCTCCTCTGAATCTGGCAAGTAACATATTATAGATTATTTATAAGCCGTGCCTGGCAAGGAACCCACTTTACCGTTTCTGTCCCAGGTGTTATCGTGACGGGGATAAATATATAACCTGTTCAAGAGGATGCCATACGTTACAAAGTCAGGTGAGTCAGAGAGTCAGGCAGTCGAAAGGCCGTATACCTACTGTTTTCATTCAGGGTTTTCATTGGTCGATTCACATACAGTAAAGACAATACAATCGGCCGCCTCACACACTGGGCTTCACTGTGATTTTCTGTTAGAGGTGAGAGTGCGTGGCTGAGAAGATAAGAATATGCGCCTTCTGTTTCATGTCTAGCAAATGCGATTTGTATATCATGACCAACATCTTCTTATGAACAGTATTTGTTATTTGCTTTATAAGAGTAATAGTTTTGTTGAATATAATAAATATAAGCAAGTACATTGTCCCATAAATTGTAGTATTCAGGACATTATATCAGACATCCAAAAAGAGTCAAATATAGCCTTAATGGTCCTGGATTTTTCATGATTTACTTCTAAAGATATAATAAGATATGACGGTTTTGGAATTCTTCAAGATTGACTGGATGCAAATTGTGTCATTAATATATATAAAATTGCTTTGAATCACTGCAGACTTACTAGCATACGTAGACGTCTAAATCAAATTTAAAATCGATATGTCATATGTAGACGATAAATGGTAGCACCTACAGAAAAGCATAAAATAATATTATTGTTATTTAAGATAGAATTCAGCACTTTGCAGTTCAAGTAATTTTGTCTTAAGATTTGGCTCTACATCCAAAGAAGCGTTCTTCCAAAGCGATTTGGGAACATCTAGAGTGAGTATCGTCATATATAAAAAGTAGCAGATTTCTTTCTTCGTTGTCTCTCTCTAGTGTTAGCACCTGTTGCTTTTTTTCATGATAAATCTACCGATAAAATACTACGAAATATACTCCAAGGTAATAGGTCTTGTGCCATATAGAGAGTTACATTAAGTATTAAAGATTCAATATTATTATAAAAATATTATATATCTCTTAAAAATACCAAGTTATATTAGCAGACTCTTTTTAAAATATTAACTAATCTCAAAAAAACATCTTTTCTTCCAAGGTATTCAAGATGATATTTAGATGATAAATTAAGTTACGATTTTAGGTTCCAGATATCTTAATTAACTTACCAGCTCGGACAAATATGTTTGTAAGGAATTTTCTTATATTCATAATTTTTTCAGGAATGACACATATCTTATAAATAAGGGTACAGACTGAGGGCAAAAAAGTTCAGGCAATTGGACGATTTTATCAAACAACCAAAACCAATTAAACGTGGTCACACAGGAACAGTAGTGTAACGGATTTTTAAGTATTCTTGATTTGTCCAGCTATAGCTAAACTTAACCACAAATGATGGTATGGGGAATCTAGTAGTTATTACAGAAAGCAAAGTTATATGCTAGTATGTAAAGTTGGACAATTAAAGAAACTCATTACATCATGTGATTAATACAGTTTGATATGAAACAAAGACAATGTCGACTCATTTGACTGATCGTTATTTGAAGAAAAAAGGAAATGAATTGCAATTATATATATTGAATTATTCACAATATACAAAAAGGAATCCACTGAGAAGGGATTTGGTCATACAACAAATTATTTTACATCCTGAGATACACTGCTCTCTTCTACAAAGCTCGGTAAACTAAGAATATTAGTGAATGAAATGTCATTTACATTATGCAATATAATGAAAATATTTTAATATCTAATAGTGATTCCCCACAATATGTTACTGTCATTTCTTTTTACTTTTGTAGTGTAGATTTGTTAGTGGAATCAAAGCATGTAAGAGTGTCTGTGAAGGTTGATGCATGGAACATCTACGTCATATATTTAATGATGTAGAATAAAACTAGCAGAAACTTTTTAGTCTTTAGGTAGTATTTACTTAAGGGCCAGATGAGTTAGATTACTATTATTTTTTCAAAAGTCTGTAAATATTTTATTTGTGCATATTTGATCCCAAATGGAATGCCATTTCCAAATTGAAGTGTTAATACTAATATTTTGTTTGAAATAATTCACATGTCTAGGTAAGATATTTACAATTATATTCTTGTTGATAAACATAATCTTATCACATATTTCTCCTGCCAAAACAGGTTAATTTTGATTTCCCTTGTTTGAGGACTTCTAAAATTAGACAACGTTCTCAGACCGTTAAATAAGTGGAATTTGTCTTTCAAAGGCTAATATTTACAAGCATCAAAATATTTTTTTATGATATGGTGAGTGCCACATGGTGTCTGCATTAAAACAGACTGAGCGCAAATGCACTTTTGTTAAATGTAAACTTGCCAGCTTTTGACCTTTCTAATGTATATCATATCCTTTTCCTTTAAAGTATGTACATAATTTATCTCAACATATATTTTATCCCTATGTGATACCATTATATCAAACTGAAGGACCATGTTATTAGACTTTTCGTGTGAACTGATCCTTTCTCTTTTGTTAATGATTCAAAAATATATTATTAGTGATTAAATTTAATCACAACACTTCTATATATGTTTGCAAAATCTGTTTTCCCAATTCGGTTGAGAGGTTGTTAGGTCATTTGAACAAGCAAGCTCAGAATAAACATACACCTTTAGGATTTAAAATCCTGTAAAATGGTCACAGAGGGCGGGGGGGGGGGGGGGTGGAGGGTGGGGGGTGTCTGGAAGTTATTCCCGTATTTGCCACATTACAATGTAAGATAAGGTCGTTCCCTTGATAAAACAGTCGAATGTATCTAACGTTGAATGTAACGCCTTTAGCCACTACTATATATAACCATCCGAACTTATGTCAACAATTACAAATAATTTAAATATAATCACATATACTCCAAATATGGTTTGTAAAATCATTTTTGTTACTTTCTCGTGTGTTGGAGCTTCATATATCACGACACCAAGTATTCTTTGACTGGATAATGAGCGTGCTTTGTATTCATGGGAAACATTCTACAAGTACAAGTATATCCTTTTAATAGTGAGTGAGGGTCCCCTTGATATTGCTCAACTTATCAATGTACAAGGTAAGTTTAGGATTGGTAACTGTTTCCCTATATGTGCAAAGACCGATGTAAAATGATAAAAAACCTGATTTATAATGCATTGGCACTCCCATGTTCAACTGTGGTAGTTCATTTGTAAACGTAAGGCCCTGTTATAACTATGCACCATGCAAGGTCATGCACTACCGGCGCCGCCTGGCAAAGTATGCACTTGACCGTTTCTGTCCCATGTCTTTCTTGATAAGGATGAAAAACTACCCGAAAGAGGATGCCATACATAACATTTGATGTAAACATATAAAGTGTGAGTGTGCCTGCTATAAAGGTCAGGCCTATTTTTTCCAATGCTGCGAGAATGCGAAATTGTGACTATGTGTGAAGCTTAGTATAATAACTACTATAAAATCTGTTACTGATATATTTAGAGTTACAGCCTTACAGAAATCCTCTTACTGGCAGACCAGATTTGGTCTTTTTGGGAAGCCTGATACTGGCAGGTCAAAGCGATGGGATATTGTTCTTTATAGAGTGTTGACGTGCTTGCAGATTGTCTTCCAGTGAACTATACTTTAGTAGGCTTTTTTACTTATTACTGAACTATCATTATTAAACGTTTCTTTTTTTAGAAAAACTAAGGTGACTAAACTTAAGTAAAAATATTTTAGAACCCTGCTGCCAGAGTTAATTAATTTTTAAATTATTAATAACCATGTGTATAAGTAATTAAATTAACGGTCATTATTTACTACATAATTAAAAGTAACTGCAACATTGTGAACTCTATGTCACTAAATGGGCGGAGCCAGGAGTTGAAAAGAAATAAGAAAACCTTTATAAAGTTCCTCAGGTCCGAAAAGGGGGTTTATGTAGCAAAAATTGATTTCAAACCCTCCAAAAAAAGCCCATTCCCTTATCAGTGGTATGCGCTTACAGGTGTTTGCATGCAGACTATCATAATATTATCGGAGCCACGTTATTTGATGGCCATTCTGTGTAATTCACCACGTTGTAATTTAAGATAAAATGGTAAGTGGAATACAACAATAAAATGTACCTGGCTAGGAACGTAACAAGTGCAGCAACTACTATGTAGTAACATCTGAACTCATGCAAACTAGTTTATATGATAAAAATGTAGTCATACAATTTCTGTATGTGTTTTGCAGAGTAATTCATTTCCTTTCGTTTGTGTGAGAGCTCCTAAAATCACGACTTATCTCTCAAGCCTGGACCATCAAATAGGTTTGATGATCCATTTGTCTCAATAAAGCTACAAATTTTTAATTATATTACTGAAAGGACACTACACCTTCCCGTAGGTAAAACCCTTTACCATCCGGACAGGACACTGGCCTCCATGTTAAGTCCGTTACTGACAGTACAGGACACTCGCCTTCATGTTAAATCCAATATTAACAGGACTAGACAGCGGTCTTTATTTTAAGCTAGATATTGGCAGGAATGGACACAGGCCCTTATGTTAAGCATTTTACTGGCAGGGCAGGCCACTGCTCCTTGTGTTAACCTAGTTGATGACAAGACAAGAAACTGGTCCTAGATTTAACCCAGTAAATGACAGGACAGCACACTTGTCCTTGTGTCAATCTAGTTAATTACAGGACAGGACACTGTTCCTTGTGTTCATCCGGTAAATGACAGGACAGGACACTGGTCATATTGTAAACCAAGCTAATGAAAGGACAGGACACTGTCCTTTAGTGAACACAGTTAACCGCAGGATGGCACACTGGTCCTTGTGTAAACTCAGTTAATGACACGACAGGACACTATGGCCTCTACTCATATTGAGTTAAATATACAAATAAAAAAGAGTGAGGCACGTTGTTTCATGCCTGTATCACTATGAGACATCACTCATAATGTGCTGATTAATGAAGGGTGCGGAAGGGATAAGTTTTCCCGATACTCTGCCGGCCCAAGAGTTGTCTCTTCCGCCTGGACCTCTTACTGACAGGACAGGCCCTTTTGTTAACCATGTTACCGACACGACAATACATAGGTCCTTGTATATATCAGTCCTCTTTATTTCTGGTGGACATAATACCGACTACCAGATCCTGTATGCCAATGAGTCCTTTATGACTGTTTGTGCCCTCTCTTAATGAGAATGTACCCTGTCACATAGTGTTGTAGTTGGAAACTGTTGTAGACACCAGAATAATTTTACAGATGCAGTATGTCAAACAAACATGGTGTTACTCTCAACTGTAAATTCTTTAGCACTAAAAACACGATATCATAAACTGCAGTTTGCTTATTCTGGAGAAAATTTGGACTGGACAGAATATATTAACATTACCTAAAAATGCAACAAAAATGTTTAACTGTACATAATTAAACTCTAGACTCATTACACTGATTCGTTACATTGCGTTCTACTGGGTAGATTAATTATTAATATAACACAGACACACCAAGGCAGGAATTGGCATAAGGGCGAGTGCGTAATTGATAGGTCTATTGGCAAGCAAGCGATATGACTGCTGGAATGAAAACCAGACTACGTAAACACACCAGGTCGGACATTCCTGACATGTGTATAAATTTTTAACTTTGTGCTCCATGAACCTGGCATCATTAATATGTTTCAGGCATGGTGGAAGCATTTTCATATTTGACAGGCTCTTTAAGGAACAGTTGCAAAACTTAATATGAAGCCACTGAAGCTGAGTCTGGAGCAATCTCTCCTGAACCCGCATTTATTTACAATAAAATTGTGATTTTCTGCCATCATGATTTATCACAACGCCAGAAAGTTAACAAGAATAAAATGCCCGATAAAAAACAAACTGAGGAAAAATTTCCGCAAACTTTGTTACCTGTGCGATTGCATACAAGTTTTTTTAAGTTGCTATAACATTGAAAAATTGTTCAGTGTAATCAGATTTAGAGGAAAGGAGAGCTATTAAACAAACCAGATTTGAACAACGACGGAGATAAAATAATGAAATAAGGGGGGATGTGACCATGAACTACTTTCATACCTAATAATAATAGTATAGTCTTGCTGTTCTTATAGCAATGGGGAGGGGGACACAATGGTCAGGAAAATTTCTAGCCTTCCATTGCTCAGCAACTGTATAAAAAGGTGTTTGAAAGATATCATGCAGAAATATCAAGGCAATATGTCCATTCTCATTAATCTCCTTTAAGACCTTAAATAATGTCACATTTTAGGGGACATCTAAGATTCTTAGTAAACATTTTTTTGCAACAGCTTAATCCCTAGAACCATGAATTAGCGCAGTAACACTATATTTGATTTAAATCACATTATCATCAACACATTTTAAAATGTTATACAAATCATACAATGATCTTGAGTCTTAAAACAAAAGGCAACCGAGTGAGTATCCATAAAATTTACCAGAAATTGTTTTCACATCAGTAACAGCAACCGATATGATAAATTTCTGATCCATTTAAATATAACAAAAAAAAACTAAACTGAAGTCCTGTTGAAATTGTTAACACGTGACATTTACTATGGTTCCGCCTCTCTCATGATGATCTTGCAATTTATATAATCAAGAACTAAGAATACCAGACATAATTAAAACTATTGCACAGTTTCTATTTCATCATTGTTTGCATATTGATATTACTGACAGCATAAAATAAATTTTAACATCTTTAGTATACTTTGAGCAGACTGGAAGGGAAGTTTGCTTGTAGTATAGGTTGTGGAATAGTCAAGGTTTGATTGCAAATATATCAACTTCTCCAAAAGTGGCACAAACATCTGATCGTGACTGTCCTGTAGGTAAGTGTTGTCAATGCAGAAGCGACTCCCGGGGAGGGGTTCAGGGGGTCTGGACCCTCCCCCTTTTTCAGCCAAACTTTTTTTTGTTCAACGATTGAGACCATGATTTTCCGGCTTGGACCCCCATCTCACGAACCCTAGAATCTGTTTTAAGGGTTTGTCATTAGTCTTCCTGGATTGCAGCCCTCTTTTTCCTTAATGCTAGTTCCGCCCCTGCAACTTAACATAACTGGAAACAGAGGAAAATTCACAGGCACAAAGTGCTCTCAACATCATGGCTAAAGCCATATTGCTTGAAATGAAAAGTTGAACTGTTACATGTATTTGCCCTACATATTTATCATAGTAAATGTTACGTGTGAACAGTTACAGGCCATAACGCATTAAGTTTAATATATTTTATACGTTGACCATCCTATAGTTCAATTCAAGCTTGAACAAATTATGACATAGATCTTAATGGGAATTTTAAAAATCTCAGGCCCAAATCAGGTTATATATACAAAAAAAAGATCACTGGTGGATGAAATCATATAATTATCAAAATTAACAGTGGTACCGGAAACAATTTTACGAATGGGTCGCTCGAACGAAAACGACGGATAATATGCAAAGTCTTGAAGAAAGACCATGATCCAAGAACCCCCGACACTGTAAACAGTGTTGTGTATTCAAGTTAGTTGATGATGACATGTGCCCTATTTCTGTCTTTATAATCTAGGTATAAAGGTGACTTCTAAAAATATAGATAAGTAATATATATATATATATATATATATATATATATATATATATATATATATATATATATCATAGCAGTCAATAGTCTCGGGTGGGTAAGTTTCTATTTTAGAATTAAAATAATATCAATATATGGTTATGCGGTTAAAGATACTATGTCTACGTGCAGCAGGAGAAATATTTAATCTTAGGGGTATACGAAGAGAGAAACGATGAATTATATCACAAATACATATAAAATCAGCTATTATTTATACAATAATTTATACAATAATTGTGGGGAAAGGAAGCGAATCGCGTTTGACATTCATTAGAAAAAGGGGTAACTTAAAGTTTCCGGACACGGGGGCTCTGTTAAAAAATGATCGGTAAAGGGTTAAAAGTGAGAAAATTTAAGGATGGTCAGGAAACAGGTCAAATTGAGAAAAAAAAAACAGCCTATGATTGGAAGATTTAGGCTATACAAACATTTTGGTTTCTATGTGGTTAGTGCAACCTTCCCTGCCGCGTTGAAGAAAGAGCATGATAATAAAAGTGTCTGAGAAAAATGTTCTTCCTATGTTTCTAGTCTTTACCTGATTTTAGAGTTTGAACACATTATTTTATGAAAATACACTGAAGAACATAAGGTTGTCACATGATGTGGCGAGGACAATCAAACAGACACTGACAGAAACAAATCCACACCTGAAGGTGAGGATAGTTGAACAGTGGTGGTTATGACAGATCGAAAGGTACACACAACCTACGACTGAGAGTACAACAACATAGAGAAAGTAACATTTGGTAATAATTGTGAAGCTAGGCCGTGGTCAGTCACTGGGTATTGTCTGGCATGTAAGACATATAAAAAAGCAGATTAATAAGAAGGGCCATTTGCACGCCAATATAAATAGAGAATATTTGTTTTGAAAAGATAAAGCCATCCTGCGCATCTGGCAAGTAACCGTTTATAAATTATTCATTACCCGTGCCTGGCAAGGAACCCACTTTAACGTGTCTGTCACAGGTGTTATCGTGACGGGGATAAATATATAACCTGTACAAGAGGATGCCATACGTTACAAAGTCAGGTGAGTCAGAGAGTCAGGCAGTCGAAAGGCCGTACAGCTACTGTTTTCATTCAGGGTTTTCATTGGTCGATTCACATGCAGTAATGACAATACAATCGGCCGCCTCGCACACCGGGCTTCACTGCGATCTTCTGTTAGAGGTGAGAGTGCGTGGCTGAAAAGGTAAGGATATGCGCCTTCTGTTTAATGTCAGGCAAATGCGATTTATTCTATCATTGCCAACCACTTATTATGTGCAGTATTTGCTATTTTATTTAATAGAGGAATAGTTTTGTTGAATATAATAAATATATGCAAGTACATTGTCCCATAAATTGCAATTTTCTTGAAACTTTATTAGACATCAAAACACAGTTAAAAATAACCCTAATGGTCCTGGATATTTCATGCTTTACTTCTGAGATACAAAAAGATATGACGGTTTCGGAATTCGTCAAGATTGACTGGATGTAAAATTGTATCATTAATATATATATATATATATTAATTGATTTGAATCACTGCAGACTTATTAGCTTAAATAAACGTCATAATCAAATTTAAAATCGATATGGCATATGTAGCTGATAAGTGATAGCACTTACAGGAAAGCATCAAACAATGATATTGTTATTTAAGATAGAATTCAATCACCTGGCATTTCAAGTAATTTTTTCTTAAGATTTGTTTCTATATCCAAACAAGCGTTCTTTTAGAGCTGTTTAAGAATATCTAGAGTGAGTACCGTCACATATTAAAAAGTATTAGATTTTTTCTTCTTTGTCTCTCTCCAGTGTTAGCACCTGTTGCTTATTTTCGTGTTAAATCTTCCAATTAAATACTACGAAATACACTCAAGGTAATACGTCTTGTGCTATTTAGAGATTTACATTAAGTGTAAAAGAGTGTGTGCAAACGATTAAATATTGTTATAAAAATATTATATATCTCATTAAAATTCTAAGTCATATTAGCAGACTCCTTTTAAAATACCAACTAATCTTAGAAAACACCTTTTCTTCCAAGGCATTCAAGATGATCATTAGATGATAAATTAAGTCACAATTTTTGGTTCAGGTATCTTAATTAACTTACCAGCTCGGGCAACTATGTGTGTAAGGAATTTTCTTATATTCATAAAATTGTCAAGATTGACACAGATCTTATAAATGAGGGTACAGAGTTAGGACAAAAAAGTTCAGGCATTTTGACGACTTTAACATAACCAATTAAACGTGGTCAAGCAGGAACGGATTTTTTAAAAGTATTCTTGATTTGTCCAGCTCTAGCTAAATTTAATCACAAATGACCGTATGGGGAATATATAATTATGCACTCATTTGGATTTTGTCACTATTCAGTTTATATAATACATATTATAGAAATGCTATTTATAATAGCACCTTTATATTTAGAACAATATCGTGCTCTGTCTATATCTCACATGAGTCACTATTTTTTTTATCAAGAATGGCTGGTAAAAAATGTAGTTATCACAGAAAAGAAAGTTATATACCAGTGTGTAAAATCGGATTAACTAACAAAACTCATCACATCATGTGACAGAAACAGATGGATATGAAACAAGGACAAGTTGACTCATTTGACCGATCGATTAGAAGCGATTTGGTCATACAGCAAATTATTTTACATCTTGAGATTCACTGCTCTCTTCTACAAAGCTCGGTGAACAGATAATTTTAGCCTATGAAATGTTATGAACATTATGAAATATAATGAAAATGTTTTAATATCTAATATTGTTTCTCCACAATATGCTGCTGTCATTTCTTTTTACTTTTGTACTTTAGAATTGTTGGTTGAATCACATGTAAATGGCATTTTTTCTATCCAGTATTACCTCTGAGTGTCTGTGAGGGTTGAGATATGAAACCTAATCGTTATTTTTTAATTATGTAGAATAAAGCTAGCAGAATACCTTTTAGTCTTAAGGTAGTACTTACTGAAGGGGCAGATGAGTAAGTATAATATTTTTTTCAAAATTCTGTAAATATGTTATTGTACACATTTGATCTGAAATGGGTTGCCATTTCCAAATTGAAGTGTTCACACAAATATCTTATTCCCGGATTATTTGCCAATTTACAATGTAAGAGGAGGTCGTTCCCATGATAAAACAGTTGAATGTTACTGGCTGGGAACGTAACACCTTAAGCTACTACTATTGTTAACCATCTGAACTTATTAAAATATATATTCACATATATTCCATATGTTCTTTGTAAAATTATTTTTGTTACTTTCTCGTGTGTGGGAGGTTCATATATCACGACACCAATCATTCTCAGACCGGATAATCAGCCTGCTTTGTATTCAAAGGGAAACATTCTACAAGAACAAGTATATCCTTTTAAGAGATATCGAGGGTATCCCGGATATTGCTCAACTTGTCAATATACCAGATAAGTTTAGGCTAGATAAATATTTCCTTTTTTGTGTTAAAAAAAAATAACCCTTAAATATAATGCATTGGAACTCTCATGCTCAACCGTCGTAGTTCTTTTGTATACATAAGTCCCTGTTATAACTATGCATAATGCAAAGGTCAAGTAATACCGGCGCCGCCAGGCAACGTATGCACTTGACCGATTCTGGCCCTTGGCTTTCTTGATAAGGATAAAATACTACCCGAAAGAGAGTGCCATGCATAACATTTAAAGTAAAAATATAAAGTGTAAAGTGTGCCTACTATAAATATCAAGCCTTTTTTACAAGGCTGCCTAGAATTCAGTTTATACATGGATTTATTACCTTACCATTCCATACATCATAATTTCGGGCGATGTTTATGGCAGTTGGGGTATGTGTGTGACTATGTGTGAGGCTTATTATAATAACAAATATAAACCCTTTACTGATAAATTAAGAGTTGCAGCCTTGTAGAAAACCTCTTATTGGCAGACCAAGGTACTGGTCCTTTTGAGAAATCTGATAATGGCAGCTCAAAGCAACAGGATATTGCACTTTATGGCGTGTCGACCTGCTTAAAGTTTGTCTAACAGTGATCTATTTCCAGCGTTTTTACTTTTTACTGAACTATCATTTTTAAATGTTTATATTTGAAATAAAAACAAAGGTGACTAAACTAAAGTAAAAATATTTTAGAAACGTGCTGCCAGAGTTTATTGACTTTGAAATTATATATTATCATGTGTATCAGTAATAAACATCGGTCATTATTTACTACATAATTGAATGTAAATTAAACATTTGGAATTATATGTCACTAAATGGGCCGAGCCAGGACTTAAAAAAAATTAGAAAACTTATATAAATCTCCTCAGGTCCAAAAAGGGGTCCTGGCAGCAAATATTGATTCAAACCCTCCAATAAAACCCAGTCTCTTATCAGTGGCTGGTACCAACAGGTGTTTGTACTCAGACTGTAATAAAACCATCAGAGTCACGTTATTTGATGGCCGTTCCATGTCATTCACCACAGTGTAATTTAAGATAAGATGGTAAGTGGAATACAACACTTAAATGTACCTGATTAGGAGCGTAACAATCTAGCTACTACTATGTAGTAACATCTGAACTCATGAAAACTATTAAATATGATAAAAATATAATCATGTCATTTTTGTATGTTTTACAGAGTAATTTTTTTCCTTTCATTTATGTGAGAGCTCCTAAAATCGGGAATTATCTCTCACGCCTGGACCATCAGTTATGTGTGATTATCCATCTCTCTTAACAAAATTGCATAAGTGAAACCTTTTACTGGCAGGACAGGACACTGGCCTTCATTTCAAGTCTGTTACTGACAGTACAGGACACTGGCCCTTATATTAAATCCGTTACTTACAGGACAGGACACTGGTCTTATAAGTTAAGCCTCATATTGGCAGGAATGGACACAGGCCCATATGTTAAGCATTTTACTGGCAGGACAGGACACTGCTCCTTGTGTTAACCCAGTTAATGAATGGACAGCACACTGGTTATTGTGTTAACCCAGTTAATGACAGGACAGCACACTGGTCCTTGTGTTTACCAAGTTAATGACAGGACAGGGCTCTTGGACGTATACCCATATTGAGTTAGATATAAAAATAAAAAATAGTGAGGCACGTTGGTTCATGCCTCCACCACTAAGAGACCTCTACTCAAAATGTGCTAAATAATGAGGGGTGCGGTGGGATAACATTTCCCAACACTGTAGTCGGCCAAAGACTTGACTCTTCCGCCTGGACAATCAAACATATTTAATCCACCTGTCTTAATAATGGCTAATGAGACTGCATATTTAGTTTTACACATTATTTCTAAAGGGTACCTTGGTCCTTACCGAAGCTCGTTTTGTTGTTGGGTTTATAAAATATTACTAACAGGACAAGCAACAGGTCCTAGGGCACTGGTTCTTATGATAGGCGCGTCACTAACATCAGATACTGGCAAGACAAACACCGATGATCCTGTTAAGCTTGCTATTGAGAGAACAAGACGCTTGTCCTTATGATAAGCTTGCACTGACAAGACAGGACACTGGTCCTTATGTTAACCCTGTTACTGACAGGACAGGGCACAGGTCCTTATGCTCAGGCAGTTATCAAGAAATATCCCCCTAGAAAATACTCTGGAAAATATAAAAGAATATGTATAAATTATATGTGCGCTTTTTTTTTAAACGAAAAAGTAAATTATTGTTAATGTTTTAACTATTTAAACCGTAAAAGGCGGACACAATCGACCCCGAAATGTTTAACGGAGATGTTTGTAGACTGCATGTACTGTAGTCAGTTTGTAACATGTTTGTCAATTCAACTAGGACTGCAATGCCAAATATAATTATATAAGATTATGCTCGTTATTTTGCCATTAAATAAATGTGTAGAATGTTATAGTACAGCTTTGTACAACATAAATTATCAGTTTTAAGTAATATTTGCCAGTTTTACATTTTAATGGAATAAAAATATATTTTGTTCCTTATACATTAATAAATTTTTATCTACTAATACCACAGGAAAAGTTCTCACCATCTAAAGTCCAACTGTTGTAAAAGTTTTATACTCAATTCGGTCTTATAAATGGTCAAATATCCCAGAAGGTCATTAGGTTGTTTACCCTTGAGTCTGTAGCCGCTTGGCCATGACAAATATCCAAAGTACATCCCCTATCGTAATACAATATACATAGTACATAATACATGATAATATAAAACATAGTACAGTTCCACAAAATATTAACCCTGCTCTTGGGTTTAAATTAACAATATATCAGTACTCTTTATTTCTGATGGCATTTTACCTACAACCAGATTCTGTATGACGACGAGTATTTTGTGACTGCCTGCGCCCTCTCTTAATGAGAATGCCCCCTGTCACATAAATGTTTAGTTGTTAACTGCTGTGGAAACCAGAATTAAGTTTCAAAATGCAATATGTCAACCAAACACGACTATACATATGTGTTAATTTTAAGTGCCATATCCTTAGCACTTAAGGCACGAGTTCGTCAAATGTAGATTGTTAATCGTTGAAAACATTTGGCTACACAGTAGCTCATTTTATAATCTAAACAATGCATCAAAATTGTTTAACTAAATATAATTAAACTCTAGACTTTGAAATCAGTACTGCATTATTCTGGGTAGGTAATTCATGATATTAAAACGGAAACACCAAGGCAGGAATTGACCTGACGGCGGGTGCGTGATTGACAGGTCTGTTGGCCAATCCGTCACCGTGATAGCCAGGCTGAAAGCGAGGCTATGTACACACACATGGAGGTCGGAAACCAGGTCAGACATTCCTGTCAGGTATGTTAACATTTAACTATGTGCTCTATTGACCTGTAATCATAAACATGGTTCAGGCGAGGCGGAAGCATTTTCATATTGGGCAGGCTATTTAAGGAACAGATGCAAAGCTGATTATGAAGCCGCTCAAGCCTAGTCTGGAGCCATCTCTCCCCAAATCCGAGTTTATTTAAAGTAAAATTATGATCTTTTGACATCATTATTTGCCAGAAAATTTACAAGAATAGAAGGGCCGATACAAACAAAGTGAAGAAATATTTTCCAAACCTTCGTTACCTGTGCAATTGCATACAAATACGTTAAGTTTGTGTTAAGATTGAAAAAGTATACTGTTTAATCAGAATTAAAAGACACAATCCAGATTGCTGAACGACGACGGAGATAATAAAAAGGAAATTAAGGGGGATGTGTTCATGAACTACTTTAATACCTATTAATAATGGTGAAGTATTGCTGTTCTTATAGCAACAGCAGTAGCGGATAAAGGATACTGTTACAGGGGAAAGTGACACAATTGTGGGAAAATTTCTAGCCTCCAACTGCTCAAAAGCTTTACAAAAAAGTGTTTGAAATATCAAGGCCATAGGTAAAGTCGAAGTTATTTCATTATTGACCTTAAATAATGTCACATTTTATGGGCATCTGAGATTCTTAATAAACATTTTTGCATCAGATCAATCTTTAGAACCATGGATTAGTGCATTTAAACTATATTTCAGTTAAATCACTATATCACAAACGCATTTTAAAATTAAATACAATCATACAATGATCTTGAGATCCTAAAACAGAAATGCAACCGAGTGAGAATCCATAAAGTTTTATCACAGAAATAACTTTCACGAAAGTAACAGCCACTGATATGATAAATTCATGAAACGTTTTAGATATAATAAAAACCACACTGAAGCACTGTTGAAATTGTTAACACGTGACATTAACTATGGTTCCTCCTTTCGGATGATGATCTTACAATGTTTATGTACAAGAACTCTGAATACAAGATATAATTTATATTATTGTCACACCTACTATTTCTTCATTTAACCCCAATTCTTTACATGTTGATATTTTTGAAAATCATGGAATCGTCAGGGTTTGGTTGCAAATATACCATTTTCTCCGAAAGTGGCACAAACGTCAGATCGTCACTGTCCTTGAAGTAAGTGTGGTCAATGCAGAAGCGAATCCAGGGAAGGGGTCCAGGGGGTCCGGACCCTCCCCTCTTTTTCAGTCAAACATTTTTTTTGTTTAGAGATTCAGACCATTTTTTGCGGCCTTGGTCCCGTCTCTCGAACCCTAGAACCTACGTTGAGGTTTTGTCATTAGTCTTCCAGGAGTCGAGCCCTCTTTTCCTAAATCCAGGAACCGCATAACATAACTGAAAACAGAGGAAAGTTTGCAGGCCAAAGGTGCATTCAATTTTCTGGACAAAGACCTATTGCTTGAAATGAAAAGCTATATCTTTGCCCTATATGTTTATTATAATCTTAACGATTCTGAATTTCAATTCAAGCATCTAAAGTTTTAAGACATAGGTCTGAACAAGAAATAATTATCACAGGCCCACGCCAGGTCATGTATGGCAAAAATAAAGATAGCGATCGCTGGTGGATGAAATCAGACAATGACCAAAATTAACAGTGGTGCCGGGAATAATTTTACCAATGAGCTCGAAATGAAAACGACCGAAAATATGTAAAGTAATGAAAAAATTTACGTAACATAACAGAAAAAAATGACGGCTATATATTCTAAGAACTCCCGACACTAAAAAAATATGGTGTGTATGCCGGTTTGTTGACGATTGGATATGCCCTATTTCTGTCTTATTAATCGGGGAATAAAGGTGACTTTATAGATAGTCATATATATGTGATAGCTGTCATTAGTCCTCGGTGGGTAAATTTCTATTTAGATGCAATATAATATCAATTAATTGTTATGAGGCTAAGGATACTATGGCTACGAGCAGCAGGAGGAATATTCAATCTTTGGGGGTATACTGTAAGAGAAACTTTAATGTTAAAAGGAATTTTATCACAAATACAATATGTACATATAAAAATCAGCAATTATTAATACAAACTTTAAAAGAGTCTTTGTGGGGAAAGTTTCCAGTCACGGGAGCTTTGTTGAAAAAAAACACGTAAAAGGAGTAAAACTGAAAGAATTCAAAATTGTTGAGGAAATTGGTCATCTAGAGATAAAATTAGCCGATAATTGGACAATGTAGGCTAAACAAGCACTTTGGTTACGTGGTTAGTGCAACTTTCTCTGCCACGTTGATACAAGAGTATTATAATAATTAGTGTGTCTGAGTAAAAAAAGTTGTTGCTATGTTCCTAGTCTTTACCTGATATCCGGAGAGTGAACACCTTATTTTGTTGACATTTTACTGGGATTTGTTCTTATCTTTGTTGGAGCATCTTCCTATTTAACATTTTTAAACAATACTAATGATGTTTTAAGGTTACGATATACAAATGACATTATCGTGTTTATAAGCTGATATAATTATTTTTATTGTTCAGTTCTGTATTCATTTTGTGTGGGGTTTCTATAAATAATACATTACTCCCCTTACTTTGGCATTTGTTTTTGGCAATCACAGGGAATACAGCAACATAGCATAACATGGCTTTCCGTATGTATGAATTCTGTATGAATTCTGTTACTTCTAAACTATTATGGCTTTCCATACAAGAGGGGAAAAGGATGTTGATATTTTCACGTTTGACTTACCATAAAACTCTGGTGGATAATTTACTTTAAGTGACTGGGCCGATGTTTTTCACATTGTAACTGTTGAGACTTTCCTATATAGTAGTATTTTGATTGAAAATACATTTGTGGTTTCTCGACTTACAATCTTATGTGTTATATGGACAAATACCGGTATATCACTATACCCCATGCTGAACAACCTATAATATAAGGCTATATTGAGCTTAGGAAAATGAAAACAAGATCTTGTTTACACCACATTGAAGGATGGAAACATTCTTGTTATTTACGTTCATTTCCTTGGGAACATTGTTGACCATATTTACATTCCCGATCTTTCATCTTAGTTATATACGGGTATCTTTTTGTACTGACCTGAAATGAACTGATCAGGAATTTATATATAATTACAGGAGACGGTCTTCTGAGCTGATTTTGACAACATAATAATATGTAAACTAGGTCAAATTTTCAGTAGTCGGACCTGTCTGGTAGCAAAGCAAACGTGAACATACATGGAATGTACCTTGAATATATTGATCTGTTTAAGCAATGCGGTCCTTTACAGAAAATATTTAAGCTTTTATACGTTACTTGTGTGAAGATGTTAATACATATTTTGGAAATTCATCACTGTTAACATATATAAACGATGTTTTGTACCCTTAAAGATCAACTATATTTCGAACTATGCAAATATTAAGACATAAATGTGTATTGTTATTATTAAGGCAAAGGCCTTACGATGTGGTCGCTGTACCTTCGTAACGCGGGTGTGTAAAAGTCCAAAACTTTCAATACTCCGCCCTCATTTGTCAGAACATGAGATATGACTCTTTATCGCAAGCTATATGTGCACAGTCCCGTCTGACACTGTAAACATATATAAACTCAACTGGACTGGTAATCACACTTAACACAGACGATCACATTGAAAAGTTCTGTTTTTTTAGTTAGCTTCTGCATTATGATGTTCTTAAACAAACGCTCCCATGCACTCACACCATTTTTTTTTTCGCGTTTGTGGCTATCCAAGTAACAGTATCCAATATAAATAATATGAGAATACACAGAAATTAAAGTTGCTGAAGTGGCCAAAAAACCAACATAATCATATCATTGCTTTTTTTTTTCTCTCTCTCTCTCTCTCTCTCTCTCATTAAAGTGTAAAAAATCACTCCACCCCATTCAATCCATTGATCAGAGAAGTAAGGTGAATGGCCAATCAAATGATTGGACAGATTGTTGGTTAAACTCCTGACAAGTATGAGGAGTTCACATAAAGTTCATATATAGTGTAATTATACGTTATTTATATAGTGATATCATGTGTGTGTGTACCAAATATTATTATAGTAAGCTTCCTCCTAGCATGAGCTAAATCAAATATAATGCCTTCAAGTGCAGAGCTCGGCCGTTATACTTGCATAGCTACAGATCAAAACGCTACTTTGAAAGATGAAAGATGAATATCATTTTTTATTTAAAAATTAAGTTAATTTAATAGTTGAATACATATTGAAGCATCATGTTTTCATTTGTGGATAACTTCCATCCTGCAGCATGAAAATGCACTGGACTGAAAGCCCCAGTCTCTGCTTGGCCCTTAACCAGTAAGCCTGAACAATGAACTTAGTCTCATCTGCCCCTCAGCGGTGACATCTATTATTCACAAATTATCAGTAAACAATACACAACATTAACTAAAAAACAGCAAGTTCACATGTAAAATTGAATTCCCTACTTTCAGATTGTGCACACAATAATTAATGTAATTTAAAAATGGTTTGGTGTTTGGAATAAAATATCCAGTTAAGCTCTATTTAATATCAATCTGGTCTCATGTAATGCCCTGAATATTGAAAGCCTGGGTCTATGCTTACCCCTAAGCACTCAAACTCCATGGAATATGTCTTATCTCTCCAGCCTAAAGTCAGCCTGCTGGCTAGCTGTAAGGCAAATTGTTTAGTTTTTTATACGCACGACGCCCCTTTTTATGAATAGGTTTTGTTTGTCGTGAAAATGCGAGTAAACCATCAAGATGAGTACCGACAGGAAAGACCCCCCCCCCCCCTTTCAGTATCAAATAAGACACATAGACAAAATGTTCGAACATTGCCCCCTTTAAAACATCACTTTCCTGAATAATCAATCTATTCTTCACCCCACCACATATAATGTTGCATATATTTAAAAATGATACCAGCAACTTATTTTTATAATCTTTACAATACTTATAAGACATTTAAACAAACGAACATAAATAACGCACATTGATATTAGGAATATGTAGACACATTAGGATATTAGAACATATGTAGTCATCTCATTTTTAAAAGGCACAATGTAATGGGAACAATACCGATACTGCGTTTAGATCCTTAAGTCTATTCCGTTCCTTAATAATATGGGTTATTATGTATTCAATTATGATATATTATTACATAAAAATGCAAAATAAAACCCTGTTATAAAAATGTATACAGCCTTATTACCGCCAATGGCGTCCTTAAACAGCTAATCAAATTTGTGGAGTTGATAACTTTGGGGATATACACAATTGAATTCAATGGAAGTAACACTCACTTTTTAAAACACGTTTTTCGTAAACGTTCATATTATTTCATTGCTTTACGCCACTGCTAAAAGGTCTTCGTCGCCCCCGCCCCCACCTCATACTAACTTTGTCGAAAATGTATCCAACATTACCAGAGACCCTCCAGTAAAGATGAAAACGTCCAGGTTCTTTTAAAAGTCAGACTAACTGGCTGAACTCTTACACACTTACACTCGAAAAAGACGAAAATTCATATATTTAATAAAAGAAATCAATATATAAAATAAAGAAGTCACATATATTTTCTGGAGAGGCGCTCCTTACAAAAATATGATGATGATAATCACAATTAACGGTAAATAATCCACCATGTCCGTTCACTACACTATACGGAGGAGTCCTTCGTATATGGTTGTCTTGATCACATGACATTCGCGCACACTTGACACTTGAATGTTAAACCGTTGGAATCACTGAGAGGTTCGTGTTGTGTGTAGAGTATATCCAGTCCGATAGATTAACGAAGCTCCTATAATTCAAAATCTCTCGTTGGAGTATGCACGTTTGGCACAGTTAAAACACCGCTCACAGCCTTTTCTTTCTGGACGTTGAATAACAGTCTTTCACAACTGATGTGTCCTAGGATCATCCAGTTGTAGATAGCAGAATCAGCTTCCACACAGCATTATCATGTACGTATACATTTAAGCGTTTAAATAAAGTCCTCAGTCTGTTCCTGAAAGCACTTACAAAAGAAAAGGTTAAAAACGCCAGATTAACCAGTCCGTCGGCAAATATGCGATACTTGCTCAGAAGTCCTTTACAGAGAAACCCCTTGTGGCCTTCCCTTGACATCGACTATCTACGCTTGTAGAAATTTCATCTCAGCTGTCTCCACTGTGACATGCTCCCGGACAGCTGATATCGAACGGCTAAATCTCACCGGTACGCTGGACGGGCATTTGACAGAGTATCGTCGGGCTCACTGCATATAACTGCTTGCTGACGCCACAACTCCCGCTCGTCTTCTGGTGAATCACATTTCCAATAACGCCGACCATCAATTGTAATATGAATATAAATACGGACACGCCTCTAGAGATAGACCCTGAGAAAATCTAACTTGCACAGGTCCACCTCCTTTGAAATCTACAACAGACCCTCGTTACATTGGAAACCGCCAAACAAAGACGATTCCAACTGTACCGAAATTAACATTAAACGAGACATTTGTGTTCTTTAACCAACTGTCTCACGCTCATAGCTAAACATAATGCTCCTTATTAATGAGGAATAATTTATCAAAACAATCATCTGGTTATATTCCCCACTAGAATATGAAATAAAATACCTGAATCACAGTTCTTTTGTGACATCACTCCCTCCTGTAAAAAATCATAGTATTTTCTTGATTTTCTCGATTAGCAGCTTTCATCCATTACAATCCTGAATCGTTACAATTTATTTGAAAACACTATACAACACTGAGCAATTTATAGTTCGGTGAAATCATTATGCACCTTATTTATACACACTGTCTCTCTAAACAAATATTTATAATATCCAATCTAGTTCAAAATTCTGGTTGGACCATGGTTTAACTTGCCAGGAACAGCCTGTGTCTCGAATCTTAACTCTTGTTACACTAAAGTCCATCTCATTACTCTCATGTTCACGAACTTGGCTTTGAGGTCTGTTTGAATCGTGAACGGTCTACATGACAAGTACATCTCAAATCTCAAACTGTCCAAACAATTGCCAACCACTCGATGGTAGAGTAATTTTTCTCTCTCGTCAATAATTTTCTGCTAGCATATGCTATCAGATGAATCATTTCATCGTATTCCTGAATAAGGATACTTCCGATTCGGACATCCGACACGTTGCATTTCAGGTAAAACCGTTTACTGCAATTTGGCAGTTTCAGAATGGGGGGATCAGCCAGTCTAGCTTTTAACGAGTTGTATGCATTTTTATTTACCTCTTTCCAATCCGATTTGTTAGCTAGCACTTCCCTGGGGTTTTCTACTTGTTCGTCCAACGATCACGTGTGTACTAGCACGTCGTCTATGTAGCAAATCTCGTTCGGCATTAAACCGACCAACTTCCGCATCATGCAGGTAAATACTACCCCTGCCGTCACTAATCCGAATTGCATTACCCTGAATTAGTCATGTCCGTCAGGCGTTACCAATACCGTTTTGTCTCTAGATTCCTCCGACAACGGAATCTGCCAGTAGCCTTTTGTCAGATCGATCTTGGTAAAGTATCGGCTTTGGACTCCTTGAGTGAACAGTGTTTCCAGCTCCGGCATCAGTTTTGGATCGAAATCGACCGACTTGTTCAGCTTACTGTAATCGATTACAATTTGATCTTTCCGCCTGGTTTACGCAGCATAATACAAGGTGACACAAACCCGACTCCGACTTTTCGATTATGCCTTATTCTTACATCTCGTTGATTTCCTATCACATGGTCTCTCTCAACTCAAACGGAACACGATACGGTTTCCACTTTACGGGTGTATCGGACCAGAGTGGAATGTTACATTTAAAGATATCAGTGAGTTTGGTGACATCTGTGAATATTTCTCTATACTGGTTCAACAAATAATGTCTCTCGCGCTGCTGTTGCTGACATAGCTCGGCATTAACATGTACGTCGCGTTCAGTTTGGCTGCACACCGTTGATGATATCGACAAGTTGGAGGTTTTTCCTTCTCCCACATGGTTTGGTTCTCCGACTAAGGGAGATTTGTTTTTACAATCCGGATTATCGGGTACGGATTCGTTCGTACTCAAAGATACCGCCGCCAAGACAATCTAAGGATCAGCTCTTGTCTGACAAATGGGACACGACTTGCAGCAACCTGCTTTGTCGCCGTTCATCCCATTCCAATCAAACTTGGAACTTACACGTTCGTGTATAAGATCTACGCCCAGAGAGCCCCTATAATTGCTTCGTGGCCCATCTTCATAACATCAATCCTTAAGGGCTAGGGTACCATGATCTTTGATCCATTTGGACCACCGAGTTTATCTCGTGCAATTCGGACAAAGAAATCATCCTTAACCCGGAGAGTGCTATCACTTCCGCTAGCAGACTTAGGAAGCTTCCAGTGCCGAGCTAACGACTGATCATCTTCCTGGGTTTTTAAAAATTCGGCCGGATTGACATCAGCGACTGGACTAGCTACACGTAAACTTAGCGCCTGTGACTTTCGCTCACGTGCAGCGGCACGGGGCTCTACTACGGACGTCTCTTCGTGGCGCGACTTCGTCACGCACTTTGTCTGATTTCCGTAGGATCCCACTTAGGATTCGGATCGTTCGGATCTAGCACTCCTTCTACGTTTCTTACTGCTAGTTCGCAAACGGCTTCTCCAACTACCATAGATAATTCCTACAAAATAGACACAATCTACCCTAATCATTGTCGTAGGGAAACGTCTAACTGATCCGTTAAACAATCGACACTGGACGTCGTGTCCGGTGAACTGGTCCTGAACCACGTAAGTTCCATGTACCTCTGCTAAAGAATAAACGGAATCGCGTAACACCTTCGCTGCTATGCCATTAACAAGCCCCTGACAAATGTGCAAAGAGCTACCGCCCTCTTCCAGACTAGTCAATCGGAATGACTGACTCCATTTATCCGAATATGGATGAAAGAGACCAACGGTTTCCGACTCGGATTCCATGACAACCGTTGGTATCGACTCGGGCTTACGCATAGTCCCCTGACCAATACTCGATTTAGCCCTATGCTGTTCAACAGCAGAGTGAAACTTGGCCAAGACCTGGCACTTGTCTGTTTTACATTCACGCGCCTTATGCCCCAAACCGTTACATATAAAGAAAAGTAAGCCTCCTAATGGCTAAACTGTCTCTTCACATGATCGGAGATCTGCATCACGTTTCTCTCTCAGCTAAGTTACTTCATGCCCTGCTCGGTGAGCGCTTCTAGGGGAATTCGCCTTTATACTATGTAAGCCTTGGGCCTCCATATACCTCTTGGCCATCTTTTCCACGCTATCTATATTGTTACACCGTCTCTCTTTCAAAAACAGACAGAGTTCCTTGCTCCAACAGTTCAAATACTGTTCACGCATCAACAAGTCAACAAACAAGTTGAAGTCATTGCCAGTACCTGCCATCTTGATCTAATGATGAAGGTACCCACTAAGCCAATCCGCGAACTGACGGGGAGTTTCGCCATGCTCTGCCATACAAGTATAAAACTTGTTACGATAAACCTCCTCTGTCATCTGGAAACGTTTTAAAAGAGCTAATTGTAGCTTGTCGTAGTCCGATCGCGACTAACTGATTACTGCGTGTAAGTATCAACTGCCTTACCACGCAACTTGGTCCCTGGTTCGTTCCAAGGTGTGGCCATGGGAGTTGGTTGTAATGGCCCGTCCAAGGTCGGTGTTTTCTCCTGTTTCTTCGGCTCTTCTCCTCTCTCACTATCCTTGCGTAACTTGTATCTACTGTCAACTCGCTTTTCCGCCCGGGCCTTCCATTACAAAAACTCGAATTGTCCAACTCCCCTCGAGGGAGCAAGCACACATAGCTTCGGCAACCAAAGTTGAATAATAATAAAAAGGACTTAAGTATAAAGCCCAATTCTTACGATCATAGTTCTGACACAGCGCTTAATGCTCCAAACACTTTAGAAGCGCGTCTAGTTTATCGTGTTGCTCGTCGAACGGAGGAAGCTCTAGTTTTTGGACCGATTCCTTATTCTTCATATCTTTACTATCACCCTCACCACCGGTGAATGCTGATTTCTATTTCAGCATTCTTTTCTCTAGCGCTCTTTGAGCTTCACATTCTACTCGCTCACGCTCTGCTACTTCACGTGCCCGTTCTATCTCACGCTGTTTACGTTCTTGTTCACGCTGTTCACTTCTATATCTCTCCATCTAGCGCTCTTGTCGCGCTCGGTGTCTTCCTGCAGCTTAACTTTTAAAGCCTCTACACGTTTGTTAAAAAACTCCCGCGGAGCCTTGTACTTTAGGCTGTGTCCCACTAGTTCCTCTTATTTTCTAGCAACACTATTATTTTACCTAGCATCACACTCTACGCCAAAAAATTGCAGCAAACCAACTTTGCAGTAAGATTATTCTCAGTAATGCGAACCCTTTTAATTCCGTTAAAAATTGCATCAGTGATACAAGTAGCTGTCGAATTCTCAACAGGGACAATATGTGCAAATAACTTGGTAGGGGATCAGGCTCAGTGACATATCTGACAAATACAGGTCCCTGCTCCTTGATGAGGGAATCAGTACAGCCGACAGCAACGACTGTCTCAAACTTTGCCTTTTTGTTCATCAATATTAGAAATGCAGTTTATGAAGCTTTTTCAGGCTTTATCATTTTGGATATGCTGCCAACATAGAGCGATTTTTCTTGTAAATTCAGTAGAGACTCTGTATGCCATTTATTCACTTGAAATATTATATGCAGTGTTAAACAAAGCTCTCATGCGGCTAGCATTTATATTTGATAGTCTTTTCATTGTACTAGCAATTGGAATGTCATAAGTCTTACTTTCGGTTTGATCTCGCTGAACTGATACCTTACATTTGTGTTCATCACTATTAGCAATACAGTTTATGAAGCTTTTGTCGGCTTTATCATGTTGGATATGCTGCAAACATCGAGGCCATTTTTCTTGTAAATTCAGTAGAGACTGAAACTTTCTGTATGCCATTTATTCACTAGAAATATTATATGCAGTGTTAAACAAAGCTCTCATGCGGCTAGCATTTATATTTATATCTTTTCATTGCTCTTGCCATTGGGATGTCATCAGGCTTACTTTCGTTTTGTTCTCGCTGAATACAGAGATAATGGTCTTTCAAATGTTGTTTACTCGATACCAGCGTCTTAGACTTGCGTGAATCAGAGACAGAGTCAGGGGGGGGGGAGGGGTTGGGTGTCCGTCAGCAGAACCGTCAGTGGCGTCACTGCCGGCTAAATCTAGACGTGACTTCTTTACCACGGCCTTTAGATCAGTGGTTTCTAAAGTGTCAAACCAGGACGATCCATGGCCGACGTGAGTAACTTGGACGCTGGAAAACATCCTAACAATAGTGGAATTTCCTTATTTAAACCAGGTTCGTCTTACTTCGGAGTCCTTTGGTTCATTCCGCTTAAGTAAATTTTGTTAACCAACTGACCAATAGACGGCACTATAAACACTAACCACGTAAGTATGTAAGACGAAATTCTACAAATGATGAAAAATAGTTATGGTTTCTGAATTACTGTGAAGTTAAATGAGTAACCTTTAAAAAAATAAATCGATCCCAGAAGAGTAATGTTTATTTATTGTTCCACTAATCATAGATCTACGGCAGAAACACAGGAGGGATGAACCGGACTTTCAACGGCAGAACAAGTTGACAAGAAACAGACAATATTTCCGACTGTCAGCTCGCAATACCAAGGCACAAGCACTGACAGTCGCAAACAAATATTTTGCCGCTCTGTCTTTTTTAATACTTTCTTTGGCAAACAATTACAAATATTTATTTTACCAATTTTAAGCCTGACACAGCTTGTCCGTTCGGGCGGGTAGTGTACGTGAAACACTCGTTGCAGTTTAGTTACTGCTCGTCTCGGACGATCGAAAACAGAGAAATTTGAACCCTGCTTTAGCGCTTCTCCACTTTTCAGCATTGACTTTACCGACTCCATGGTAACAGCTAAAGTAACCGACTATGCGAGTGAACCGTGTGACATGCTAAAAATCCGCAAACATATACAGCAAGCGCTGACAAAAGTGAACCGGTGGTATCCTCATACTCACAAGTTGATGGCACCCAAAATCAGAAGACCCACGGACGGACGGATGAAAGTCAAGTATGTTATATAAAAGTCTTAGTACACTTATAAAAAAAAACACTTGTCGTGTGTTCTCAATCAACAAATCACCACAAACCAAGGCAATTTAGTTAAACCTAAAAGCTCTAACTTGCTTAATCTCTACTATAGTCTGAGTATTTATCAAACGTGTAAGTTGTTTACCTTATCAGTGAGTTACAATGAAACATAAAACAGTAGTCCGTCATATCAAAGTATTAACCTGCATTAATTCTATGTGTAGTGTGTATGTATTAAGTCTCAGCACTGAATATCAATTTCAAGTATTACAAAATATTAAACAGTTCAAAGAAGTTATATGATTAATCATTATACAAATGTCCGCAAATGCCCAGAAAATCAATTTCCTGACAGAATGTTAGCTCTCAAACGGCTAAATTAATCCTGGAAGCAAGCTCGCTAAATCCTGGAATCCTATAAATAGTGAGAAATCCTGGAACGCTCGCCATTAAATGTCACTCCCGTGATGATGTGAACGCCAAGGTTCATATTAATTTCAAACCAAGTGGCTGAATTCATACATACATACATCCCTAAGGACAAAACGCCATTGGATTAACAAAAACGATTCAATATATGGAAAATAAAGAAGTTACTCACATTTTCTGGAGAGGCGCTCATTACAGACAATGATGATATTAATCACACAAAGTCTGTTAATGACAGTACATGGAAATAAAAATACCGTAGAGTTCATTCAGTCCTATAAATTCACGAAGCTCCTATAATCTATAATCTTTCGCTGGAGTATGCACGTGTGACACGGTTCACGCACCGCACAGAAACTATTCTTTCTAGGCGTTGAATCACAGTCTTTCATAGCTGATGTCTCCTGAAATCATCCAGTTGTAGGCAGCAGAATACGCTTCCTCACAGCAATATCCGGGACATCTACATTTAAGCATTTAAACAAAGTCCTCGGTCTGTTCCTGGAAACGCTCATAAAAGGTTATTAATCGCCAGATTTACCAGTCCGTCACCAATGATACTCGCTTTGAAGTCATTTATAGAGAAATCACGTGTAGTCATACCAAGAAATCAACTATCTACGCTTGAAGACATCACATTTTAGCTGTCTCCACTGTGACACATGCAGACCTACCCCGGACTGCTGATATCGCCAGGCTATATCTCACCAGTACGCTGGATGGAAAACTTGTGCCGAATATCTTCCGCCTTACTACTCATAACTGCTTGCTGATGTCACAACTACCGCTCGTCTTCTGGACAATCACAATTTCCAATTACTCCGACCATCGATTATAGTATGAGTAAAAATGTGGACACGCCTCTAGAGATAGACTCTTAGAAAATATAACCTACATAGGTGCATCTCCTTTTCAAATCAACAACAAACACTCGTTACTATAGAAAACGCCAAACAGAGACGGTTTCAACGGAATTAAAACTATACCGAGAGGAACATTAACAGAGACACGTGTGCTCTCTACTGAATAAACTGATTTGAAAATAACATCAAATGAGACACGTGTGTTCTTTAACTAACGATCTCATCCTTAATATCTGAACATGATACTCCATATTAATGTACAATAAATTATCAAAACAATCAATTGATTATATTTCCCATAAGAAAATGCAATACAATACCTAAGACACAGTTCTCTGGTGACAACCAGTGTATGGAGTATAAATAATAATAAAAATCTAAAGAAATAATATAAATATTTTTTATTTATAAAATATGCGTTGGTTTGGAGAAAAACGTATTATTGATTGATAATGCTGAAACAGAATTGAGACATAAACCCTGATAAATGTTAAATGAAAAGTTTATAATAAACGAAAATACATCATTATATTCTGTGATTAGATTCAAATATGGTTTCCGGCATGTGTATAACATAATCCTGTCTTCATGCAGTAGGTCGTCAAGGACTATAGTTCTTGTTAGATTCAGGCAATGCCCGTGATAAATCATTCATGCAAGCACAGAAAAATCTAATAAAACATTGTCAATGTGATCAGATTTGCTATTATAGAATACCAGGTACACTCTATGAGCCAAGTGAGAACCTAACGTGTACACGATACAGTCCCTTTTCAAATTATTTACTATTACTGCTGTGTATGACGCAGGTACGGGTTATATCATCTCACATAACTGCCTTACTAATAGAAGCGTTAACAATTCAGATTAAATAAAAGATTCATTCTAACATACAATAAGTCATAGATTTCTCCCCCTTGCCTTGTATAACATCCAGTACATCGTGGTTTTCGAAAAGAGTCCACTAGTTTCAGAGTCCACACAATAGACGAATCTACACCATCCGAGTCTTTGAGGTTTAGCTCCAAATCGACCTGCTTCCATTCGAGTCATTTGTAAGATGAGTCCAGGTCCGATGCAAATCTCATTAATAAAAAAAAAGAAATTTATTACTGACATTTGTTTTTATACACTTTTCAATTCAAGGCTTAATACATATAGCTCACAATGTAGAGCTAAAGCTTGTTTAAGAACGTCTGTCGTTATATTCTGTCTGTATTTTTGTCATTTTATGTGACAGAGCTTTCTTTCTGCTGCACTTGAAAAGAACTCGGCCTGGTGTCTCGCTCACCTGCTGGTCAAAGGAAAAGATCAAGTCAAAATCTAAATCTAATTTTCAAAAAGTGGAATCGAGGCCCACTTCGGGCAGATAAGTTTTGAAGAAGACCGGCTGTGCAAAAAGTACATATCTGACACAGTAACTATACGGACAAAAGTGGTATAAGCATCCGATCAGCAAGATCTGGATTATCTATATATATATCTCGCAGGACAACACCTCAATGACAGCAACTCACTGACAGCATCTCGCGGGACAGGGCCTCGCTTGACAACATCTCGCTGGACAGCAACTCTCCGGACAGAATCTCGACGGGTAACACCTCGCTGGACAGCTCTTCGCGGGACAGTATCTCTCCAAACAAACGCTCGCGGCACTTTACTGGACCTCAATGGACACCGTATAGCACATCCCTTGATAGTACTTCAATGGGCAGCACCTAACTGGGCAGCACCTTACTGGTCATCCGCTGGCGGCACCTAAGTAAACGCACCTCACTGACAGCACCTGGCTGGAGAGCACCTCGCCGGACATCACCTCGCCGGAAGCACCTCATAGGCGGCACGTCGCTGGACAACACCCTACTGACAGCCCCTCGCCGGACAACTCCTCCCCGGACAACACCTCGCTGGACAGAAACTCGCCGGACAGCACCTCGCCTTATAGCAACTCGCTGGAAAGCACCTAGCTGGTCAGCACCTCGCCTGTCAGCAACTGACTGGACCTGACTGGACACCTGACAGCACCTCACAAGACCTCGATGGACACTGAGCGGCAGGACGTCTCGTCTCTGCAGTGTCTGGCTAGACTGTCCCCCTTTCAATAACCCTAACACGTCCTCAAAAGCCCTGCTACCCCGGAGGCTTATTTATATTCATAAGACAAATAAAAAATAAGCGCCTGCTGTTTCCTAGTATGGTTCCTCTATTTTCATGAGCAGGCTAAATAATAAGTAGGCTTCAAACAAAACATGGAAATTCCCGGTTTTATAACAAAAAGCATAACTAGAATCGTAACGGGTTAATCAAAGGCTTGCTGCGCACACTATAAACTTTCACTGATAGACGCCATTATTTAAGAAAACAATGCTCTGACCAGAGCATCAATTCTTGCTCATCAAACACAAATGTACAGCTAATTGGGCACAGTTATCTCGAGAAATGAAAAAAAATCCATTTTGTGATAAGAGAAGTGGTCCGAATATGAAATTAAACGGTGGTAAACGTGGACCAGAAAATATGACCGTTTTATGAGCTCCGACTATTATAAAAGACAGGAGTTTTAGTGTGTGTATGGATATATATATATATATATATATATATATATATATATATAGAGAGAGAGAGAGAGAGAGAGAGAGAGAGAGAGAGGGGGGGGGGGGAGAGAGATACGTCGATAAACAGATATATAGACAGACCGATAGATAGAGAAAGAGAAAGAGAGACAGAAAGAGAGAGAGACAGAGACAGAAAGAGAGACAGAGACAGAAAGAGAGAGAGACCATCTATATAAAGATGATATGCTGCTGTTCATGTTACTCTCACTAGGCTGAGTAAGAAATCGGACAATATCTTGTAGGTTCAATATTGGTTACATTTGTTACTTTTATTTTTGTAGTAAATGCAGGATGGATATTCAGAAGAGGTTCCTACTTGTTCTGTGTGTCAGTCTTTCTGTCATCGGGTTGTACGTCCTTACAGCAAGGCTTTGCAGTCATAAAACTGAGGGCAAATTTGGCATTCTAAGGACAATATTCCAGCCAGACCCAACCCTACATAGCAGCCTCCTAACATCAGATGGGAGAGTTAAACACTGTGTCACATGTGATACTGTCCGGTTTACACTTAATAAACAAACCAAGAATTTTAAAGCCAGTTTGCAAGTGGAGAGTAAAGAAAATCCGAGTTCACGGAAGAATTCCTTTGAAATGATTTATAAGAACGGTCATTGGGGAGGCATTACTCATCAGGTGGACTCGAGACTGAAGAGCGTGGAGGGATCTGGCCCAAGTTCTACTCTGGAATACACGCAAGAAATGATAGGCGTTCTCCATACAGTGATTAACGAATTAAAGAAGACCTTGCAAACCCCAAAAATAAGGCTCTTAGATATCCCATGCGGGGATTTCCAATGGATGTCCAGATTTTTAGTCCAAAGAAATGATATTAATTACACTGGAATGGATATAGTGCCCTTTCTGATTGAAAATCACAAGAAGGCTTTCAAGCACGTCAGTGATTGGACATTCATACAAGGAGATATCGCTGAAGGACCGCCCCCGGGACAATATGACTTGGTGATGACAAGGATTATGTTAAATCACCTTCCTTATAAGGCAGTACTAAAAACACTCCGTAACATTAACAATGCCGGGCAGTATTTCTTATTAACAACAAATCCTGGTGTTCTAAAGAATGTTGACTTGACTAATCTACAGAGGGCTAGATACAGACATCTGAATTTTGAAATACCACCAATATCTTTGGAGCCACCCTTGTGTATGGCCCGTGACGGCCCGCCGGGTCGGGCCAGAAATCATTCTATTGGACTTTGGAAACTTCCCCTTCATCAGGTTGCGCCATGTTCTATCCAACGAATCAAAATCCCGCCCTGGATAAGCGACCACGACTATTTTGTTTGTGGATAAGCCATGCCTTTTTAATCACATACATATGCAGTGATGTAAAGAAATTGTTGGATTTGGGTGTGATATAAAGCATACCAGTCACACACATACACACATGGCAATATATATATATCTCCCTTATGGTATGAATAAAACATTACTGTCTATCCTCCAGTAAATCAGTATATGGTTTATCCTAATGAGAGTTTGTGTAAATGTATCACATATTTAATATAATACTTACATTATTTAACTTAAAAGACTACTTTTGATTATACTATTAATAATATATTCAATAATATATTTTCCAATATGATTTATTGATACATTCCAACTCTTTATTGGTATTAAATATTTTCGTCGAAATTAAATAAATAATATATTTTAAAATTTTAATAGTCCAAAATAAATTATATCTATGGAGGTAAACATATTACAAACGCCACGAAAGATATCGTCAATAGAAAAAAATAAAATGCTCCAATTATTTAGGCAAGAAATCAATATTTAAAATTTTATCGGGTATAACTGACACATATCTAGCACTACGAACAAAAACTCATGGGTCCGATCGTTTTACACATTTAAAGACGTCAAAAGAAAACAGACACCCGAACATACGGAGGTCCTAAAATATATGTCCAGACTTTTACTACAAATCCTTGATATAAAAATGCTGAGCTGTTTACATGATTTGTGTGAGTGTGAGTGCTGGAGCGGGGTGTTCCCCGGCGCGAGATAGCGGCAACCTTTACATGGGAGCAATATTTCTGATGTGCGATGGCTTTGCGTTGGCGGTCAGAAACGCTATTGTGTTTTATTCATGAAGCTTCTTCAGATGCGCGAGTTTCCGCTATTCAACGCACGGCTAATAATAATAATAATAATAATAATAATAATAATAATAATTATATATATTTATAAAACATATATATGTATATATATAAATACTCAAATGCTGTAAAAGTTATTTGCAAACAGACCTCTGGCGAAAGAGAGTAATTAAAAGCTTTTTGTTTAAGCCATTTTGTGTTGCATTTTAAAGTTTATACGGTTATTTTGCAATATATTCACTTGGCATTGAAACATAAATATAAAGACATCCATGTATTAACGCTACAAGTGACCGTGGCTCCATAAACACGTTGTGCGAAGCCTCCCATACATTTTCAATTTTACCAACTGTCACTTGATTACACTGATTAATATACCGCATGGTGATAGATCTAACGACTTGCGTGACAGCTCCTTGATACTGCTGTCAATTCAAAATTAAATTCTGCTCATTAAGTTACTCTCACACTGGCATAAAAATAATTCCTCCTGATTATTCTACAGTGGTCTTTTAAAAAATTTCCTCTACGAGCAATCCAAATAATCATCTCAACTTTCTTTCATCTTTATTCGCCCCTTGAGTATATATATATATATATATATATATATATATATATATATATATATCAAGGCCTGAAATTTAAGAGGGCCAGCAGAATTGCCGAAATATTTTACAAAGTTCATAAGAATACAGATAGGGGTTTCCGGGGGGGGGGGACACAAATTTTCATTTTGTTTGCTGCCCTGTAAAAGAAATATCGCGTAATCTACTTAATTCACTGGTGAGTGACCTTCTCGTATTTAACATTTAACATAACTAAATAAAAAAGTGAACACAGCCATTCAATTTTTTTTTTCTCAAACATATTTCTTATTTTTTTTCCAAATGTGGCCACCGGTAAAATCCAGTGAGTCCGGTAAACTTCTCCCGGACTAGACGGTAGACATATACATTTGCAGAATTTCAAGTATGTTTATGTTATGTACGCACGCATTTATAAAATCGATCACATTTTATTCAGATACACACTTGGCCATTAAGTCATGAAGAGTAAACTTTCGATTGAAAAATAAAATTAGAAATGTTTGTGTGAAGTTATAGATTTACTTTTCTAAACTAACATTCTATAGACCAGTTTAGTGCAGATGATGTTTGTGAAAACGTTAAATACTCAGTTAATTATATGGCACAAAATCATAATTTCAATAAGCATTCACTCGGTGTCTGCTTTAGGACAAAGTGAGAGTCACCCGGTGTCTGCTTTAAGACAGAGTGAGAGTCATCTTAGGTCTGTATTAAGGTTTACTGAGAGCCAACAAGTGTCTACAATCTTCTACGGAATATAATACATAAAGAAGAAATAAAAAGTTCAGAAACTTTTACTTTAAATAAAAATCAACAATAAACGAACAAAGTGGTCACACAAGAACAGCAGTGTAACAGTACTGTAGGTCTTCTGGCCTTATCCAGCTCACGAGGGTATGGTGAATTTATTTGTATGCACCCTCTGAGTCGAACCATTCAGTTCATGAAAAAAAAAATAAAATAGAATTGCTATATATAATAATACGTTGATATATATAATAGCACGTTGTTTTTAAAGAATGGCTCGGTAAAAATGTACATAGTTTTATACTTAAGTCGGAAAGGTTGGACAAACAATAAACTAATTAAATCATGTGATTAAAACCGTTTGATATAAAACAGTTGCAAGGGTTGATCTTTTGATTGATTGATATATGTTTTAGCCTTTTAATTGTGTTCACTCAAGGGGCAAATAAATTAGTATAATTTTCTTTCCGAATTCCGTCAATATTTTATTTTTGCATATTTTATCTAAAATATTATGCCATTTCAAAATTGAAATATTAATACCAATAATATTGTGTTTGATATGAATCCCATGTGTGGGTAAGATATTCAAAATTATATCATTTTTGTATGAGGTACAAATTCAATGTAGCTACTACTATTTATGCATATCTGAACTCATGGAAACAATTAAAAATGATAAATCACACATTTAAGTTTGTGCTATAAACATAATTTTGGTTTGTTTCTCGTGTGTGTTATTTCATGACACCAAGCTTTCTCTGACTAGGTAATGAGCAGGTATATCTTTTTAAGAGAGGGCGATCATCCCCTTGTGTCTATAAATGCACTTATTTGGCATGTGTACACGAATAGCTTTTGATTGTAATACCCGAGAAGTTTAGAGTTGGTAACAACTTACCTATGGGTGCCAAGACTCATATATACAGTGAATAATGTTATCTCGATGGGTACTCCCAAATAAAACTATAAAACCTTGTCTGCCAATTAGGTTATCTTGATATGGATAAAACACTTCCTGCAAAAGAGTGCCACACTTCACCTGAAACGGCCAGGCACGCCTTATATATATATATATATATATATATATATATATATATATATATATATATATACATATATATATATATATATAAACATTAAGAGACTTCTACTCACAAGGATGATGAAGGGTGCGGGAAGATTTCCAAATACTCTGGCAGACCCATATTTTATGATCCACTTGTCTTAATCATGTCTAATTAGACTGTACATTAGTTTTTACTCGAAGGGAGAATACGGGTCATTTTTTAAAGGGCACTGGTCCTTACAGAAAGGCTGTTTTGTCATTGGTCCTTATAATACATTACTGACAGGACATGACACTGGTCCTTAGGTCAAACCTTATACGGACAAAACAGGACACTAATCATTATGGTAAGCCGGTTACTGTCAGAAAAGGAAACATCTTATATCAAACCTGCTACTGACATGACAGGAAACTATTCCTTATATTATGCCTGTTAATAATACAACAGGACACTGGACCTTATGCTAAGTCTCTTACTGACAGGACAGGGCAATGGTTCTTGAGTTAAACCAACTATTGACAGTACTACAGGCCGGTCCTTATAATAAGCCAGTCATTGACAGGACAGGACACTTAGTACTTCAGCCAGATCCAAAAATTTTGGTGATGATCAACAGATGACTGAAAAGGTATGAGGTGTGCTGAATTATTATAAGATTTGTCTTTACTCTATTTTAAATTTGCTGATCACAAGTGTTTGTATTTATAAAGATCAATATATTGATCCCATGACTGGTATGTCAGAGTTAGTTGCAAGTTTCGACACCTATGCTGACTTGAGTAAAAAAAAAATGATCTTTTTCAGTTCTTCCTACTCAAGTCAGGAAATAAAGAAAAAAATATACTTGAGGGATAGCGTTACCTTAGCGTAGTTAAATTTATATTCGCTTATTGTGGTATTTCATATTTGATTTTAACTATAATTTGTAATGTGTTACCAAATAATGATCATGTGACTTTTACGAGTATATAAACTGCAAATGGTACTATTTATGTTTACCTATCCTCTGCGAGCAAAACAGGTCTTTTTTCTGAATGGTAAGACCGAGAATGTGGCTTACCGATTATGGTGGACTAAAGCTGAAATGGTATTTCTTAGTTTCACTCTCTATTGTTCCATCATTATTCGCGATTATTAATAATGGAAAAAGGTAATGTAAGACTTTTTTTCCTTTTGTGAGTGACAGCCTGCAATTATCAGTGTGATATAAATCAAGGCACAATTCGTAATCACTAAACCTGGGACGTTCAAACGTTGTGTATACAGGTTCTCTTAAACTCTCCTTTGTAGACCACTGACCAATATAGATTAAGCTGAGCATTTAAAATCAACAGAAGAGGTAACATAATATAATGTATTTAAGATATAGAGTTTGTTTACTTATGTATAGTTTCACTCTTCAGCGTGAATGTTGGCTTTGTGATAAAAGACTCTTTGAAAAATTGTTTGTTACATTATTTCACATTTATTTTACTAGGCCCTTGTGTATTTTGAACTTTCATATTAAAAAAAACTATCAAAGTAATAATCAATGTTAGTTTGAAAGAAAAATAAGCTAAATATTAGTTTATAAATTCATAATCATATTAATTTGCAATCGCTTTCTGACAGAAAAACATCAAATCTGATGATTTCTGTTTGCATGGGTGAAACAATAACACCAAGTCGAATATGAAAATCATTTCGTCATTTTTTATTTTGGATTATAACCGAAAAACCTTTGTATGTCTATTATAACTTATAATTATTTCAAGGCTGGTTACCTTGCCAAAACAAGTAATAAGAAAGTTAGCACTTACAAGCAAATGAAGTAGAAATCACCAGAAGAATGACAAATCTGTTACTTACATGTTTATTATCATGTGTGTTTCTACTGAAATGTTTAAATAAAAAAAATTTATATGAAAACAAAACTTTTTTTAGAATATTTATCTCCATTTTGTGATCTACCAGTTACAACTATATCCCACTAAGCGAGAGATAATTTTCTCTCAAGGGCAACACCACAAACCCATTGTCATTTTAATTTAAATGATTAAAGATTTTAAAGATTTAAACAAAAGGATCTTAATGGCACTCTATGGTGCAAGTACATAGCCAAGGCGAACCATGTATGTCTTCCAATCCGATAAAGTTAGTTGACACTTGAGGGTTTTGCTTGAAACCTTATCCCTGAACTCCTGAGTCAAAACAGGTTAAATTCAATTAGATTTGTTCAACTTTACTAACTGATTTCATTAATTTGGGCTTATCACTATCATTTACTAGACTTTGTATTAACATAAAACTGGAACAGGATGAGTTATTGCACTTACTGGCAATATAGCAAACTGGTATATATTCTCGTTAAAACTCTGTTTGCCCCATGGTTCAAATAAACATCTGGTTTGCGCTATAGAAAGTGGTATTTATTTAGAAATCTCCCTCCTTTCAGAGATGTGAATATATTATATATTATAAGATATTTTACAGAAACCTACCACTTTTATACTGCTATCAGGCATTTTTATTATCACACATATACACCTTTAAAAACAATGATAGCAATTGTCCCCTGTTTGGTACCGGTGAACCCTCTGGCTGATGTACTAACTGTTCCTTTTGTTAAGCGTATTACTGACAGGCCAAGATACTGGACCTTACATTAGGCCTGTTGTTGACAGATAGAACATAGGTCCTCATGTAAAGTCTTATGCTGGCATAACAGGTTATGTCTTAAAGGACCCTGGTCCTTACAAAAAGCCGATTTTGCCGCTTGTCCATATATTATATTACTGGCAGGACACGACAAAAGTCCTTAGGGTCAAATTTGTTAATGAGAGGACAGGGCCCTGGTCCTTATAGAAAGCCGAAAATGACAGGACTGGATACAGGTCTTTAGGTTAAATCATATATTGACAGAACAAGCACTGGTTTGTTTGTTAAGCCTGCTATCAAATGGACGCTCTTCCTCATGATAAGGTTGACACAAGAAAGGAGCGAGGTCCTTATGTGAAGCATCGTATTGACAGGATATGACGCTGGTTTCTACGTTAGTCCAGTCACTAATAGGACAGGGTACTGGTCCCTATATTAACCCTGTTAGTGACAGGAGAGGACACTGGGACTTATGTTCAGCCTCTTTCTGACAAGACACGACATCGGTACTTATGTTAAGCCCCTTACTGATAAGACAGGATACCGGTTTTTATATGTTAACGTTGTTACTGACAGACCGTGACACTGGTCCTTGTATTTTACCTGTTCCTGACATAACAGGACACCCGTCCTTCTGCAAAGTTGTATCTATAAGGACAAAGCAATCGCCCTCAAGGTAAGCCTGTTGTTCATTTTGGTCCTTTAAATCCTGTGTCCCCCTTTGCACGTAGACAAAAAGATACATATATAAAACGTATCTGCTTATATATATTCACACATGATTCACACATACTTTAATACTTTCAACCCACACACGTTATGTATGACCATGAAACCCTAACGGAAGCATAGAGCCCTTTCTACCTACCGCAAATACAAAAGTCTTTATAAAACCTTAACATTCCTGACGATATATGGCAAGCGTATTCTTAAGCACAGTAAACATATCAATGGAATATCAAAATTACGTAAATGATGTGATTTTTGCACCAGCCAATGGCCCCATGGCCCAGTCTACGTCCTGTGTGCAATTCCCCATCACATGACACTGGATGGGTAAAGATGGGTAAATTAATACATTACTATTGACGCATGTAATCACCAAGACACCTTTGAAGGAATAAAAAAGTGATGCTCACAAGAATAAAATATCATACCTACTTTTTGCTTGTTTATTTTAGTCGAGGTTATATTTTTATTATGATTTTTTTTCAGTATCTGCCAAAATAATTCTCGCTAGTTATAGTCCATTTATTGAAGGCTTTGCCAATTGAACGATTAAATACGCTGTTAATATTTGACGAAAATCTTCAATATTTCAGAGTTCCGAAGAATCACAGATGCATCGCAAAAGGAAACTATCGCTCGCATTATTCTTACTTGTGTTGGGTAGTTCAGTGATATGGTTACGATGGCTTATTTCGGAAAGTATATCGATAAAATCCATCTTATTTATCAATGAATCCACGTGCAATAATACGGACCTCAAATGCCTCGCAAAGAAGGTGTCTCTAATGACCCCGGCCGCAAAGGACCCTGTAGTTATATTAGTTATCCTTGATGAAACATACATAGAAATGTTCCTGAATTTTGCTGTCTCGGCTTCAGACAACGGAGTGGAGAATCTTCTGCCAGTCGGTCTTAGTAAGAACACCGTTGAGGAGCTTGCGAGCCGAGGATTTACTGCTTATTACGACGCAACCTTAAGGGAGCTAGCAAGCAAAGAACATCGATTTGGGAGCGATGCTTTCAAGAAAAAGGGAAATCTTAAGTTTTCTTTAACTTTGAAACTTCTAACTCTAGGGTTCAGTGTGCTTTTAATGGATCTGGATACAGTTTTCATAAAAAGTCCTTTTCCTTATTTCAAATGTAAGGAATGTGATGTAGAGATTCAACAAGATGTAGGAGGCAAGCCGGACAAATTTTGTATCGGATTGGTAATGATCCGAAAAACGGAAGCTACCGTCAGCATTGTAAACGATACTGTTGAAATACTAAACAAAAATCCAAGATTGTGGGACCAAGAAGTATTTACCCGTGGACTGATAACCTGGAGGGAGGATAATCGAATAAGATACAATGTTTTGCCATACAAGCTTTTTCCTACGGGTCATATTTTTTTCTCAGAAAGCATATATACATACAACATATCAAGGACAGTGATATTTCACAATAACTACAATACTTGGTCGCAGACAAAAATATACCGATTAAAAGAGCTCGGAGGCTGGTTCCTGGATACGGACCAGTATTACAGTAGTACATCACGGAAATACTTAACATACAATAATGGGCTTCCTATGGACCCGGGTAGAAGCATAACTGATCTTAATCAAGCACTAAGCTTAGCTAAGGCCCTTAACAGGATCCTGATACTTCCAAGCTTCCAGTGTCAACCCAAGAAGGATTGTCCATTAGATAAGGTTGTGAAAGATTTTGTTAAATGGGACGCTAAAAACAAGAACATCTACAGAGAACACTCATTTCTACGCAACAAGAAAGTTCCAGACACGGTGAAAAACTCCATCACAAAGCCTGTCTTGGTTTTAACAGGGAATATGACAAAGTTTGTTCCCCCAAAGAGTGTTCATGTATTTCAACCTAACAACATCACCACAGGGCCAACAGCAGGTGAACTCACCGGGTGGTTGAAGAAATATGATAATTTCTATGTGATTCATCTCCACTCTTTGCGATTCGAACTCCGACCTTAAGATATATAGGGATTTCAACTTTCACTTTTTAATTTTGGTTCAGTTGGCAAATATGTAGCTTTATGTTATTCAAGTGCAGAAAACTAGTGTTAATTTGTTTTGCGCAATGAAGCTGCACTCTAACATAAAAGAAAAAAGAATTCCAGCTAGAGCCAAGAACAGTTCTCCGCAGTCGTCTCAGTGAAGATCCTTGTTGCGGTTCCTACTTTTTTTTAACCTCCCCAGGGTTTTTTTATTATAGAACCTGCAAGGGTTCACCGAGAACGTCTCCAGAGGTCCTAAGAGGAAACAATCGAGTTGGAATGAGTGGGGACCCTGGAAAAAATTCTTGGTGGAACTCCTGATTAAAGAAAAAAAAACTTTTTTCAATAGCTAACAGGGAACAGTATCTCTCATTGGGTAATTGAAGGACCATAGCTGAAAATATTTCTGGCCGATTTGTATCATGTATATATGCTTAATTCTTCCAGATGATATGGAAACACGGTTTTCAATGTAGGAGGGCTGGCTAACTTCCTCAAAATTGACGTGTTTACAATAAAAGGTATACTTAATACTAAATATTTGGCGGATTTAATGCACTGGAGCATGTGTTGGGTGGCCAGTTGCAATTAACGAAAAAAGGTGATTTCTATTCAATAAACACTAAGGTGGGTTGACAGGGTGTTTGCAAACTAACCCCAGCCCTGCCAAAGGCCTGTCAATCACTGTACCCCCAGCCGTCACCTGGGTCTGTCGGCCGATAGCGAGGAGAACCTGCTTAATTAATGCATGGGCAAGACTGTGAACGGGGGATCAAAATTTATGATCGACCTTTGATAGCCAAATCTAACTAATTTAGCATACAACTGATAAGCGTTGGAGAGCAACCGGAACTCCAGTGAATTAGGTGCAAACACATACGTCCTTGTGAATGATCTGTTGGTGTCATATTATATATAATATCGTTGGTGTTGTTGTCTTTCGTCGTGTACATTACGTTGAAACACAAATCATGTGACATCATGTAATTCTGCCATATCTTTAGCTTTTTATTCTGATCATAACGTCTATGATTTTCATACTGTCAATATCGCTACAACTAAACATTACGTACATAACAATTGAAACTAAGATGGGCAGACGACGCAAATCTCGAATGCCACTTGTGAAAAATACATATGTTGAATGAACTCAATAAGTCTCAGCGGGCCAAACCCTTTTCAGTGAAGAATTTGATAGGCAGCGACGACGAATCGTCAGATGACTGCATCCCGACTGTTAGGCTAGAAGGAACACCTGAGGCCGACACCTATCGACTTTGGCAGTGGGATTAACTGAAAGCGCTATTGTTATCCGCTGTTGTATGTGCTGTATGTCCTGAAGGGACTGTTCATTTTGTTGAAGATCCTAAACGGCGAATGGACTGGTGCTGTGCGATAGGCCTTCAGTGTACTAACTCCGTTTGTGAAAAAAATAAAACATCGATATTTACCCACGTCCCCGGGGCAGATATATGCAGATAACAGCAGGTCGAGTGTCCCTGCGTTTCGCACCATAGGGAAGGGACGATCTGCCGCAGCAAGGCTATCTGCGTATTTAAATTTGCCACCCCCAATATCAACCTAAAACTGGGCGAATCATACTAAAGCTTTGAGAAACACTGTAGTAAACTCATGTGAACCGCAAATGACAGAGGCCGGATATCAAGTAAAGCGCCTACATGAAAACGGCGTATGCATGGTGTCAGGGGACGGATCGTGGATGACACGAGGAATGTCTTCTAAGGTTGGGATTGCATGTGTTATTAGCGACGATAAGGGCAAGATACTCGACAACAGTGTGATGACGACATATTGTCAGATTTGTCAACAGAACTTCTGTGATAGCAAGAACTTATTAGAATATTTTTCCTTCATGGTTGATCATATGGAGACCTGCCCATCCAACCAAGAAAGCAGCGCCGGTATGATGGAGGTTTCAAGTATATCTTTGTTATTCCACCGTTCAGAGCATAAGCATGGAGTCGAATATACTTTTTATATAAGAGATGGAGACAGTGAAACAATCCGTCAATACAACGTGAAGACCCATACGGTAAACCGCACACAAGAAAGAATGCGTCGGACACCTCTAGAGAAGCATGGGGACATGTCACACGGCTCCGTGGCCTTTACGAAATACACAAAGGTACGTTTTTACAATATACATATATATCTGATACAATTAATATATATTTGTAAAATATATATATATATAAATATATATGTATATATGCATATTTAAATATATATTTCTTTGATTATAAATATATATATATATACAGATACGTACAAATACCTAAATATATGTCTAATTATAATAATAATTATAAAGATTTTCTCTAAATATATATATATTTATAATTCTTTATTTTTAAATATATATACTGACAGTACTCACAGACACATAAATAAATGTATAAATATGTTTATATAATTAGTTTATTTATATATAAAAATAAGAATAATTTTAATGATAATAATTACACACACAAATTTATATATATATGAATTATCTCTATATTTTTTTAACATCTGGATTACGGCAGACATGTCTCCACGGTCGAGTCGCCCAAGGATTGTCAGCTTATCATTAAAGCACAACGCCGTCCGTTTTCTCTTTTTTTTTACTTCATATCTCTGACAAGAGACAGCACGATGATTGTGTTTGAGTAATGTTCTTATTAACAGTAAAAGTTAAATGATTAATAAGCTGAATAACAGCGAGTCTAAGTAGAGAACTAATTAATTTAGGTCACCACTGGGCTTAAACACCTGACTGCACGCCCTTGTGACTCGTTATTACGAAAAATCGTTTGACGTATTTACATGATTGAAAAATATTTCGTAAATATGAATAGATTTTCTGTTTCCGATTTTAAATTTCGGAAAAACGAATTTTTGGAAATTTGGAATCCGGAAAAACGGTGCTCTACTGTATATATATATATATATATATATATATATATATATATATATATATATATATATATATATATATATATATATATATTGTCTGAACATTTTTTCCAGGACCGTTGGCTGATGGGAAATAACTACATGGTTGTCGACGTCTCACACTTGCATGGGTTGACGTTTTCTAAAATCTCCATGGGAAGGCGATACGAGACACTTGTATGTTCCAACCACTATTGCGAGACAGACGTGGGCAAATATGAAGCATTATAGCCAACCTGTATATCACACCTGTCCAGCTGGCTCTGAGAGTTTTTACTCGTGGCAGCGAGACCTGGCTGAAGGGATGCAGGACGCTAAACGGACGGTAAATGTCCTGCCGAAAGCCATCACAGATTTGATGGAACCGGATTTCGATGATCTGACAAAAGACTCCTTACTTCAAGGATATGTCGGAGCCAGTTTTCAAAATCACGTTGAACCCCTTTAGCACTTGATATGGTCTCTGCTATGGGAAGAGGAGTGGCATAGCTTTACAGAAACTGAAATTGGCGTTTACCTGGCTGTCATGATTTACAATGAAGGCTACTATAAAACGGCAAATCGGCTGATTCAGGCGGGCATAAATCTATCGTCACAAACACCTATGGAATTCCGAAACATTGATGATGACAGGAATCACCACGCTCGGCTGAAGGCTACCACAGAGGCAAGAGATGTCCGAAAATATGAAGAAATAAGCGTAGGAAGACGGCGGACGTGTTTTGAAGAGGAAGGGCCGGTCTACAAATCAGGCTCTTTCCTGGCAGATTCTGCTTGAAGCATCAATGCAAATTACATTTAAGTCACAGGTAATAATGTTTTTATACTATTGTCATTTGTGGTGGTATTTAGTAATAATATACATATTTCATTTAGACGTATTTTCCAATATGTACATAAAACAAGAACGTTCATGCGACTGTTTGACACTAATTACTGTCAAAACAGTAATCCCGAGGTCAATTATAACTACGGCCTGTGAATGTGTTGCCCCATTTACAAGTTTCCCTAAAATGTGTTTAAATGTGTTTATAACTACAGGTAAGCTTGTCAATATCAACACAACTGCAAGCAATATGCCTCGACGAAACTTTAAATGGAAAGATGAATTGGAGAGTGCTAAGACTGATCTGATAAACGCTTTCAAAGTATATGGGTAAGAAGTTGACCATATATGCTTCATAAAAAACAGATAATGGTGCCCTTATACTTCCGGGATTGACTAAGAATTCGTGCTTGATTTTTATTCCAAATGCGATGAGCAGACCTTCTGTGACAGCATTGTAATGAAGGCAGATTCAATGAAGAGAAGAGGGAAAAAAAAAAACAAGCAGGTCCCATTCTGCTTTTAATGTCACTGGGCAATAATATTGTATTTACAGGAGATTGTATCATGTTGTCCAGTATCCTAAAGCATTTTATAATGGACTGTGAGTGTTGTTTCAATAACTCATAAATCATCAACTCATTGATAGTTACGTTCATTTATAGTTCATTTGTTTGCCTGTTGTGTGACGAGTTGGGCCAAATAAGATGCACACCACGCTCCGTCGACTGCTTTTCTTGAAATAGTTCTTGCTGATAAATGATAATTAGGTGTTAGTTGGTGTCATATAGGTGATATGTTGTTTTTCTGTACTCGTGTTTTTTTTACAAGGTAGTCCCGAAAATGCACAGTACGCTGACACAAGTAAGTATCCCGGGCAGTTGAAAGGCGAGGTCCGTCCGAAACTTAATACTTATCATAATGGAAATATGTAGTGTTATGCAGATAGTGAACATAGTGAGAAATGTGTATTTTATTATAATATTTATATTCATATATTTAGTTTATTTGGCATATATCAAATCGTAAACCTAACTTTTAGCGGGTGTTCAAATGTACACATTTATATTATTTATATATTCATAAATATGTATTTAATTATAAATGATATATTTTATGTTGGATCAGAATATCGGCATATCTAGTTTATTAAGTGTTTTATTTTTGCGGGGGGGGGTATGCAGCGAGCCTCCAGACATCCCTTGACGCTGTTGTTTGTTAATTGTTTAATTAATTAGCATTTATTCATTACATGTTAATAAACCTTATTATAAGAAAACGGGCTCTTTCTATGACTTGAAAGTGTATGTATGATGTATGAATGTTACAAACCATCATCTCCGTTTTTTTATGACTTGTATGTGTATGCAAGATTTGTATGATAAACTAATTTCTATTGTCAACTCCCTAACCCCTCTAACTGGTGTAAACCGTGATAAGTAAATCAATCCTCATTCTCCTTGAATGGTCATATACCCCGCTATCGTAGCTCCTATGTAAACACGAGGTTTCCAATTAGGCTATGCTTAGCACCTGTGCACTTGCGGGTTCCGGCTTTTATGTACTCAGTCCACCTTGGCACTCGGCCAAAGCTGTAAGCTCCGCCTATTTTAGCCAGGGAACGTGGTGATTGACAGGTCGTCCTTGTGACAGAACAAAATTATATCGTTAAATCTTACCCTATTAATTAACAACTTAAGAAGGGTTCGAGTCAGATATACATTTTGCATTATGCATTAGTCGAATTACATTTAAAAACTGCTGCACTGATGATGGTTTTAACCGACGGGCTAAATAAGCAGCATGCATAGCAACTCGTGCCTCACTGGCTGGTACAGGTGGACTTAGCAATCTATTACAATAGGCTAGATATGACCTCCGATGTGTATTATAAGTTCTAACTGTATTGGCTGAAAAAGTTGATAATCTAAAGGAGTCCACTTCTTTCTTTAATTTAGTCAACTTGGCACTAAAAAAACAACAAACTGAAAATTAAGACACTTAACCAAAAAATGTCTTTAAAGTTGCATTACAAATTGACATTAAATTTACCTTTATTTACTACAGCTTTTGCCACCAAGCTGTCAGAAAAAAATGTAAACTTTACTGTTAACCAACAAGGGTGCTCACTTGTTTACAGCGAGAGAACAATAGCAATAATTACCTTATAGTTAATGTGTATAGCTCCAACCACTGGGTATTCATGTTCCCACACAATATATTGCCATTCTCCATTACGAAACAAACCTGCTGCGTTATCTGATGCATCCACATGCAAAACCTTGTGAGTATCACTGCAAAATAAACACCATTGAAAAAACTCACAAAATTCAATCACCGGCTAACATCCATTCTGAAATCGTCAGAATGTTTGATTTTGTGATTCTTGCGCTCCAAACAATTAGGCGAATCTAAAATGCGTCTTGGGAAACATTTTCCACCCCTAACTACTTGCAAGCCTGCTAAACTTTGCAGTTGGCGCTTAGATGCATGTTTTTTAACTGCGAACTACTGCAGAGTATACTTTAACTTGTCACTTTTTCATGACCGAGAGAAATGGTGCCCCTTTTAGTGTCAATCATGATCCCTAGAAATTGCAAGTTAGTTAATGGACCTAGAATTTTGGACCAACTCACTTGAAAACCCAACTCTCTTAAAAGTTTAGTCAGTACATTAATCACCAATTTTCATTTCTCATATGATTCCTCAACAACCGAATAATCATCAAGATATACAACTAAATACCCCTGCCTGGCCATCATGCGCTTTACTGACTGTGAGACTTAATGGCCCAAGTCGAGACCCAAATTGCAATCTAGAATCAAAAATATAAGTAAATAATGAATGTCCACTGAATTTTCATTTCAAGCCAGTCATCTTGTAGCAATCTGGATGTATAGGTACAAAACGATAGGCTGCCTTCAAATCAATCTTTGCAAGATAATTACGTGGTTTAGCTAATTGCACAGCATTGTCTACAGTTCCACAACTTACAGCATGTGGAGAAGCAAATTTATTCATAGCACTACCCACAGGCTGGCTACCATCATGAATAATACGAATGTCATTTGAACCTGGCTCAGCTGCCAGCACAAAATGTCCTTCCATATACTGAGATATTAATTCATTCATGCATTCTCTTTTAAAATAGCAGACTTATGATTTGCATTTTCAACTGTACATTAAGGAATATCACTGTCATTATCTGTAATTTTAAAACCAGTCTCTATGCCATTTAACAAGTAATCTTTGTCAAAATCAAATTCTGATTCCTGTTCACATTTTTAAAATGTACTACTTATGTAAAAATAGGGTCCATGAAAGTCACACATGTATGGAGACTGAATGCCAAAGGGGGTTTATGGAACACCATCTCTCAGCACACCTGGGCACCTGTATTATAGGGTCTTCATCTGGGGGATTTGGGCGATGCCTGGTGCAGGTGTTTCGGTCCGCACCCTATTGTCATGTTCCTCAAACGGATGGTCAACTCTACAATCACTACACCCATTGCTAAAGTTACATTTAATTCCATTATATGCTCCGGGATTAAACTCCCTGCAAACTTGGGGCAGGCCATCCCTTGACATACCAATCTGGGGTCGAAATTTACTTTCGGTCATTCCTAGACCTTTGGGCTTGACAACAGAAACTGGCTCTCTTAAATAAACAGTTGACAAGTGTGGGCAGTCCACCCTCCATCGAAACCCATACATTGCTTGGAGATTACGATATTCCTTTTAAATGACAGCACAGATGGCTAACTATAGCGCGTTGCTAATTCGCCAGTTTTTGCAGTGTGTGCTATATAGTCTGTTACGTCTGAACCAGCATGTGATAGCCTATTGGCCGACAGCAATTCCGCCATAATCCTAGAATTCGCAACAATCCATTGCGCTGGGGTTAGTGTTTCAAGTCTTGGTTAAGTTTTATTTACAATTAAATAAACAGACCCACTCAGCTCTATCACCTCGTCAACCCATTGCATTAATCCTTGGAGGAAAATCTAAAATCCGTGAAGACTTGTTTTGCTCACCATTTCAGGTCTGCAAATATACAGATGGATCAAGATCTGGTCTGGGTGTTTCACCAACAGCCGGCTGTGTCTTGCTTGAGTCGAGGTCAAAACCGCATCGAACGGTTTCAGCAAAGGAACTCTGTCTAAATTCACATCCTCCTGAACACCATCAGCATCGTCAGAGTACGTCAAATGTTGGGCTGTGGCTGGTTTACACAGCGGGTCAGCCCTATGCGCCTCCTGCAACGACCTCACAGCTCCCTCCAACGAACAGCAAAATTCTTTTTACCTAGCTTGAATTCTAATATGTCATCGAATGTCATATTCACTAGTGTTTTCAAGGACGAGACAAATTCCGCCGATAAAGCATCACCAAGGCGACTTTCCAGCGGTTTAATCCACGCATCAAAGTCAAATGCGACATTCTACAGTTAATGCTAACGACTGCCATCAAACCTGATTTTAGTACCATCTCCCACCGATGCGGCGCTTCTTGGTGTAACGGAAAATATATCACTGCGCAAATTTAAACTTAGTTCTTATAAGAATTTCACTTTTTAGTCGTATTAAAGCAAAATAGTCTACTTATCTATGATATAATGGCATGGTTTGATAAGAACTACCGTTTCTCCAAATTCATATGAATGTCAACATATAGTTGTGCGTATTTACGTCGCTAGACCAAATGATCTCCTCGAATGTGGTACTGACCATTTTCTCAAAAAATTATTTCACCTGAATACCTATATTTAGAGCGTTATATCTCAGTAATTAATTGTCCGAAACATACCATCTTTGACATGTGTTTGTTAATAAAACTATAAAGTGTTTTTTATATTTCACGCGTAAAGTTAATTGGAATTATTTTATTTAGGAATACGTAAAAAACTAAATGATTTGTAAGGGTTTCAATATTAAACACTCTGTAAATTCGTAATTTTTTAACTTAACTCACGATTTTCATCTTAATTTTTGATTAATTTGAAAAAAATATATTCTGTATCTGCTTTATATGTGCTGGAATAAACTTTCTTTTGTTAAAAATAACACTTAAATTAAAACGCTCAATTATTCCAAAGCAAAATGTATGTTTACCAAAGTGTAGAGAATCTTCTTAGCTTCAGGGAAATGTATGCTTTAAATGGTCTTAACGCATTAGATTGTTCAATGCAAATTCAGGTCATAAGGGGGAACCAGTCTTTCTACCTTAAGGAAACACTTTTTTATTCATTTGTAAAGACCAACTTTTGCAAAACTAAAAAAAGGCAATAGTACCTATACATGTGTCCACTCACTTATATACAACATAGCAGCGTTTTCTGAACATTTGTACTCAAATATAATTATCTTTTTATCGTTCACCACAGTCTTTTCATACTCTTTTCATCGTTCATCACAGTTTTTTTAATTCTCTTTTCATCGCTCATCATAATCTTTGATGCTCAATGTTATATATCACCTAAAAGAATTTGTGTTCTTGTTATATCAATTATTTATTGATTTATAAAACGCATATTTAACCAGGATAAGCTATTCAGCATGAGCTATTTATCAATAGGGGCCTCGTCAGGATGCTATCAATTGAGTTTATTATTAAATACAAATATTAAAAATATTGAAATTGAAATAAATGCATACATATGAAAATGAAATGTTTTTGATACATATACACGAACACTAACGGAATATTATTAATTATAAAGCATCATTTAAGTTAACTAAAATATGTCAGATTGTGATTACGCAATAGTCATGGTAGATAATTAGCAATACAGGTTATGTATACAAAGAGGAAATAGCAACCGTTCAAAATATTATATAAATGCTATGGCATGAACTGCTGTACAATGATTTAAACTGATATTTACTGTTGGCCGATTTGACCCACATAGGTAATGCATTCGAGTGGATTGGACCAGCATATGTAAGAAACAACGCAATTCCTCAAACACCTAAAATTTAAACTTCCTTAGCGTATATTGCAGCCTTAGCGTTTTCTAGCCTTCATATTATTAACAATTCGAAAGGAAAATAGAGATATTTTAAATACACATATATTTAGCTTCGGTTAAAGAGGGTGTCTGAACAATAAAGAACTACCAGGACATGTCCCCTTCTGCACGAAGTCAAAATATTGAGGCCTGTGTAGGAGTGAACATGTTCCATGTTTTTATTTATAATTACACGGTTCCTGGTAAACAGCTTGTATCACTTCTCTGTGTGTGGTTCAAATCATTTAGTGTCTATACCTCAGGACATGTTTTGGAAGAATGAAAGAACTTGTACAGTTTCCTTGGTGAAGTGATTTGGATGAACCGAAACTACAATGGCCGAATCTGAAAGAATATAGGCATTAAGACTCGGACGCAGCGTTCGTACATGTCGTGTGGACTTGGAGGAAGGGTACCTCCTCAATACTTATAGGAATCACCATCATCACTTAACATGAAGACATTAACCTAAAAAGATATAAAGGGAACTATACATGCAGGATAATATCTACCGGATTTTTGACTGGCTGTCCTTTTTGTCCTTAGGTGAATTTTCATTTATAATGATGTCTATCTGTCCGTGAAATATTGGGTTCCATTTTAAAATGTTTTGATTTTACATGTGTAATTACAGCTACATCTTGTTTGTAAACTTACGCACACCTACCTTTAAAATGTTTAGCTAAGAAAAATCGCCAGTGGGCGGCCGGTTTAACGTATCTTTGCCTTTGGCCCAACAATAACATAATTGAACATTTAGTAATATCAGACAAGGCAACACAAAGATAAATGCAGCACTCTCCGTCTCTGTATTATAGAGACCGACACTCCGTCTACCCGAGAAGGCAGAGCACTCTAACACACACATGAACAAGCAACTTAAACACCACGTACATAACGAACTTGTGTATTGACTGTATGTATAGCGAATGAAAAAATATGGCTGTGCTGGTGGTAGCCAGATGCCTTGAACCAGAAGCTGCTGTTACCACGCTTACTGACTTGGGGACATTCCCACATGTATGCGCTGTGAATATTCCTGCGTAAGTGAACTTATTGATATATGTATAAACTTAAATATAAACCGCTGGCGAAAATTGTACTTCATCATATACGTGCATGTGCCATGACTTGCTTACTTCTTGGTGACTTGTCCCATACCAACTGTACCATACCTGTATATATTCATTTATCTATTTATAATATATGCCGCAAACCATATAAGGCCATTAGTTCTCCCTGCTGTAGGAAAGTCGGCGTACAGACACATGTAGTGGTAGAGACAATGACGTCACTTCGCTGGATCTTTTTAAAGGGTGCAAATACACCGAGGGGAAAGGATTCTTGAGTAGCCAAGTTGTAGAGGGCATCCGACCGGACATCGGAAGATCGTAGTTTCGAATCCCACCTTCAGTGAACCGTCTTTTCCGTGTATACCATCTTATATATATATATATATATATATATATATATATTACCGTAAAACATGGAACCTTATTTATTTAATGCAAAACGATAAAATTCATTTCTTTAAGGTGTAAGGATCGTGCAAGGAATGGCAATATTGGACCTATTTGGCCCAGACTAAATCATGATCAGGATTCTGGCCAAAGTCCAAACTACATTGGGCTGATTTTGAGTGTAATAAATATAGTTTCACCAGAGTTGAGTCTTCTTTTAACTTAAATCTGTAATTTCATCATATCCATACATATGGCACATGTGCAGTGTGAAGATCATATTATAATCCCAGTCTGTCCATTTAATGTTAAACATTTTTTTGGTGTTGTTGAAATGGTTAGATTGGTCCATCCGATTGTAAAAGGGTAGATATGTAGAAAACAATGTACTTCTCCGAACCTTCTGATATAAAATAAAATAGCATATCAATCTCTGGTTCGTCTACAACATAAGATAGCAGATATAATTCAGCTGTATGATCAGAGCTATGTGGACAATATACTTAATATATATATATATATATATATATATATATATATATACTTATCTTTTTTAAACAGTTCAGGAAGAATCATATTATAAATAATACTAATATAATAATAATTGATAAAATGAACGACTAATTATAGGCTGCTTAAAAAAGGAATGTCTTAAGCTTTTATTTAAAAATGTCAATACTTATTTTACCTTAGTTTAGCCCCAGACAGTGAACATTCGATCACTATATTGGTGCGACACCCACGGGACTGAATTTGGACCGATATTCGATATTCGACTTACGGATATCAAAAGTCACTTATTGAAGTGATTTTTGTGACATTCGCAAGCGAATATCGAATATCAGTTCAACTCCAGTCCCGTGCATAACCAGTTTCTACTGATCTGAGTGTCACTGTTTTCTCATGTGGCTGATACTGTGAATTTTCTATTAAGATATCTTTGTGTTTTCAGGTAGCTGGGACTGTATATATATATATCCGGTCCATCAAAACCAGGTACCCATATGTTTCATTTGGTTGTTTCATCTAATTTTCACCTCGTGCATTTAAAAACTTTGTTTCCTGCTGAACACAGGGTGGCTCTACCATTAACTGTGTACCACGTTCACCTGGAAGAATTGGTTCAACCGATATACGGTGGCTTGGTACTTATAACGACACTGTGTAGTTCATTTTCTTGACAACTTCCTTCCGACCTTTAACTTTTTCAGCTATACACAGCATATTCAAGAGTTTCCGACCTAGTATATACAGGTACATGAAAATTACTGCCGGGGATATTCGTCTAAATTCAAATCTAACTTGCCAAAATAGGTGCTATGATAAAACTGTAGATCTGGCGGGAATCAAGCATGACCAGAAAGCTTAAGAATTTTTCAAAGGTCGTGTTGAATGGTAAAGTGTTTTAATTTTGCTTAAATTGCGAAATTTTTTGTGAATTTCACGTCATAAAATAAATAATAAAATTGATTCTTGAAGGCTATAGTGTATTGCATTCAATGCCATTCCCTTGTGATTAGGAAGGCCTGACTTGGGTCACGTGATTATATCACGCTTATTATCACATCCTAAAATTCGTGTAGTACAGTGCTTCAGGGAGATACTTCTCCTGCCAAACCACAAAATATGCTTCACGGGCTGAACATGCTTCACGAAAATGCCCGAATACGGCTAATGGTATATGTCGTGAAGAAAGGATATGTAAGTACTGTTTATATCACGGATAAAATATTGTTGAGGGTGAAGCTTACTTTATACATATGGTTCGAGGTAAATTACTTCAGACATGACTTGCACTATTCATGATAAGAAACTTTTATATAATTAATTTATTAAAACAATCACTATAAACAGAAAAAAAATGTTGCTGTGTATGTAATTAATTCAAAGGAGACAAAGGACAACATATGGTTAAATTTTGTTTCATACTAACTGATGATGGCAATAGAGAGTTACGTTTATCATATGTTCTTATTTGGATGGGAATTTCCCTGACGAATTGTCGCAAATTTGCAAGACCATATCAAACCTTTACCTTGCTGACTAGCAATATATTTACGCTTCGCATAATGTTTTCAGTGACACCTTGCCAGGCATGGTCTTCATATAACTTGTATTAAAAGTGTAAACTGAACAGAGTATTAATTCATGTTCGTATATCGATTGATTTTTTTACATGAAAGTTGTATGTATGCTAACGTTACACTCCACGGTCAATTATAAGATGACATAGTTACAGTCAGTGGCCGGCAGCTGACGTCGTACCGCCAGCTGTATCCTTGAAACGAATTCCTTTTAGTAATCCTAAGTCACCTGTTGGTAACAAAATTTTATTGACAATATATTGAGGCCTTTGTATTTTGGTATCAAAGTTGTTAAAAATTAAACCCGTTACGCCAGTGGCAAAGGCCACCGCGTGATATTTCTGATCCAGTGGATGAAGTTGTACAGATAAAACGGAGTGAAAACGTCGGCTTCAAAAGAAGCTCTGAATGGCAGTATTTTCCGATTCATATGATTGCTATATGTCATTTTTATGTATACGGATATTTAATACAAATGAGATCTCTGACTGAATTATGTAGATATTCTGATTTGATTTAATTGATTTAATACAAGATATCTATGTTCCCAATACACTGACTGTCAATCTCTCTTTTTTATTTAGTCAAAAAAATATATAATTCTTTTAAATATACATGTATACGAAATGAATACATATAAATATTATATTTGATTTAATACAAGATATCTATGTTCCCAATGCACTGACTGTCAATCTTTCTTATTTATTCAGTCTAAATAAATATATATAATTCTTTTAAATATATACGAGTAAATGCATATAAATCTATTTTATTTTATACAAGCCAGAATACGTTAAACTACATGTAGTCCGTAAATCTAAAACATTTAACTTTTGATGTCGTTGCCCTGACTTCCAGGTCTGTGCTGGACTCGTGCGCCCACCGTCCTAGACCTCTCGCCTCTATATCTCTCTTTGGCCCTCCTTCACGTTTAATCTATTTTGTATTTTACATCTCTCGTCTGCCTGGCGTTTCCTGTATGTTCCGTCGGCTTACTTTATGTTCCCATCATCCACTCCCGGTCTATATCTCCCAGATGCCCCTGTCTCCTGCCGTGCCGTTCACCTTCCGCCAAAGATTCCCCGGAATTCCTCCACCTTCCTTCAGCTCCGATCCAAACATCACACTTCAAGACCCATTGCGCTGGACGGTATTACACTTGACCGTTCTAACACAATATTAAGAAAAAAAGTACTAACATACACATACACATAAGTTTTTGACTATGCGAATTCAATATCATGAACGCCTCGACGGCCTACCCCATAACACATCATTTTCCAGGAAATAAACGATGCCATGGCCTAATGCCCATTATACACTTTCAAATACAGTAAACGCATTCAAATTACATTTAGCTGGTTATGGGAATCACCAGTTTATGGCATGTTCTACGGCATAGGTACACCATGTCTACACACCCACACTCATTTTACAGTCCAATTTGTCCACGTGACAACCTCTAAAAAGCGGGAAACGTTTATTACGGGCACTTGGTATCAGTTCCTTGAAATATACCGTCATATTATGCATAATGAAACTCTGTGTAATGCGATTAGATCGATATTTCCCCTTCTGTCCTACAGCTCCAAACCACCCACCACACTTCGAGACCCCTGCGCTGGACGGTCTTCGCACTTGAACAATCTGGCCAGACCAGGGGTAAAAACACTATCAAGAAAAAAGTACATACATAGACACAAGTTTTCGACTATGCGAATCCAATAGCAAGCCCGCCTCGACCGCCATCCCCATAGAACACCATTTCTCCAGGAAACAAACGATGCCCATGACCACCCATCTCACTTCGAGACCGCTGCACTGGACGGTCTTCGCACCTGGACATTCTGGCCAGACAAGGGGTAAAAACACAGCTCCAATCCAAACATCACACTTCAAGACCCCTTGCGCTGGACTGTATTACACTTGACCGTTCTAGCCAGACCAGGGGTAAACACAATATTAAGAAAAAAGTTCATACATAGACACATAAGTTTTCGACTATGCGAATCCAAAAGCAAGCCCGCCGCGACCGCCATCCCCATAGAACACCATTCCTCCAGGAAACAAACGATGCCCATTGCCTAATGTCCGTTATATATTTAAACTGGCTCTTTATACGCAGAAATAAGTGATCTAAAAGCCGTCTGTGGTGCGCTGTGGCAACAATACAATATCTCCTCTACTTTGCGTACAAGTAAATTAAAATTCTACCAAATTAGGTTTAGCATAATCCACCAGGTGGCTGAACGCTCAGAGCATGGACAGATTTGATCCATTTCCTGTGACCATCCATAGCTACTCTTCCGTGAATTGACGCTCTTTCATTCGTCGATTTAATGCATGATACCGTTGGGATTCCACAGTCATGTGATCCGTTTGACAATGGACTATTACATTTTATTTTTTTGTGAATCTTACATGTACAATATCGTTTATCCTTGAGAAAACTTGATGTTAAAGGGAAGTGTTTTCACGCCGATTGAAGGGAAATAATCCTTGCCATAAAGTTAATTTTGGGTCCCGAACAAACATGAGTAAGTGCTTAACGTACTCAAGAAGTTATATTAGTTAGAAGTTATTATTCCATGGGTTTATTTAATTATTTGGTGGATAAGGTTCGTCATTGTTTAACCGGCTGAAACCTAGCCCTAAAGATTCCAGTAATGAACATTTATCCCGAAACCCATGGCCGCCGCCATTTGCAATGCATGGAGAACTGTTCCAAAATATTGTTTTCATCCAAACCGGACGAGTTTTTAAATGTTAACCTTTCTTTATTTTGAGACAATTTTAACTTGTATAATGTTCATTTTTTTCAATCTATACCGGTATATAGCTTATGAAAACCATTCATCGGGACTGATATAAAAACTGAAAAAAATGATAAAAAAATGTGACGTATCATATGAAACATATCATTATCACCAAATATTTGAACTGTTCGATGTCATTTTTATCCAATGGCATATGAAATACATCACATTATGCGTTGATATGCCCTTTATTCTAGAAAAAAACTCGTTCTTATAGTCGTCCTGGGAGCCATAATCGGTGAATTTACGCACGAAATTTATTAATCAAACATATATTATTTGATGAATATTATGATAATTCATGTAATAATGCATGTTGATATTTATAATTTGTTTATTCAACTTCATTTTTATGACAGTAATAATGATAATAATAGGTCTATATTTTATCCTGATAGGTTGGATGGGTGTGTGTGTGCACAACTATGTAACAGCTCGATTCATAATATATAAAAAAAACGCTTGGTATGGACAAATGTACAATTTAATATAACAAGGCGGAAATATTTATTGTTAGTTGGTTATTTGTATGTTATATATGTATGTTTAAAATGTCAAATAAATTTCTTTTACCTTCTATATAAGTTAAGTTAATTCATATTATGTATAAAATGATCAAGAATGTATTTCACCAACCTTTTATAGACATATGTTAAAGTAAAGTCCAATATAGTATTTTCTGACTTCTGACAGTGGTGTCATTAAATTTCAACAATCATTTGTTTTCATATTTGCTTTAATTAGAATAGAAAACTCAGCTTTTATAAAATCTAATGATTATGCATTTAACACACACATGTATATATATATATATATATATAAAAATATATATATATATATATATATATATATATATATATATATATATATATATATTATGCATTTAACATATATATATAGCCTTTAATATCATATGAACTGTATATAATATTATATCAGGTGACTTATGCACTTTAATATAGTTTTATCAGGAAGTTTTAAAATCTTGGTTATATGATTAAAAATAAACTTTAAAAAAATCAGGGGATACATTCAATATATATATATATATATCTATATTAAATATCTTATGAATTGTATATAATAATATATAAGATGACGTATGCACTTAAACATAGTCACATGATTAAATATATAGTTTCAATAAAAAATATTTATGTTTTGTGTTGACTATCCCTGTATATTTCAGCAAATAAAAATAACGAAGATATTAAAGGATGAGATAACTTTATTGAGCACATAAAAATACAGGAATTCGTTTAGCGGTTGGTGCAATACGTACAGATAAAATATAAACAAATGCCTAGAGTTACTAAAACACAGTAGACTTATAACTAAGTCATATATTCGTGACAAGATAAAGGGTATACGCCCAGGTTACGTCATTAGTGACACACTGACATTCATGAGAATAGAATTGCAGAACAACAATATTGAAGAGGGGTCAGGACAGCTGAGTGGTAAAACGCTGGCCACCCGGGTTCGATTCCCGACGTGGCTATGAGAGTGGGTTGTTGTCCGTCCTTGGTCGGCGGTCTTATCTGGGTCCTCCGTATTTCTCTAATCTTACCGACTACTGAGCTCAACCGCCAGAGCCATGGGGAGTACCTTGTATTAGTTATTATAACAAGTTGCACAATCCATGTAAAAAATAAAGTTTATATTAAAAATAAAGTTTATATTATAAGATGGCTCAAAAATTGCAGGGACCTCGGTGTTTTGTTTGCTTAAGTTCTTAGTCTCTTACCAGATGGCAGCAGTATATACTGTACATTCAATGATTTACTGGTATCACATACAATGTTTTTACTCTGGCATGAACTTTCTTTCTATGAATATTATCGAAGTTGTTGACCGACAAACCTATAACGATTTGAGATAATTTCCTTACTCTGGACAATTACCCCTTGGTTGGACTGCACATGCCCGACTTCTAGGACTTTTTTCGATTAATTCCTGTCAACGTTTACAGAACGGCAGACTATTCACATGAAAGGCCGTGATACCTTCTGTCAGTCCGCTTTACATCGTTGTTAAATTTGTAATACCGATATATCAGAAAATATTATTTGACAACGCGGAAACCAATCGGTTAATCAGGTGGACTTTTGTTTGAAAATTTAATTAGGGCTTAACTATTATAAACAAGAATCTTAGCCTATGTTTTTTATTATACAGTTTTTTACATAAGTTGTACACCGGCGTCCCGCCGGTATTGAATTTGTCATCGCCCTTGTGAATATGCTCTCATTATTTACCGCCGTTGTAACCCCCGAAAATTAATGTTCTCCACGTGTTGCCGCCAAATTTGCATTAAACCTTTAGTTAATTGACCATCAAGTGCTGATTTTATCGTCGCTTTTACTCCTACGAGCGCATGAGCGCTGGTTTAGGTGACAGAAGAAATAGGAGTACACATATACCCGAATTGGTAACCACGGTAACACTAACGACACTAAACGGCAATTCTTCCGAACACTGGCTACTGTGCATACAAGCGGGCCATTAATGAGGCCTTACGGAAAATGCAAATTATCAAACCGTGGGGCAGCTTCGAACAATCTAAATTCAGTTTTCTTCGAACGATTAAGGCTGTCAGGAATTCGCGGCGGAGGCTAAGTTCACAGCCAAGAAGCAGCTCCTTATTTCTCTTGTGGAATATTTGTATTAACTAAGCGCTATCTATAAAACCCCGCGTTATTGAAAAAATAACTGCGTTGTCAGCTACAACCCCCAGTGGTTACTAACATGACTTGCTTCACCAGTGGTTACTAACATGACTTGCTTCATAGGATCACCATAGATTATCAAATCTACCCGTAAAACAAACATCGGTGTAAGGGATCTCAACTTCATGTATGGTCAATCAACCGACCGGTCACCGCTGGTCAGTGAGTAGTTTAGTGAGTGCCCGCATTAGACAGGTCAATGTATCACTGTGATCGGGAAAAACTGCCCGTAATCCGTAATAGCCAAGTGGTCGTATTCCACAGGTTTTAGCCATTGATAATATAACGGAATTACGAAAGGGAATTTTCTGTAAAAATTAAGCCCTTTTGATTGGCCCAGCGTGTGAAGTAAATGTACATGTATGTCCATTTATGTTTATATTGATATTTATATTTAGTCATACGTATCATGTTTAAATGAAATCTATATATATTTGGCGTAGGTATCCAGATATTTTTTCACAATATATACCCTAGAGAGAGTGAGCAAATCAAACAAAGGCTAGTTAAAATGTCGATTTTCAAGGCCGTACACCATTGATATAACTGCTAATATATCAAAATCATATAATAAAGAGCATTTCATTTTTATTACATTGTTTGTGTACTCTAATATACATGGTCAATGAACTCGGATTCATTTTGGGCCGTGGCCAGGTTCGCTTGAACGTTAGAAGGATGCCTAAGAAAGTAGAGCACTCTCACACACACATGAACAAACGACAATGACAGCAGGTACATGACTCACTTGTGTATTGACTTTATGTACAGCGAATGGAGTAAAATGGCTTGGCTGGTGGTAGTCAGTTTGCTTTGTTCCAGAAGCTGGTGTTACCATGCTCACTGACAGGGGGACCATCCAATAAGTGCAAGATTGGAAGACAAATAAATCTCCTGAGTCTACACTATTGTCGACAAAATCATCCTAAGAGAAATGTGTTAGAAGAGGGAATAGGATTTTACACAGGATCACAGGAAGTACAATTAGGGAATTTTCAATTAAAATATTCTAAGCTTAAAAAGAAGAAAATGAAAACGGACCTGGCAAAAATAGAGACTGAGGTCAAAGAATTAGAGGACAACCTTATTTTAAATTCTTCTGAGGAATTCAAGAAAACACTATGCAATTAAGAAAACAACATCAGAAGAAATGTACGGACATATTACTGAAGGGATTATAATCCGGTCAAAATGTCAGTGGTATGAAGAGGGCAAAAGAAAAAGAAAAACTTAATGAATCTAGAAAACAGGAAGCAAAATCGTAACACACTTAGAAAACTTGTAATCAACAGCAAAGAGACAAATAATGGTACTGTTATTTTACGCGAAATGTCACGACCAAATACCCGAGAAAGAATATATTGCCTACAGATGAATACATTAAATTTTAAGGAAAATAACACTGCCTACGCTGTCCGGAACCGATGGAGAAACCTTAAGAGAAAATATAAAACTAAGTGAAATATTAAATTCTTTAAAAACAATGCTAAATTCTTAAATCCCATGTTACGATGGATTATCAAAAGAATTCTATGTATCTTTCTATACTCTCATTTGTGAAGATTTATTTCAAGCTATACAATATAGTTATCTGACAGGAGAATTACTTCCTAGTCACAGACGATCAATAATAAAATTTATTGAAAAAAACCAGGTAAATATAACAGGTTTCTAAATCGATGGAGGCCAATAAGTCTGTTGACCACTGATGTCAAATTAATTGGAAAAGTATTAGCATCAAGAATTAAATCATGTTTACCTCCATTGATTGGCTCGGATCAATCTGCTTTTATTACTGGCCGATATACAGGGGAACCGATCAGGTTAACTTTAGGTATGTTGGAGTACACAAGAACGAAAAATATAGAAGAAATATTGTTTGCTGCAGATTTCGAGGCAGCGTTTGATAGATTAGACCACAATTTTCTTTTTGAAGTAATGGATAAGTTAGGCTTTCCCGAAAATATAATAAAATGGCTTTAAGTTTTACATGTAAATGCAGAAAGCTGTTTAATAAAATGAATATTTCAAACTTCAAAGAGGTGCAAGACAATGGGAACCTCTGGCCCCATATGTATTTATATTGACAATGGAAATATTAGCTGAAATAATAAGAAGTAGCTCTAATTTAGAAGGAATCACAATAGATGACGCAGAAATAAAACAATGCTTATTTGCGGACGACCTTGACCTTTTTTTCTTAAAGACCTTATGTCACTGAACAATCTTATAGAAATGATCAACCTCTTTTCTTAAGTATCCTCATTAAGGCTAAATCTACTTAAGTCAAAAGCGGCCTGGATTGGGTCACAGGTCAATAATATAGAAAAGTTATCATCAATAAATGGAAGAATCTGAACCTAGTAGCAATAAAAATTTTAGGTATTAATTTTACTTATAACAAGAAACTGCATTATAGTTGAACTTTGAAAAAAATATAGATTAATTTATAATATCATTGAATATATGGACAAAAACGATCATTAACAATTAATGGACGTACAGAGGTCGTTAATAACTTGGCACTGCCAAAATTATTATATGTATGCAACATGATAGAAACACAAGAACTAGTAATACCACGAATTAAACGAATAAAAGTCGATTTATCTGAAATAGCAGGCGCCCTAAACTCAAGGATACTGTACTTGTATCACAGTATAATGAAGAAGGAATAAATTTGATGGACTTAGATAGTCGACTTGAAACTCAAAGAGTGATGTGGGTTAAAAGATTAAATGTAAAAAAATGGTAAAGTTATCCAAAATAAATATTTTCAGGTAAAAGGTGGAGTGAACCTCATCTTTTCAAATTATGATATCAGATGTTAAAAAAAAAAATGCAAGCCTCCTATTTCAGAGTGTTTAAAACGTGGACGAAATATGCAAGCGCCAATCCTTTGGAAAAGAAACAAGTGCTTATTCAACCTCTGTGGCATAATAAGAGAAATAAAACTGCAGAAAAATCCTTGTAAAATAGATAGCTTAATAAAATGGGCATACCGTCAGAGGGGGACGTTGTCACTAACACAAGAAGCATACAACAGTTAAGCGATTTAAATTTTTGGAAGGAAGAATTTATTCACCGACAGTGCCTGAATTTGCACTGGTCAATGCAGTTCCAAAGGATTGGATTATTTTGACATGTGAAGATAAGAATATGTATTAACTCTCCTGTATTAATCACATATGTGAAAAAGGAGGAATAAAAACGCTAGACAGTATAAAATCAAAACATTTGTATGAAACTTTTGTGGACTCTTTGAAAGAAATTTCTACAGCACAACGTAAAATCGAAAACTTGTATGAAGATGTTCAGTGGAACCATAATTGTCAAAATATCTATAAAACTTCCATTGATACTTACCGAAGATAGTTTCAATATAGACTCGTGCAAAGTGTTTTTACCTGGTAATGTTATTTTATATAAATGGGGTCTTTGTGAAAAACGCATGCGTACGTACTGTTTTCAGAACGGGAAACGATACATAATCGTTTTTTATAGATTTCCTGCGACAGTCACAAAATATTTACAGTTAATGACTCGGTTAAATGAGGCAGGCAAAGGGTTACCACGGGTTACAGACAAAGCACTAATTTTTATTATTTTTGAGGAAATGAAAAGGAAAGTTCAAAGAGGTCGAAGAAATTTTATAAAAAATTGCAGAAAAGAAAAACAAAGTCGGAAAACATGAGGAAAAATTGAAAGAACATAGAAAAACACTGAAGATATAAGACAAATGAAAAAGGCCAGGGAAGAGAGAGAGAGAAGATTGTTATGAAGAAATAGCGGAACAACAGAAATATTTCCATTGTATTTTCATATATATATATATATATATATATATATATATATATATATACGTATGAATTGATGTGAATAAAAAAAGGTGGTACAAACGGGCCAACAGAGGAATGTGCTGATATTTTTCTTATAGGTTGAGACCATTACGGATTGGGGCAATAAAGAACTCTAGAATGTCTTGGTAAATAAACTGCTTCTCTAATGATGGGGTGTTTTATGTGTAAAGTCCTTAATGAAATTTGCTGAGCATGAAAGCCGCTGTCTAAGTGTAGAGTAAAAATGTACTGACACAGATTTCATGGTCGATCCATCTTGTCTCGTTAAATAAGTCGGCTCTCACTGTTAATTGGTGCAATGTTCCTATGCCCATGCCTGACCTGCCAAACAAGACACTGGTTATAAAGGGTGCATTAACAGTGCTCACAGTGTATAAACATTTCCAGACATCAACAGACTGTCTATCTATGCAAAAAAAAAAAAATCAGTCGGGAAATACACATAAAGGTGAAAACCCTAGACTTGAGTAGATTCTTTACATAAAATCCGATCTATGCATGTGCAATGGACTCAGTTGGCTGATTATATTGTCGTAACCGCATCGGATCCGGCAGACCAAGAGTGCGCGCTTTGGGTATAACATAAGAAGTTAAACAGCTTTGAATAAAATTTATATGATTCAAAGACCGGTTCTTCTTACAAAAAGCACAGGTAAGAGCAATATATTAGACAGAGAAATATTAGACAGAGAATTATTCGAAGACCAGAGGCGTCGATTTTAGGTTGAGGGACTGATTTTCCGAAGTACCTATAAAATATTAATATTTGCATGCTTGTCGGAAAAACATTTTGTCACTGCGGGGTCATCATGTGCCCAAGTAGCTGAAAATTGGTCCTTCCAATGAAGTGTCACTGGGTTCTCTGACAGCGTGCCCTATGATTCTAATAGTTCATTGCCAGTGTGTACTCAGGTAGCTTATATAGTGATTCTTAAATATATATATATATATATATATATATATATATATATATATATATATATATACGTTGTGCGCACTGTGAAAAGGTACACAGTTCCCTTGTAAAATGTATCGCATTTATTTTTTTTTGTGTTTGTTTAAATCTCAATTTATGAATTTGGCATTCAACTTTTGTTACTGGATTATTTTTTTTTCCTGAAAATATACTGATTTCATTATGTGATTGTTCTTCTTGACAATAACTTGAATCGATTTTCTTTTTTGGGCGCCTCCAACGTTCACAGACTTTCTACGAGCCAATTGATTTATTTGTTACCAGAAAAGACAAATGTTTATACTTTAACTTCAAAAGGTATAGGTAATTATTTATTTGATGTATAGTAAATTAAATCAGTATCAATTTAGTTTAATCATTTTCCAAAGAGCGTCTTTACGGAATTTTCCATTCTGTCGTCACACACGAATTAACTGCTTTTCTCACGATTGCTAGAGAGATTCTCACAAAATTATGTAAACCTGTATATGTTGAGCCATGTGTATATTGCAAAAATGCGGTGTCTCTACCAACATTCTTGGTGATTCAATAAGAATGCTCGTGTAATTCTGTAATTTCTTGAAAAATGTCCCTTTTACAATTGTGGCCTAGTGTATGCTCATGATCTAAATAAAAAATAAATATAAGAGTATGCATTATCCCAACTATGCCTAACTTGAAATAATGTAAACAAGTTCTTTTTAATCATTTCCTTAATCTTTAAATTATGAAATTTCTGTATTTTCCAAACCAGTGTGTACCTGACCACAGTTGATCTTTTTTAAATCAAGCAGATCACTGTGACCTATATTCTCCCAGTTATTGTGAAGTCATAATACACCTTAAACCGGCCACCAATCCTAATCTAAGAAGTTTAAAATTCACATCTAACTGAACATAAGTCACTGTGATTTATATTTTTTAAACCTTCGTCTTTTGAAGACGAAGGGACGAGTCATACCAAATACACCCAGCTTGTTCAAATCGCTGAAATGCTGTCTGTGGAAATGTAAAGGTAGGTTACTGTGATTTTTATTCAAAAGAGTCATGGAAATAAAACTTCAGGAGCCATCCATTGGTCTGTTAATTCGGCATAAATCATAACCTTCAGGTGCATGAAATTTCTATTTTACTTTCGTCTTGGTTAGGTATGTAATTAAACTCTCAGAACACCTTGAGATTTCACATATAGACATGCAAAGATATATTTCAAAAACACTGGTTTAGTACTTGAAAAAGTTCAGTATTAACCCATACTCAGTTCTGTGCTAAAGTGCATGCACAGGGCTTAGTGTAGTGTCTGCATGGATCTGTAGTGTAGTTTAGTGCAATTGCTTTGTCCTCTTGTTGTCAGCTGCAGCCGCCATCTAGGCCCCCCTGACCAACGGACGACTGAGAAAGTCCTTCTGGTTGTACAAAGCTTCTGAAAAATCAAGACTCTCACAGTGACTCCCATTGGTTCAACACGGATACTGGGTACCCAGTGAACCCAGGTTTAACTGTGAGGGAACCAAGGGAGACCACTCTGACAAATATTAGAGTAGAGCCCCGTAGGCGCTTCTTTGTTTCAAATCTGGCAAGGTTCCGTCTTGTCTCTGGATCCAGATGAACCAGGAAGAGAGAGTGCAATGAGTGTTGCACAAGCTCTCCTCACTTTAAACTAAGTCACGCGCAAGTCATGTTGTATCCAGGAATAGTTGTTCATTGACCCATGGCGCGGCGTGATTTCCAGCAGTAGACCTGGCGGCTTCAGACTTCGAAAAATGCAGACCAATATTGGTGAATGTCTTCTAAGTCACTGATGCTTATATTTATGTGCTGTGACCTATGGTTTAATTTATTTTAAAGTTTTCCTATGTTTCTCAGATCTGATACATTAGTAGTTACACTATCAGAATTCTGAACTTAGTGACCTTTGCATTAAAGCTCAAATTAGCTAATGCATACTAAATTCCTCATTTTTCTGGGAGGGGAGCACGGGGTTGAGAGCATCAGCATTTTTCAAAGTAATTTTAGTTTGATAAGTGTTAATTATGTTGCATTATTTACAATACAACAAAATTCTATAATTTTCCTGATCACACATTTTAATTGTATGTTTCGTCTGCTACCGAATATATCATAAATTGATTGAGCTCTGAGCACCAGATTTTATTGTATGACTGGTATGTCAGTGTAAGCTCAGGAGTGCGACTTATGTTAACTTTCTGCGAGTCAAAACCCATTTCTTCTCCGTATTAAAGTATTTGATTTCTGTTTCCTTAAAGAGTTATTGTGAGATACAAAATATTGAACATATGACAAAATATTGAACATTGCATAATCGGCCTTGCCAGTTCATCAGAAGTTTTGCGGGAACAGTTGAGAAATTGTTCATTTTTTGGCGTTTAAATCATGTATTCCCTGTTGCACATACCAAAAGAAATACATACATGTATAAAATATATATGCATACATATATTTATCCATGGAAAACACACACATATATGAATTCAACTGACACCTTATGTATGACCATAAAACCATCGCTCAGTCACTGGAGCATTTCACCAATCCCAATACAAAAGTCTCAATAAAAGCTGAACATTCCTGACAAAATCTGACAAGTGTATTCTTAAACACAGAATAAATCTTTCAATAAATATCAAAATTAAGTCAATGATGTGATAGGTAAACCAGCTATTCGCCCCATGGTCCTCCAAATCACACGATACCGGACGGGTAAAATAGGTTAACAGACGCATTACTTTTGACGAATGTAATCCCCGCGATAGGCGAATACGTACACGATACGCAAAATTGACCTATTTGTTATTCGTATTTCTATCTCCGATTGTCGGCAGTCATCTGCGCCTAACATAGCAATTAATACAACAGGCACTTTTCCTTTATAAAGAACTTTTCACACAATAATATTGCACTGTATAGTTAGGAAAAAATTTAAATTAATCATATTTGATTCGTACTTTTTGTTTGTTCATTATAGACGAGGCAATATTTTCATGAATAGTATTTTTCAGTATCTGCCAAGACATATGATTCGCGATAGTTATAGTTTATATAATGCAGACTTTTTCAATAATAAAATGCTGTTATTTTTTTTTTAATTATTTATTTCAGAGTTAATCAGAATCACAGATGGATCGCTCCTGGAAACGTCCGCTCACAATATTCTTACTTGTGTTGAGCATTGCAGTGGTATGGTTACCATGGACTATTCCGGACAGCATATCGTTCAAATATCGCAATGAATCAAAGTGCAATATTACGGACCTCCAGTGCCTTGCAAAGAAGATGTCCGTAATGACCCCGGCCGCAAAGGACCTGGTAGTAACATTAGTCATCCTTGATGAAACATACATAGAAATGTTCCTAAATTTTGCCGTCTCGGCTTCAGACAACGGAGTGGATAATCTTTTGTCTGTCGGTCTTAATAGGAAAACCGTTGAGGAGCTTGCGAGCCGAGGATTTACTGCTTATTACGACGCATCACTGAGGGAGTTAGCGAGCGAAGAACATCAATTTGGGAGCGATGCGTTCAAGAAAAAGGGCAATCTTAAGTTTTCTGTAACGTTGAAACTTCTAACTCTAGGGTTAAGTGTGCTTTTAATGGATCTGGATACAGTTTTCATAAAAATCCGTTTCCTTATTTCCAATGTAAAGGATGTGATGTAGAGATTCAACAAGACATAAGAGGCATGCCACATAAATTATGTATTGGATTGGTGATGTTCCGGAAAACGGCGGCTACAATCAACATTGTAAACGATACTGTCAAAATACTAAATAAAAATCCGAAATTGTGGGACCAAAATATATTTACATATGGACTGATAAGCGGCAGGAAGGCTAATCGAAAAAGATACAAAGTTTTGCCATACAAGCTTTTTCCTACAGGTCATATTTTTTTCTCAGAAAGCATATATACATACAACATATCAAGGACAGTGATATTTCACAATAACTACAGTACGTGGTCGCGGACAAAAATATACCGATTAAAAGAGCTCGGAGGCTGGTTCCTGGATACGGACCAGTATTACAGTAGTACATCACGGAAATACTTAACATACAATAATGTGTTTCTTATTGACCCGGGCATAGGCATAACGGATCTTAATAAAGCACTCAGGTTGGCTACAGCCCTTAACAGGACTCTGATACTTCCAAGATTCCAGTGTCAACCCAAGAAGGATTGTCCATTTGATAAAGTTGTGAAAGATTTTGTTAAATGGGACACTACAAACAATAAAATGTATAGGGAACACTCATTTCTACGCAACAAGAAAGTTCCGGACTCTGTAAAAAACTCCATCACAAAGCCTGTCTTTTTTTTTACAGGGAACATGACAAAGTTCGTTCCCCCAAAGAATGTTCATGTATTTCAACCTTTCAGCATCACCATAGGGCCAACAGCAGGTGAACTCATGGAGTGGTTGAAGAAATATGATAATTTTTATGTGATTCATTTCTACTCTATGCGATTTGAACTCGGACATTCAGATATATAGGGATTTCTACTTTGACGTTTTAACATGATATTGTGGGCAGGTATGTAGATTTATATGTTATATAGATGCAGAAAATTAGTGTTAGCCAGATTGGTGCAATGACCCTGCACACTAGATAGCTCAAAGATAAGGAATTCCAGTGTATACGATCATCATATGTAAGAAACCATGATATTCCAAAAACACTCAAGCGTATTTTACAGTCTTATCAAACATCTCTAGCATGGATATTATTAACAGTTTGAAAAGAAAATATATATATTGAGGTTTGGTTAAATATGGATGTCCAAACAATAAAGAATTACCAGCACATGTCCCCTTCTGCACTAAACCAGAAAATATTGAGGCCTGGGTTGAAGAGAACATGTTCCGTATTTTTATTTATAATTACATCTTTCCTGGTAAAACACTGTACTGATATGTTTCTTTTTCAAATCAGTTAGTATCTTTAAATTACCTCAAATATTTCTTTGAGGAATAAAAGAACTTGCACAGGTTTTTAGGAGAAGTGATTTGGATGAACCGAAACCAGAATGGCCGAAATTTGAAAGAATTCGGTCAATAGGACATCGGGGTTGGGCGAATTTTACATGTCGTGTGGAATTGGAGGAAGGGGTCCCTCCTTAATACATATAGGCGTTATCGTCGGTTACAACAGTTGCGTTTACTTGATTAAATTAGTTTATAAATCTTGTGAGAAATTTAGTGGATACAAATGTATGGGAAGCGGCAAGCAGTAGAGGAAAAAGCAGTATATCGTTTAAAGTCCATGACCCTCTTATCTGATGCCATATACTAGGTGTCATTCTGGTATAAAAGGAATGGTCTAAAATCTGAGTCAATCTAATGTGCTGGTGATAACTGAATGACCTGTCAGGTGAAAGGATTTCGGGGAAAAGGAATAAAGGGGAGGGGCTGCAGAAGAGTGTGTGTGATTCCTCCTGCATCATTTTGCAAAGCTTAGGATAATATCTCCCGGATTTCTGACTGGCTGTCTCTTGGTCTCAAAGTGAACTTTTATTTATAATGATGTATCTCTATATGTATAATATTAGGTTCATTTTTAAAATATGTTTTGATTTACATGATTTATCACAGCTACATTTTGTTTGTAAACTAACGCATACCTGCCTTTAAAATGTTTAGCTAAGGAAAATTGCCAGTTGGCGGCACGTTTAAAGTATCTTTACCTTTGGCTCGGCTAAAACATCATTAAAAAGGATGTATTTCTATATGCTTTTTTTGATATAAATGTCTATGACTAGTATCAATTTAATACTTATTGCAGATAAGTCAGTGATGTGTGATCTGAGTATATAACAGTACAAAATAACGTATCTTTTGGCTCAATATAAACATAAATGAAAATTATGTATTTCTATGTTTTACGCTTATAAATGGACTGACATTAGTCATACCAGCTACCAGCAAGCCGTGGCTTCAGCCTGTGAATGTACTCTGTATATTATTAGTATTTTGTAACAATGTTAGTACGTACGGGTCCACAGAGATGCGGAATTTAGTGTAAAAATAAAGCCTTTTCGATTAGCCCAGCAAGTGATGTAAATGTATATATAGGTCTATATGTGTTTGTATTAATATTTAGATTAAGTCGTACATATCATGTTAATATGGGCTCTATATAATAGGAGTACTTATCCAGATATTTTTCCAAAGTATACAGCGTAGAGAGAGTGAAAGAATCGAACATAGGTTAATTAACATGACGATTTTCAAAGTCATCTATCATTGGGGTAACTGATAATTTATCAGTATCTTATTATCAAACGCATTTCATTGTATTACATTGTTTGTGTACTTTAATATACATCACTCTGGCCCGGTTCGTTTGCAACATTAGAAAGGATGCCCAAGAAAGCAGAGCACTCCCACACTCGCAAATGAACAAACAACTAAGACAACATGTACATAATAAACTTTTGTATTGACTATATGTACAGCGAATGAAATGATATGGCTTGGTTGGTGGTAGTCAGTTTGCCGTGAACCAAAAGCTGCTGTTACCACGCTCACTGACAGGGGGGCAATCCCGTATGTGCAAGACCTGAAAAGAGAGAAATTATTGAGGCTACGCTTTTCTCGACAAAATCGTCCCAAGAGAAATGTGCCATAAGAAGTGAAATTGTATTTATAAAGGAAAAATGAAGTATTATTAGCCTAGAGAGGATCAATATTGAGACACATTAAATTCAACAGGGCAAGTCATAAGTTAATAGAAGAATCTTAAAATTGATATATGATAACCAGTTAGGTTTTTACTGAGGCTGCAATTCAGTGCTTTAACAATGCAATAAGGAAAATTGTAGCAGACTTACCAATAATGCATAAAAGTGAAGTAATGTTTTTCGTCACAGGTTGACACTGTCTGTAGTTGGTTGTCATGGACTCCACCAATCCACCAAGGTCACAGGGTTGCTTCCGGTGCCTGGTTTCTCAATGTATTGTGGCTTCAGTACAGTAATGCATAGACGAATATTATTTTTAACTTCAGTTGCATGCTACTGTAAAGTTTTATTGGCGAGTTGGCTACCATTGTCCAAATGTTCGTTTGGCAAAATGTCCTCTGTCTTTAACAAGTTCATGCTTCTTGAAGCAGTGGGTGTACAGCTCACTTGTGAACCTCTCAGCTCCAGGTTCACAGACCCACTCTAGCCTTCACACAAAATTCCTTATGTACCAAGATACAAACACGTTACAGCCTCACTTTGAGTTGTGTGATTACTGAAGCATAACATGACCTGTGCCAGGGAGAAAGGGGACTCTTGCTTGGAAGAAAATTTGAAGGGACAACAATTTTAAACTCAAGGAATACACAGTTCATTGAAAATCTGGACTTTGCATGGTCCATTGCACTGTCACAACTAAAAACTGAGCAGGAATTTATGGTAACAGGACTCTTCTGTCCCGTTAAAGTACAGGGCAGGGTAAGAAAACCGAATAACATGTGAAATGCAGTAATATATAGGGATTTCAGCAGTCAAACAATGACACTTGGTTCCAAAAATGATAAAAATGTTATACAATCTTTTGAATATACAGATATGTGAAGGATAAACCTTTATATGACAGTGTATTTGGACTTTCGATTTCATATAAATATATATATATATATATATATATATATATATATAGAGAGAGAGAGAGAGAGAGAGAGAGAGAGACAGAGAGAGAGCCTATGCTGAATTCTGTGAGAACTTTATTTTTGACCCTGACGAGACCCTGAGGCCCGTGATGAGAGTTAATAATAGACAACGCTTCGTGTCCCTCAGGACAGAAATCAGCTAAATGTCCAGTATTATAATCACTTACATGCAAACCGATTTAGGCGTTAGCCTACCGAATTTGTGGTGAGTAGAACGCCTGCCGCCTCTAGGGGCAATACTACCACTTTCATTACCCTGCCTCTAAGATGCTTCAATTTTAACCGCATATCGTTCAACATTTTGGTGTTAACTGTGAAAATTCCTGTATAAGTAAACGTATTAATCTACGTATAAACTTAAATATAAACCGCTGGCGAAAATTGCACTTCATCATATACGTGCATGTGTCATGAATAGCTTATTCATGACTTGTCCTGTACCGACGTTACCATGCCTTGACCGAGTCCCCCGCTGTATGACTGTAGGTTGTGTAAAGGATGTTAACTCTTGGCCACGACAAAGTCCTGATAAATACACTGTACGTATTTCATCGTCAAGTTACATGACCATTTACATATATATATATATATATATATATATATATATATGGAGAGAGAGAGAGATGAATAGCCATGCTGGGTCATTGTATATAGATGGAAATGGTATACGCAGAAAAATCGGTTAACTGAATGTGGGAATCGAACCCACGATCTTCCGATTTCCGGTTGGATGCCTTAACCACTTGGCTACTCCAGATTGCCTTCCCCTCGGTGTACTTGCACACTTTATCCAGGGGGTCCGGACCCCCCCCCCCCCCCCTTCTTTTTCAACCACCGCAACATTTTTTAAGGGTGTCGGACCAATTTTTGTGGCCTGGACCACCCACCAACCGCCCCCTCCTTTTTTCCTGACCGAGGGACATTCTTTTAGGTTTTGTAATAAGTCCTCCTGGTGTGGACCCCTCTTTTTCCCAAATCCTGGACCCGTCCCTGCAAAATGTACGACGTCATGCCGTCGAGTCTTTGTGCAATTACATCCAAAATCTCTTTAGCTTTGCTTCTTCTACAGAAAATACCCAGATATAGATCATCATGATCAAGCTTTACCAAAATTTCTTTGAGAAATTGACAATATTATATTCTTAAATCTTGTTAGATATATAAGGTTTTCTTTTTAATTCTGGAAACTTTCTAAGGGGAATACATCTGGCTCTTAAGCTGCGTAATGGCGATCACATTTTCAGACAAACACTCAATACGGGGTCAATTCTTACTCCCTGTTCACCAAATGCCCTACAGCTTCAATCAAATGCAAGCACGTGAATGTCTTGACAACTGGGCGGTTTCTCACCACTGGCATGTCAACTACATGTAAGTACATGTTAATACATGCTTTCCACCCAAGTCATATCTGTGTTATGACCCATCAATATTGTCATTTTCATTCCTTTGGTTTACGACTCGGTAAGAATTTATATTATTCTAGAAGTCTAAAACATTGGTCAATGTACCTTTAAAGAAAGTATACTTATTTAAAACAAGGCAATATTTTTTAACGAATATTGTGGATATTTAAGGTGATACCTCTGAAACTATAGAGTGGGTTACAATAAAACCATAGATTCCATTCAATATAAAAAAAATCACGATGTTGGTCATAATGGGTGTCGCATTTTTCTTATAAAAATTAAGTGGCAGATGAGCCATAATGCTCAGCTTAATTTGACATGAAGACAATTCATGCTATAGGCCATATCTAATATCTATATCTAATACTTATAAAAGGAATTCAGTTCACGTTTGTTCGCGGTGTTCTCTAAAACCGCGTTGTGTACAATATTGTGCCATACATCATTTTAAAGGTTATTATCCCCGCAGTGACATAGGCGATATGAATATAAATAATTTTTAATATACTCATAATTTTGAGTGATTTTTCCGTTTTTTTACCGAGCACAGCCGAACTGCCTTCGGCAATCACCGGAATGCGTGCATCGTGGTCACTTAACCTATAACACTAAGGACTATTGTTCATATGAATAACGCTTGCTTTCAATGAGGGATTTGACCCACGTGCGTGGTCAGTAAAAAAGAAAATCACATGTTTCTCGCTTTATGAAATGGAGAGTTCAACCCAGGAGGATTAATGCCAAACCTAATTTAGGTCCCGAATTCAGGAACAGGGCTGGGGTGGTGTCGGGGGTCTGAAAATTGGATACGGACCCACTGCATGGAGTCCCGCTGGGTCCGCTTCTGCTACTTACGATGTATGCATATTTCTGTGTCCTTCTTCAGGAACAGTTTCCTTGCAACGTACATTTAATTAATCTAATGTGTTCCTCACATCAACCTATTCTTTATACGTCCAACGATAGAAACCAGTCAAATATCAACGAAACACTGTATGCCTCCGCGTCTCATTCTGGTTCGCAATGTAAACCATCACTGACCAGGTCTTTAAGGTAAACATACCGGGATATGATTTTGCCACGAGCACAGCGCCACAAAATAACAGTAAAAAATTATTTGTACATATCGTATTCTGAGAGTATCCCACTAAAAATCTAAATTTTCTTTTAACTTTTATAATAAAAAATGAGCCAACATTCATTATCTCAGTAAATATATCTTCCAAACCGCGGTAAAAAGCCCGGTATACCGGGTTTATAAGCTAGTTATTGATATTTTCGTGTATTTTTGGCTCAGCCGACGGTAATCATCTGAGTATAGCGATCACCCTTTGTCCAACGTCCGTCCGTTTACAGGGCGCCAATCGTAACCGTTAGACCTAGAAACTGTACATCCCGGGAGGTCCTAGGCAAATCTCCTTGGAAACCTTATATAAGGTCATGGTGACCTATATTTTGTGACCGACGGGTCGAAAACATGATTTTGTGCCTGAAATTAATTCACTGTGACCAATATTCTGCGACCTTTAGAGATAATATGTCATATGAGCACCCTGAATGTCAGATCTGGACAAATCGTATATGTTAAGCCTAGAATCTTCAAATGCAATATCCTGGATGTTTCTAGGCAAATCTCCTTGGAAACCTGAAATTATGTAATGGTGACTTATATTCTGTGACCTACGGGCCGATAAATGATTTTGTGCACCTAGACAGTCAGGAGGGGCCCAAATTGTATCCATTAGGGATAAAATCCTTCAATGTGACATTTTGGGAGGTCCTAGGCAAATGTCCTTGGAAACCTAAAATTAGGTCATGGTGACCTATATTCTGAGATCTATGGGCTAAAAATAGTTTTGAGCACCCAGACAGTTTGACGAGGCACAAATTGTATGCATTAGCTGTAGAATCTTCTAACGTCACATTCAGGGAGGTCCTAAGCAAATGTCCTAGGAAACCTAAAATTAGATCACTGAAACCTATATTTTGCATTTATGAACCGAAAACATAATTTTGAGCACCCAGACAGTCAGATACGGCACAAATTGTATCCATTCAACCTAGAACCTTCTTACATAAAAATCAGGGAGGTCCTAGGCAAATGTCTTTTGAAACCTGAAAGTAGGTCATGGTGACCTATATTCTGTGACCCATGGGCGGGAAATGATTTTGTGCTCCCAGACAGTCAGATGGGGCACAAATTGTATCTATGTGGTCTGGAATCATCTATCATGACATCTATCATATCAAAAGATAGTATGGTGACCTACATTCTGCAACCTATAGGAAAACCATGAATGTCAGATAGGCACAAATCGTATCTATTAAGTCAAGAATGTTCTAACACAAAATCCAGAGAGGTTCTAGGAACATCTCTTTGGAAACTGAAATTAGGTCATGGTGACCTTAATTTTGCAAATTAGGCAGAAAAAATTATTTTGAGCACCCAGACAGGCGGGGCACAAATTGTATCCATTAGGCTTTTCTCACAGACGATATCTATATATTAATAGCGTAAGGCGATTTTTGTAATTTTCCGTATCTCCTCTGATACCACCGTACGGATTGCCGTGATTTTCGATAAACATATGCTCCAGTTGTGTCCGAAGAGATTCTACCCTGTTTTATTTGCAATATTTGCGTATTACGTGCATAATTAATAATTTTAATATTTGCTCCCCCGCGGGCGCCTCTTTTCTTTGTGTCTTCGGGTCCCGTAAGACAATGGCCATAGAGTGTGTGATGGCCGAACAGAGTTTTACTCCGGGGCCCTATCTGGGTTATTTGTACATTTCGCGGTCACCGGCCCGAAATAATCCCCTTCGCAAAAGGGAGATCTTTGAAAGAATTGTTTGGCAGGCCTTCCTGTCACTGGGATATCGCACGAAGAGGGCTTCTACCTGCGACCCCCCCCCCCCCCCCCCCCTACATGACCTGATATGCTTGAATGCACATGTACCGCGTCACGCGTTTGACAAATGAGCGAGTCGCATGCGACTAAAATCGTGTCCCATGGTCACACAAACCAGTGTTTATCGCATTTGGTTTGTCGCACCCGTCTTTCATGTGCGATCAAAGGACGGCAACCATGAGGCAACACATGACACATACAAGCGTAAAACAGATGACGATAAGTAGTTTTGTCCTTTCAAATCAAGATTTATGCCTGTAAACCTGAATGAAATTTCAGTAAAATATAACAAATAATTGTTTTAATTAAACTAATGTGGGATAGGACCTCCCCCCCCCCCCACACACACACACATGCACACAAAAATAATTGTCCTGGCGCCCGTGCTTAACGCTTTATTTTGCTTCCACTTTAAAAGTCACTTTTATTGCATCAAGTTCATCGTTGCAATCTTTCAGTGATACATATATAGTAAGATCACGTCATGAAGTGGAATCCCCTGTGCGTTTAACGGATGCGTTCATCGCAAAAGTCGAACAGGACTCAAGGTCTGCGATAAACGCTTGCATGCGTTGATCGCAGCTGATAATCGTTGCCGGAGGTATGTGTCATGTGTAATTGAAAATATAGTGTCCAAAATTTTTACACGGATGCGATGAACGGATGCGATGATCGGATGCAAATAAACCTTGGAATATGTCACCAATTTTTTACACGGTGCGATTTTGTCGCAAGAAATTTCGGAGGGCAACTAATAGCGATGTTCAACATAATATATTTTTATATAAAAATTATTTCATTTATCATATCAACTTCTCCGAAAACATCTCCGTCCAATCTCTTGGCTTTAATACGATGTTTATGCATACCACCCTACATATAATGTATCTATATATTAATAGCGTATCGCGATTTGTGTGATTTCCGTATCTCCCGATTTCCGGTGGATTTCCGATACCAACGTACGGATTGCCGTGATTTTCGACATACATATGCTTTGGGTTTGTCCGAAAAGATTCCACCCACTTTTATTTACAATATTTGCGTATTATGTGCATAATTAATAATTTTAATATTTGCTCCCCCGCGGGCGCCTCTTTTCTTTGTGTCTTCGAGCCCGGTTACACAATGGCCACAGCGTGTGTGATGGCGGGACAGGGTTTTACTCCGGGGGCCTCATTTGGGGTGTTCTTATATTTGCGGTCACCGGCCCGAAATAATCCCCATCGGCTATCCTTTCTCAAAAGGGGGATCTTTGAAAGAATTGTTTTGTAGGCCTTCCTGCGACCGGGTGGTTGCAAAAAGAGGGCTCCTTCACATGACCTGATATGCTTGAGTGCACACCCACCGTGTAACAGGAAAATCGTGATGGTTAGGCCAAAAAAAAAAAAAGGTTTGATTCTCAGGGATTTTTTTTTCAGAACATGTGCGGGCGGGCGATATTTTACCTTTGTTTTGTATGTTTCGATAAAAATGTCATATGGTGAGGGAAAAGTATGAAAATAACAGATTTTTTTTTTTTTGCTAAGCAGGCAAAAGCACTCTATAACAAAAGAAATCAGATCAAAATTGTATTATTTTATCTTCATTAAAGATGAAAATCAAAATAACAATTTTGAAACATGCGGGGGGGGGGGGTTAAAATTGACGAATGCGGTGTCTAAGAACCAAACCTTTTTTTTATTTGGCCTTATACAATCACCGGTCGCACGTAGTCCAGGGCCTTGCATGAGATTGAGGTCCTTGACAAATATTCACCAACACATGTAGGCCTACCATGTGACAGATGTAAAGAAAATGTTAACCAAATTCACATCTAGGTTGGTACAGTGTGATGTGTACTGGTGAGTGCTATTATACATTACCAAAGTTGTACATATATAATATTGACTTAAAATGTTTTGAAATGGAGATTTTTCCTCATTACAGCAGTTACAAATGTATATCTCCTGTAAAATTGTAAATTTAATAAATTTGTGCTGGTATTAGTTCCTTTTACACCGTACGGATCGTCGTGTTCGCTCCAAACTGTGCGTGGCACGGGTAATTGCTAGTATAACATTAATAAAAGAAATGAGCACCCAGTCAACTTTAGCCGAGCGTCATGGCCCATGGCCACATGTTCTCCATGACAGTTAGAGAATTAGTTTTGCAATCATATATTAAGGACTTTACTATAACCTAGTAGGAAGGCCATTTCCTCTTAGCTTCTCATATGCATATTTAGATGAAAAACATTACAATAGATTTCAGCATATTTTGCATTTGCTAAAATATTAAACTTCAGCTAAGCGCCATGAGCCATGGGTCCCTTTTTTTGTAATTGGCTCATTCTGGAACAATTGTTAATAAGAAGAGCTTGGGACAGCTGTAGAAGTGGCTTGGCCTTTTTTGACCAAACTTTACATTCTGACAGATTTATATGTGTAGTATATTATAACCTCATTATAGGACACACTGGATCTTTAATATTTAAAATTAGTTCAACTAATTTTTTGTCCCCCGCTCCGTGGATACAGGGACATTGATTTGTGTTTGTCTGTGTGTCTGCCTGTCTGTCCCTCTGGGTTTGTCTGTGTGTCTGCCAGCTTGTCCCTCTGTCTGTCTGTCTGTCCGTCTGTCAGGTTTTTGTCGTTTCCGTGCGATAACTTTTTTAAATTTTGTCGCATTTTATTCAAATTTGGATCAGTGATTGCGATTGCTCTCATGCCTACCTCGGTTGGGATTGGTTTTGGAGCGTCTATCTGAAAAATATTTCTCTCCAGCTCAAATACAAAATTCTAATATTTTGGTCAAATTTCTCAGTGTGTTTTAGTTTTTATGTTCACTTGCAGATGTCCCTACATGTCATAGTGGATTTTGGTCCTATTTCCCAATGTGTTTCAGTTTTTATGTTCCCCCTGCAGATGTCTCCACATGTCATGGTGCATCTGTTTTAGTTTTTTTTTAAGTTGTTTCCTCAAGATTTTCTTCACATGTCATAATTTTGGTTGCTTATCAAGCATTAAAGACAACGATCCCTAAGCGGGGGACATTAATTCCACGAATTCGCTTGTTTTATTTAACCTTTGATCTATTTAATTAATAGTCTGTTCCACCAGAAGGCGCCCAATGAAGTATGAATATTGTCAACCTGTTCACTCTGAATTAATTAGAGACCAAAAGCCCAGTGTGAGAATGTGCGTGACATGGCGTGTGATTTTTGGCAGCCTTAACATTTTTAGAATGTTAATGACATTAAACAACAAATCAACCGCATGCTTTTTGATGTATAGTTGTGTGATCTTTACCTTCACCAGTATGTTTATAATGTCAGTAAAACACCATAAAGCAACAACGGTTGACGCAGAGAGGAAACCCCAAAGTTGTCACCTCAAGATCGGCATTTAAGATGAATATTTCATATCAGATTGCAAATATTAACAAAATATGGATATTCAGTAAAATAGGGAACATTATAATATATCAGAAACTTTTCTGAAGTATCTAAATAAACCATAATTCTTAAACATTCTGCTTACTATGAGGTTAACTCCCCCAATTATTATTTTTTATTTAAATATATATATTAAATATAAAGCAGATATATGCTGAGGTCTGGAAGTGAAGACTAAACTGGACCCTCGGCCCCGAATTTGGTGCTGCCCCCCCCCCCCCCCCCCATCTTCAAATCCTGGATGTACCACTGGTTAGTGGGAGTAATTACGAGATTATGACACTAAATAGCTCTAGAATGCCCTTGTAAATAAAGCTACCACAGTAAAAGTGTTTTATATGTATATGTAACACGAAGAAATATAACCCCCATGTTTCTTCCTCCATTTTGTCTGTCACTCCAGAGATATTTCCCGGGATAGTCTGTTCCTCTGGGTCAAGGGTCAACCATCTGGTTGGCCAGAACCTGCGAGGAAGAATAGGATTTTCTTTGCCTGTCTTTGACCGGTCGTATTGTCTTGTCTGGGCACCGAGGCGTGGCAAATCCGGAAAGACTTCGAAGTGTCGGAGCTCTCGCGCCAGTCCAGCCCAGTACATACCGCACACAAGACGTGTTATTTTATTCCAGGTAAGCACCTTATTTTTATTGCCCTTCATATTTATTCTCTGAACTACTTAAATGCAGGAATAATTTCTCCAATAGGTAACCTAGAACATGTCAGTTTGTCCAAGCATTTCCTACATTCTGCCCCTTTTATATATTGTTTGGTCAACTGACTAGGATAAATATACCAGTCCATTAAAAGATATTTTATTTTTTTCTTTTGAATGCCTGCCATTTAGGCGCGAATATAGAATCCTGTCTTCATTTCCAAGATGAGTGTAAACTGACTGGACCGTCTCATATAAGTAGTAATCAACATTAGCCATGGCATGCCTGATGATATGACATCGACATGCTTCTTACCTCTCCATTGAATCCTAAACATCATTAGTACATTACGTCCGTCCGAATACACCCATAAACTCGTCCATGAAGACCGGATTCTATACTCGCTCCGCAATGGATACCAGTACACTGTAAACAAATCACGTTTCTCCCCGAGCTGCTTTAGAAATATCTTCAGTGTCCACTTCAGCAGTTGTGCCAGCCGTTCCCTCCGGTAGTTATTCCGGCCGCTACTAGTAATAAATTAGTTTTACAGTGGCAGGCCCTCTTGCAATATTTTATATAAAGATTACTAATTTTTTTTTATCTCACAAGGCATTTGCTGGCGAGAGCATTTTATTTAAATGTTACGTTACATAGGTAAAACCGGTGCTGCCACCTGGCCGTTGAAAATGAAACTGGTTACCAAACCACTCTTTCATCCCAGCTCTTTACAATAACAAATATGAATAAACAAATTAAAATGAAATTCGTTCCAAAACATTATTCATAATTAATTGTTAATAGAAGAGTAAACCTGATATTCTCATACGTTGATTCCAGACCAATATCATTTTAAAACCAGGCGTATCAGCCAAATACTGATCGTTTATTTGAACGATGCTGCCGGTGCTGCCATCTGACCTCAAGGGATTAAACTAATGCGCCCAACTATTTGGCTTCCCTCGTCTTAGACCCGTGCTGCCATCTGGCCGTTGAGAATAAAACTAATCACCAAACCACTCTTCGACCCCCCCCCCCCCCCATGTGGTTAACTTTACATGCTAAAATATAGAAGAATAGTCAACACGGTATACAACTCTCCTTAATTATACACGGCTTTTATTAAATACATTATACGATTTTTGTATATACAAACAATAAATGATATTTAATTATATAACCAAAAAGAATATAATATCATATTAAAAATCAAAACATCACATCTCCCATTCTGTAAAAGCATTACCTGAGCATTAGAAGCCGGTATTCTCTGCATATCTGGTTGCAAAATTCAACCTTTTTCATGGCTTGACTGACAATTTCAGGGGATATATATTTCAGTACAAGATGAACATAACGCTTGATGCTTTGAAGTACATGACGGTACACGGGCTTGCTTGACCCAACCGCTGCTCAAGATGTCACTGTTGACGTAGTTTCTTTCCGGGTCATCATCGAAAATGTCAAATACTGCTTCTCTTGCTGTGATCCATTCCCCACCGTTTGACGATGTATAAATCACCCTGAATTTGAAGACTTCTTGTGCCGTCGCCAGCAAAATCACTTCCAACCTGCGTTCCACCTGAGTATGATTCCCAAATGCTTTGTATATATCGTCCACTGACAAACCACTTGTCTCCGTTTATGTTTAACATCATTCAGAACAAATGGAATGTGGCACCGCTTGAGTCAACATGCAATGGTTCCTCATTGATTTCTTATCCATTGTCAGTCCCTCGTGCTGTGTTGCGCAGGGGCGGATCCAGGATTTAGGAAAAGGGGGCGGGGGGGGGGGTCCAACCCAGGAGGACTAATGAAAATCCTAAAAAAAGGTCATCACGTCTGGAAAAGGGGGGGTCCAGGCCGCAAAATTACGTCTATAACCCCTTAAAAAAGGTTGCTTCGGGTGAAAAAAAAAAGGGGGGGGTTCCGGACCCCCTGGACCCCCCCCCCCCCTGGATCCGCTTCTGTTGCGTTTGGTCATTCAAGGTACTTTCTATTAAGCTCCAATGCGAAACAACCGTTTACATGCACAGACTAGACCGACGGGCTTTTGTCTTCTAGTGGGAGGGGCAGGAAAGAGTTGCCCATCTGGTTCTCTGTAATCCCTGTCACTATGATCGGTATCAAGCTCCATGGCAACGCTAACCCAAGGGTATAAAGCAGGCTCTGCGTCATTCTGCTTAAAAGAAGTAGACACGTTGGTCCCGCAGTACTGATGTAACACTTGTAATTTGTCATAGTCACTGGGGGAGATCCCCTGCTGTGACAGGTGTACAGTTATTCTGATATATTCCCAAATCCCTCCCCCCCCCCCCCACAAACCCAACCCACCAAGTGTTATGCAGTAATTATTATTGTTTTTACTGTATCTTCTTAATTGTAATGCTGTTTCCACTATGATATGCAAAAACTTTCCTTGAAAAAGTAATTCAAGGTGTAATCCAGAAGATGCAATGTTGTTCTATGTAGCATTTTTAAAGAAATCAATTTTCTTTTAAATGATTTTAACAAATATAATTGAACCCATCAGTATGCATAAATGTATAAAATATGAAGCACATTATGGATAAATAGAGACACAATTAAAAATTGTGAAATCTAAATCAAGTATTATTTTTAGATATTTATTGTTTTGCAGATTTAAAAGATATATTTTTGTGGTAAAAAATAAATAAACATTTGTATGCATGATGTGGTGTTACCTGACGAGATTGAGATTTATGATGATGCAATAGAGAATTATGAATAAACTTTTATATTCAGATATATGTGTTATATTGGAAATGTATAGTTATAAACTTAAATTGATGTGATAAAAAAATGAGGATTTAATGCAAACATTTGTTCAATATTTTCCTGCCTCAGCAGAATTGAGATCAGGTTTTGTTTGCCCTGTTTTATGTTGTTAATTAGTTATATTTCAACTGTATACATTTCATAAAAAAATACATATATATAGTTAATAATATATATTATACAATAGATTCCTTTGAACAAATGTGTAAACTACTGAAATGTCAACAATTAATAAAAAAGCTAACTAATGATCATGGTAATATAGTACAGATCATTTGTTCACAAACTGCTCACATACTTCAGTTTCAACTTTAGGAAACACATGGTCAGGTCACAAAATATTATTTGCAACAATTTCTTGCTCATCAATACAAACCAATCATATAAACCAACCATGGCCTTTATTACCTCTTCCTCTTACACTTTATCACCATTTGATATTATTTTAGATTTTTACCTTCAAGGTCAACTTAGCTGAGCACAGTGACCCATGGGTCCCTTGTTTTAGTCCACACTTTTGTTCTATAGCCTAGTCTTGCAGTGAATGTTTTTACAACAGTATGGCAAAATATTTCAAACAGAAAGACACACAAAATATATACCGCTTGTTAATATTTCCTTCAAGTGCAACAGATAAAGATTTACAGGTTCGGGTGCCCTTTTGGAACATTTATTTTCATGTATGGATTGATGCCCATACTTTTGCAGATGGAAACACCTTTTCAATGATAACTATAAAATAAATGGATAGTATCTCCCTCACAAAATCCCATACCAGTCTTATTTGTGTGAAGGTCTATCTGCGAGAAGAAATAATGATTATATGTTTCTTTCAACTGAAAAAAAAGTGTGGAAAAGAAATATGGTAACATCAAACATTAGGTCATAGTACAAAATCATATTTGAGGGAGATCATGCCTCCAAATAAGTCCTGTTGAATCCCGTAGGAAACCTTAAATTAAGTACCGTGTGGGGAGCCATTTTGTCAAGGCAGTGTTCGTGCAAGGCACGCTGGGACGAAATAGGTGGCTGTTCTGTTCCGCGTTCAGCCGTTCAAAATATTCTTAATAGAATACTGGGGCGTTTCAGCACATGGGGGCACTCAAACTTGATTTTAAAACGATCTTCTGCCATTGTGTGACTCTTTACAATGTCAGCTTTTTATTCATTTTAAGTTTTAAACAAATAATCATTGCTAAATAAAGCCGCAAATGGGTTTAAAGTAGGCTTTTATTTCAATTTTGCTTGACCATGCCCAAAGAAGTGGGCCGCTGTGTGTTAAAACAGCAGGGTTGTTGTAAAGTATTATTTCGCGACAATTACCAAGATTTTATAACAAGTTATATATCACACGAGAACTAATCAGCAATATTTAATTTATAAATAACAAATAATCGTAAATAATACATTTACACACGGTTTCCATGCATGTGAGACTGCTGCTAAGAACGACCTTCGAAAGTTGCAATATTATTCGCCACTCGCCGGCCCAAAAATGATGTCTGTCAGGAAGATATTCCGGAAACCCTTCTAGTATAAACCGCACAGTGCTTTTAGGAAATCAACCTGATTTCAAGATGTTGAATTTCTTGTTTAAACAGCGGTTTTAAGTGGAGATTTTATGTTAATAATGACCTATAATCTATGTGAATGTAAACACCTTGACAACCAGCCTCATCTTAGTCTTAATCCTTGCTGCACTAAATTTGATTGAAGGGTCATATATTGAAAATGATAAATATCAAGTACATATACATTCCTGTTATCAATCCTAAACCGGTAAGAATTGCCCAAGTTTCACATAAATCTTTTCATTTTAAGTTCATTAGGAATCCCATTTATCAATAATTAATCCATACATTTCTTTGAAATTTGATTTGCTTATCCATCTTAGATAAATTTATCTTTTGTACATGAGCCACCTATAATTAATATTTTTATTGTGAGTACTTCCGATTTATGTAGAGATTTACATTTTACATTCAACTCACATTCATAACTCTGCAGATATTCATCTTACGTTGAAAACAAAATTCATCTGGCATACTCATTTTCTGTTCATTATTCAAAGTTTTGACAAAATTAGGTGGAATGATGCTTATAAAAGGGACTATCAGATGTAAAATTTCCTTTTTCATTGTCTATTTCAAGTAAAATTCACATGATTTCTCCATAATTATTGCATGGATTTTCTAATTATTTGTTGCACATGTTAATCTTGGATATCTTTAGAGATGATGCTAGATTCGCTGGAATCATCTGTACATTTATTATCTTTGAACAGTTTTTATGAAAAATGAACGGTCAATTTGTGGGTGAGATTCAAACCTTTAGCAAAAATATAAATGATTTATTGATAAAGATGTTTCATTTAAACGTACATCACGTGTTCTTATTTTGATATTTTAATCGAGATTAAAACTTTGGCAAAATCAAACATTTATGGCTACAACTTATTGAACAATTAACCTGGAGTCATGCATTTTTACGTTTTTATAGAGCCTGGTCTGTTCTTTAAAAGTGTCCATCTCATTTATACCGTAGTTATTAGATTGAACTTTTGAGCGAGAGAGTGATTGTATATCTTCTTTTCATCATAAATGTATCAAGCTTTTGTGAATTTTGGACAGCAATGATAACCTATCCATATCTAAAGACCAAAAAATTGTTTTTATGCAAATATCAGTGAACCATACCCAGATAGCATGCAAACAAGGGACCCATGTGGGACCAATATGTACAAACCCATATGGGTCCCATATGGGCTAACCCAAAGGGGACCCGTGACTTTTTGCTCCCGGGTCCAATGTTGGCTAGGACGTGGGGCCAACATGGGTATACATGTGGGCCCATGGAGGGTACCAGGCGGGGCCTGTATATGGGGCCCACGAATGACTACCAATGGGCTAAACAGGGGCAGACACAAGGGTCCTTGGAGGGTTTGTCACTACATGCAAACAAGGGACCCTTGAGGTACAAGTCAATGGGCCCCATATCGGCTAACCCCGTGGGCACCCGTGACTTTTTGCTCCCGGGACCAATGTTGGCTAGGACGTGGGGCCAACATGGGTACACATGTGGGCCCATGGAGGGTTCCAGGCGGGGTCTGTATATGGGGCCCACGAATGGCTACCAATGGGCTAAACAGGGAAAAACACAAGGGTCCTTGGATGGTTTGTCACTACATGCAAACAAGGGACCCTTGTGGTACATGTCCATGGGCCCTATATGGGCTAACCCCGTGGGCACCCGTGACTTTTTGCTCCTGGGTCCAATGTTGGCTAGGACGTGGGGCCAACATGTGTACACATGTGGGCCCATGGAGAGTAACAGGCGGGGTCTGTATATGGGGTCCAAGAAATGCTACCAATGGGCTAAACAAAGGCAGACACAAGGGTCCTTGGAGTGCTTATCACTGCATGCAAACGGAGTTGATATAAATAAAGTTGGATTAAATCAATAAAGGATTATTTAAATTGATTTTTTAAAAATCATATATAAGTGAATTTTTACAAGCCCTAGATAATACAATATGTGTTTTGGACAATTTTATTTGTTCTTGAAAGCATGAGCATGATTTATTCGTTCCAGAATTATATGTACAAACTTGCCACTTTATCTTACATGAATGGTCACAAAAACTAACACAAGGCATTCTCCATGGCAAGGTTGGTGGCGTGTGGTAATCTGTTAGGGGGAGGGAACAGGGGGACCTGGACAGGCCACTACAACTCGCTCTCATAGCCCCTCAGGATTGAACCCGGTTCACCAGGTGTCAGCAGGGAACGCTTACCATTTTACCACTTTTCTGTTTTCACTGTGTAATACAGTGGTGTTCCGATTAATCGATTGATGACTGGTCTTTTTTTTCCAAAATTAATTAATCGATTGCATTTTGCATAATCGGGTAATATGATTATGCATGCATATGCAAAGAATCCTGTCAGAGATATGCGAACACAAATAACAATGTATAGCAAACAGCATCACAACAAAACCTTGCGGCAGCCAACAATCGTCCGTCGGCAAGTTCGACTTGGCTACGGGTGAATGGATTGTTTCATTATGAATAGTGATGTAAAAGTCAGACTGTTTACTAGGGTCAATATTTATGGTACTAGTATACAGTAGATTACACGGTAATATAGAAAGTATATAAAATAATCGATTAAATTATCGATCATCAGCCGTTTTTATTTTTTAATCATCGATTATGATTTTAAAACCATTTCCTACAACTTATATATATACACACACATTTGAAAAGCTCAGAGGAAATAGCCCTGCTCACTGGTGATAATTACATATTAACTATATATTTGTCATACTAATAATGTGTACTTTTATGGACTATATCAAAGGTGGAGGTGTCTCTCATGATCAAATAATTCTAGAAGTATCCTTATTTCAGCTATGTGACAGTGATATGTGCATAAAATAATCATGGAACCTGTCACTTATAAAACAAGGAATAATGTGATACACATTTTATTTATAAGCTGAAATAAAATGCTCCCAAAACAAGGCATACAAGCCTAATGCGAACCTGTACAAAGTTTCGGAGTATGAATGGAGGTTTATTTTTTAAATTTAATATTGTTCCTCTTATGTCCTGCATATCTACCTTCGTCATTATGATTTCAGCAAAATGGACGTTTCAGACCTGCATTTTTCGGCCTAAGACATTATAAAACTAGGATGTATCAGTCAGGATATTTCGGATATGTTTTCTTTTCTTTTTTTGCCAGGGATGATTATTGGGACGGATGAACGCGCAATTTGGCAGCATGGTTTCGAACAAGAACATTTTTAAATGTTTAGCCAAGAATTAAGCAAATCCCGATAGAATTTTTTAGATGACTAATTTTTTTGCAAAAAAAAAAAATGGTGATGCTAGCTCCTGCCCTTTATGAGATAGCTATGACGCACGACGACGAACGACGGCACACCATCGCATAAGCTCACAGATTTGCTATAAATGCAAACCAAGTTTTTTTCAAAGAGTTGAAAGATATAGTTCCACTAGTTCTAATCTGGGCATTCTGCGTCTAGACGATGTGTCTAGACGTCTAGACGATGTGTCTAGAGGTGTAGATTTTCTAGACACCAAACAGAGCCAGGTCAGTTGCCATGGTGATGTCTGGACCTAACCTGGTTGAACTGAGTGACCTCCTGACTTGGCATGTTGAAACTTGGCATGTCAAATATGTTTTCAAACACTGAAAGCCTTTTCCAATTGGCTACACTGGCAAAAGCTGCATTTACCCAATCTATTCTTATAAAACTGACAGAACCCTACCATTGAATAATTCTTGTAAAGTTTAAGCCAATCAGCTTAACAGTTTCATCATAAAACTGTATAGGCTAGAAGAGTCTAAAATTACATTTTTGCTTGTAAAAAAGGTCAATGTTAGTGGCGCCACCAATACCTCAATTTAAGATATGACTTATGTGATAAAACATTTGCATAAAATTTGGTGTTGCTAGCTCCAGAAGTTACTGAGATCATTTTCATTTTAGTGTGCATTTTTGGACAGATGACTAAGTTTAACCTCCTGTTACTCGGCCAAAAATCTCCGAACTGGAACCATTCGAACAAACTTGACGGAGATTGTTCCAGGGATAATTTCTATTAACTTTTGGACAATTTGCTTGGACAGTTTCGGAGAAGAAGATTTTTAAATCTTTTTTAGCGTTTTCCCTATAAAATCTAAGAAAATACAGTTAGAAAAAAAATTAAACAAAATCCGATAGTTTTTCAGGTGACTGATTATTTGCAAAAAAAAATGATGCTAGCTCCTGCCATTTTTGAGATAGCTATGGTTAACGTACAGACGACGCACGACACAAGACGCACTTACGCACGACGGCGCATCATCGCATAAGCTCGCAGGTTGGCTAAAAATTGAAAATTTTATTTTCAAATGAACATAAGCTAAATCTGATAAGTATACATGTGTATTGTACTCACTGTGTAAAACATTAATATTTTGGCCTCTTATCGTTAATAATGCAATCATGAAAAAAAAATATGTTGCTTAAGATAAGTTTGGATAGAGGGAGGAGGAGGAGACAGAGAGAGAGAGAGAGAGAGAGAGAGAGAGAAAGAGAGAGAGAGGGGGGGTATTAAACAATGCTAATAGGAAAAGAGTTGATTAAACAAAGAAGATGGACAGATGGCACTGGTCCCTTTATGTCACATACTGCTGAGGCAAGAACATAATATGTTTCAATTATATCCTTTTTTTATAACACTGATTTTTTTCTCATTTAATAAATCCTTATATATTTGCTATTAAACTAATGGGCCAGTCCACAGGTGCAGGTGCTTAATGGCAAGAGGAAGGGGGTGTTACTGGTGAGAGGTGAAATTTAAGGCAACAGTACTTACGGGAGGAAATGTTTATTCATAATTGTAACAAATTTAAAAAAAAGACAAACAGGTGGAAAAAAAAGCCAATCATTTTATTATATCTTATACTTAGGCAGGAAAATAATGAAAAATTATTTGCATAAGATCCTCATTCTTTTCATCACATCAATCTTTTTTTTCAAGTTTATAAATATTATACATTTGCAATTTATCATATATATATATGAATATATAAGTTGATTTACAATTCTTAATAGCATCTTCATTTATCCCAAATTTTGTCCAAAAACAACACATTATACATTCACATGTATTATTTTTTTACCACTAATAATATATATATTTTATAAATTTGCAAAACAATAAATATCTGAAAATTTAACTTGATTCAGAATTTACAATTTTAAATTGCACCTTCATTAATCCATAATTTGGCTCATATATTATCATATTACGTATCCTGTTGGGTTTTATTTTATTTTAATTTGTCAAAATTATTGAAAAGAGAATTAATTTATTTAGAGTATTTCATTATGTCTAGAAAACCAAGTGAACTTTACATTTCAATGTAATTTCGGTGTCAATTAAGGAAGAATTCAAACGATAGGTTTCACATTACATTTGGTGCCGGGGGGGGGGGGGTTGATATGAAAATTAATGTACACTTGTTACAGCAGGGGATGTCCTAAGTGACCCATTACGAATCGGGTAAGCAGAGAGATGCATTGAATGCCCTCCAGTGACCAAAGTGGGCTGCATGACAATGCAATTGATACAATGAGAGCCTCTAAAAATATTTCAATAACTAGCTTAATTTGCCATTACACACTTAAGTCTTTCTTTTAAACCCTTCGTACGGCTGCGTGGCAGAACAACGTTAACCAAGTTGGAACGATCATGTTAGTTAAGCTTGATTGAGCGCGGTTTGCTTCTGGATTGGCGTACAATCAGTGTCCGATCTACAGCACGGGAGGTATATTCCGATCGTGTATATTTTAACGCAGCTGCTCCCCCCCCCCCCAAATATTTATTACGTATTATGCAAATTAAATTTATTTGATAATAGCCAGTTATTCTACTTGTAATGATGGACCGCTTACTTTTGAAAACATTCAAAATAATATCAACGAGGTTTGTAAAATTCTCCACGAGGTGTCCAAAAATGTCCGGCTTTTATATGGTCCTACCGAGATCAGTTTCGGAATCAACCTACACGGAGGGTCACGGACTATAGCGACATTCTTGACATCGCGTGGATAAATCCTCTACAGGCAATCCTAAGGCCGAAGGCGGAAAAAACCGACCTATTTAAATCTCTTTGTTAAAATGGCTGCGAACATGTGACTATGAGGTTTTGATTTTGAAAATTCAGAATGAAATAAGCTAATTTGGATATCCGATCGCCATATACCTATGCTTGCAGCATCGCATTTGTGAACACTGGAATTGTTGCACATGCACGGACTATTTCCCGCTATGAAACCCCATGAATGAAACTACACTCGCATGCGCGCAGTGTACTATGAATCTGTGATTGGCTCTCTTTCTAGGGCTGCTGGGCGATCGCAGCTAATCGCATGGGCGCCCGGTAGGTCGTCTTATGGAAATAAACTCTTTAATCAAATATACACACAATGAAAATGATAAAAATTGCGATAGGCACCTGTGTTATTTGTGGCCAATGCCGCGTTATACCGCTATTCTAAGGGCTCCGAATCGTTTGCAGCAAAAAAAAAAAAAAAAAACATTCTAAAATGATGATCATCAGTATATACCTGCGTTTGATATATTTGTTTATATTAGTTTGTTATTTTTCCTTGCATTTGTTTACATTTCTAAGGGTTAAACTTTTAATTAATTTGATATATATGATTAAATTCCCGACTGGTATAGTTTCACCATATTTTACATATTGTGTTTTTTTTTAAAATGTGTTTCTGAGGGTTATTTTTAGATGATTGACAACAGATAGATCCTAATTTAAAGATGTTTTAAGTGATATTTTAAAGAAAAAGACTGTTTGCTTATTTTTCTTGATTTCTGACTGGGTGGCTCTGATGAACCCTGATATTGCTAACATGTGCGTTTGTAATTAGATTGTATATTACATGGCTATTTTTATTTGCCTGAACTTTCCTTTACTTGTTGTTAGCTTTTTATTGCCACCGACCATATAACATACTTCAAAATTAATTGTTTAATTTGCAGCAAGTGTCCTATACCGGTTATTATAAACTTTCAAGTTGTTTAAGTAAGAAAAATATATTGATTGGTTTTACAAAAATGTTTTAATGGACTGATTAGTTTAACAAAAATGTTTAAATTGATAAAAGTTTAAAAAGAAAAAATCTTGATTTTTTAAAAGTTTTTCACTGGCCCATCAAGAAAATAATAAGGATATCCTGTAGATACTGAGAATACTTTATTTGCACTCCTCATTGTAAAAGGGAACATATAGTTCCTATCTATTCATGTCATCATTTGCAAAATTTATATGGAAAAATGGCGGTTTTTATATCTTTAATGTTTTAATTATATTTATTTTTTATTTTTCCCTTCTCCTTCCCATCACTGGTCATTTCTTTGTTCGAGATACTTTTTATTAAATATGTAAGGCCTTATAAATAAGAAAAGCCTCACAACTTCAAGAAATTACACAATACTGACTAATTTCTGGTATATACATGGCAAATATATAGAGAAATATTTATATCAAATATGATCAATATCAGATCAGAAATTTTGATGATCTTGAAAGTTAAGAACTGGCTTTAAATGGAAAATTTAATTTTTACCTAAATATCTAAAAGGAACGAAGATGAGCGACCCAATTTTCAGTATGGTAGGGTTTTTTTGGGAGGACATCTTACCATATGTCGCATTTCGGATTCATATGTCCAACGGTTACAAAAAAATACCCTACTAACGGACGGACGCCCGGACGACGGACAATGGACATGGCTATAGCTCAGATGACTTTTAGTCAGCTGAGCTCAACATATAATTATCCCTAGACTGAATGGGAAATTTTCAAAGCAAATAAATCACTCTGAACATAATATTAAGGACTTCATACTTTATTGGTGGTTCACCAGAATGTTAATTACAAACATTATTTAGAATTACAAAATAACATGGATAATATACATCTGAAACTTGAAAGTACTATATCTACCAAGGGATTATTCTACGCTTTTCTATAGTCCTTTATATGTGTGCCACATCCCATCTGAAAATTGTTTTTTTCTTTTAACAAGAAATTCACCATTCATCAATTTAGGCTCCACTTTGACCTTTTTAAACTTAACAGCACATAAATAATCCTTCTTTCGCAAAAAAAGGATTCTTGAAAGATAGAATAATTCCTGGTATCATTAAATCTTCCATAAAAAGATTCGAAATATATGTCCGTAAAATCTGAGTTTCTGGTGTGACTTTCACCTATTCCAACTTGTGCTACTATCCTTTGAATACATATAATGAGTGCATTAATGGAGTAAATTTTACATTGAACTCATCAATTGTTCAGAACATAGGATCCAGATCCATTGTTATTTTGCTTGCTTGACATTCCCTGCAGTGTTCTCCAAAATGACAATATGTATGGGCTTGAATAGGAAGTTGGGTTGAGTTCTCTCCAGGGTTTTTTTTCATGTGTGTTTTCCCATATATCTAAAGCAGAAAACTTTGTTTTAATATTTTTAAACACTTAACTTACAATAGGAACTTAAAAAAAAACTAACATTAAAAAAAAATTATCAACTTTGAATATTATTCATAAAAAAAATCCATTTTAATACTATTAAACGATGTGGACTTAATTTTCCCTGTTGTCTGTGGATCTAAAAAAAACACAAACCATAGCATGCATACTATACAAAGACACATGATATCAGGTGTCAGATTTACTAGAATTCTCTGCATGAACTGCTCTAAACCAAACTATTTTCAAAATATATTAATAATATAAAATAATTTAATTAGCATATTGATTTTTTTTTTATTATAGGGAACTTAATATGAAACTTCCTATTGCTGTAGGTAAAAAAAAGAAAAGAAACTGAAACCCTAATGGATAATTTTTTTAAAATATGGTCATGATGTTACAAATTCTGAATAATAACCAGCCAAACATGGGTAATAACCTTAAAAAATGTGTAAATAATACATGATAAGGCATGATATATAGAGTAAAAAAAGCAACATGACAGCCTATATATACATCTGCAAAAAAAGTATTTACATATACTTCTATATACTTACAGTTACAGTGACATTGTTATTTGTATAAAAAAATATTAAATTTTAAAATCTACATGACAATCTTTAACAATAACACTAACACTAAGTAATAGATAAACCGTGTGAAAATGTAACATTATTGATTCAGTTAAAGAGCATTACGTGATTATTCATGGTCATATGGCATAGTTTGTCAGTAATCCATGGCTCACCATAGCAATTTATTTGCGTCTTGCAGGCCCTTCGACTTCGGACACCGAACATCCCGGAATACAAACCAGCGTCCTTGAGACCTTGACATAGCCATTTTGGCAACTCGTTGCGCTTAACCGTTTATCAAACACTGTAGAAAAAGCGTACTCCAGTAATATTGTATCCTCTGTGAAAATGAAGTCTATAGAACGTAGAAACTATAAAATTATGAACTTCTTAACGAAACTTAGTGTTCTACATGCCGAAATATCCCCGCCTGACAGTCCCGCCCAGCAGACGACATGACTATAGTGCACTCCTTTTTATCACTACGCGGGCCCACACGCAGCGTGACGTCAAAGAGACCGCGGATTACGCTACACGAAATAGTTCTTTCGTTGTAAGCAAATATGTCGTCAGACTGTGTGAACGTTATATTCATCAGTTTAAATTGCTTGAAATTGCACAGTATTAACAAACGGTCAAGATATAAAACTGACATTTTGAAGATTAGTTAAGGGTTTTCTGAAAATATGAGATATATTAAAACCTGATATTCAATTTAAGTTGTTCTTATTAAGTTAAATAAATATAAGATTCATTTAAAATAAAAATATAAATAAACTAAAAATTAAATTATTTTATTAATATTTTATAATATTTATTTATCTGATTATTTATTATTAATATGATATTTTTTAATACTATGAATATATTATTTTCGTTATAACTATCATTGGGCCTCTTATTGCAATATTTAGTTATCAAAATTAAAATTTATCATAAAATCAGAAATAATATATTAATGACATTATATTAAGATATCATAATGTAATATAAATAATTATTGTAATTCAAATGATAATTATAATGAAAAAATAATATTAATAGCATTAAAAAATAGAATATTTAATCAGAAATAATATATTAATGACATTATATTAATATAACATAATGTAATATAAATAATTATTGTAATTCAAATGATAATTATAATGAAAAAAATAATATTAAAAGCATTAAAAAATAGAATATTTGAATACATATTCATTAATATAAATAAGAAATAAATTACTTTATTTATATTTTATAATATTTATTTATCTGATTATATTCATAATATTCATCATGTTTCCATAGCTTCCTATATGTTACTATGGGGTCTTACTCCTAGCTGTGTTTTTCCTAGAGACATTGAAAATTAACTATAATACCTTAAATATATTACTAATTAATTTCCTATATTTTACTGTAACCCCTATAGGTTACTATAGATGTATATAGTAAACTATAGGATATTTTGGCTGGGTAAATACGGACTTTATATGGTTATTATCCAGAAATGTGATGTTTATATGGGTATTACATCGACAATCCTGGAGGGACCCTTGTGACTTAACCCACCTTTCTCCCTCGACCTAATCTTATTTCAGAAGTAAATCCTGCGATGAGTTTAAATAGACAAATACATGAAAATACGTCACGTAGAACAATTTCGCAGTTTAATAATTACTTTTCAAAGATAATAATATATTATTGTTGTTTATTTTATGTAACCAAACGAACATGCCACGTGGGGCCCGCCATGGGCCCACATGGGGAACAATGCAGGACGAACTGGACAATGTCCTCATGGGCCCCATGTGGGCACTACCTACATGCACTAGTACTGTTCTATATAAATGATAGTTATTTTAATATTAACTATAGCTTTACTTTATGCTTACATTAAATAATGTTAAAGGAAACTACAAACTAATATATGCTTTGAAAATTGACAAAAATACTCCACGTTACTAAAGTTTCTTATATGTGACTATAGACTCCTGCAGTTAATTAAGAATTTTCTTTAGGTATTGAAACTTGACTATAATATTCATCATGTTACCATAGTTTCCTATATGTTACTATGGGGTCCTATTCCAAGCTGTGATTTTCCTGGAGGCATTGAAAATTTTCTATAATACCCCAAATATTACTACTTCGTTTCCTATATTTTTCTGTAACCCCTATGGGTTACTATACATGTAAATAGTAAACTATAGGATATTTTGGCTGGGTAAATACGGACTTTATACGTTTATTATCCAGAAAAGTGGTTTATACTGGTATTACATAGGCTAGCCTGGAGGGACCCTTGTGAATTAGCCCGCGTGGCTCCCTCGACCTAATCTCAGTTGAGAAGTAAATCTTGTGATGAGTTTAAATAGATAAAAAAACATGAACATACGTCACGTAGAACAATTTCGCAGTTAATTAATTACTTCTCAAAGATTTAATAATATATCATTGTTTTTATTATTTTTTATTTTGTAACAAATACGAACATGCCACATGGAACCCGCCATGGGCCCACATGTGGAACAATGCAGTGCAATCTGGACAATGCCCTCATGGGCCCATGTGGGCACTACCTGTGTCCGCCCATAATAATATGAATTAGAAATAAATTATTTTAAGTAATTTTTACAAAAAATTACTTATCTGATTATTTTCTAATAATATTCTAAATTATGTTATATAAAATGAGATTTATGGAAACTACAAAACTAATATATGCTTTGAAAATTGACAATAAATACTTCACGTGACAAAAGTTTCCTTTTATGTGACTACAGACGCTTGCAGTTAATTAAGATTTTTCTATAGGTATTGAAAATTGACTATAATACTCATCATGTTACCATAGTTTCCTGTATGTAACTATGCGGGGTCCTGAAAAACCTGATTTATAATGCATTGGGACTCCCAAGTTTAACTGTGGTAGTTCATTTGTAAACATAAGGCCCTGTTATAACTATGCACAATGCAAGCTCTTGCACTACCGCGGCCGCCTTGCAAAATATTCACTTGACCGTTTCTGCCCTTGGCTTTCTTGATAAGGATAAGATACTACCCGAAAGAGAGTGCCATACATAACATTTGATGGAAACATATAAAGTGTGAGTGTGCCTGCTATGAATGTCAAACCTTTTTTCACAATGCTGCGATAATTCAATCTATGCCTTGATTTATTATCTTAGCGTCCCATACCTCACAATTTCGGGCGAATTCTAAGACAATGTGGGTATGTGTGTAACTATGTGTGAGGCTTATTATAATAACAAATATAATTCCTGTCACTGATAAATTTAGAGTTGAAGCTTTATATAAAAACTTCTTACTGGCAGACTAGGGTACTGGTCCTTTTGGGAAGCCTGATATTGGCAGCTCAAAGCAATAGGATTAAGCTCTTTATGGAGTGTTGACGTGCTTGCAGTTTGTCTTACAGTGATCTATATTCAGCTTTTTTACTTTTTACTGATCTATCTTTTTTAAATATTCATTTTTAAAAGAAAAACTAAGGTGAATTACCTAAAGTAAAAATATTTTAGAACCCTGGTGTCAGAGATTTTGAAATTATTAATAACCATGTGTCAGTAATAAAACATCGGTCATTATTTCCTACATAATTGAAAGAAGTAACTTCAACATTTAGAACTCTATGTCACTAAATGGGCGGAGCCAGGACTTGAAAAGAAATGAGAAAACCTATATAACACTCCTCAGGCCCAACAAGAGGGTCCATGTGGCAAAAATTGATTTCAAACCCTCTAAGAAAAGCTCATTCTCTTATCAGTGGCTAGAGCCAACAGGTGTTTGCATGCAGACCTGCATAATAATACGTCAATAGATTACCATTCCGTGTTATTCACCACGTTATAATTTACGATTAGGCGGTAAGTGGAATACAACACTAAAATGTACCTGACTAGGAACGTAACAATCTAGCTACTACTATGTAGTAACATCTGAACTCATGCAAACTATAAAATATGATAAAATATAGTTATACATTTTCTGTATGTGTTTTGCAGAGAACTTTATTTTCTTTCGTTTGTGTGGGACCTCCTAAAATCAGGACTCATCCCTAACGCCTGGACCATCGGATAGGTTTGATGATCCATCAGTCTCAATAAAACTGCATATTTATATTATATTACTGATATGACAGTTCACTTGCCTTCGTGTAAAGTCTGTTACTGACAGTACAGGACACTGGCTCTTATGTTAAATCATTTACTAACAGGACAAGACACTGGTCTTTATGTTAAACCAGTTAATGGCAGGAATGGACACAGGCCCTTATTGTAAGTAATTTACTGACAGGACAGAACACTGATCCTCCTGTTGACCTAGTTAATGATAGGACAGGAGACTGGTCATTGTGTTGACTCAGCTACTGAAAAGACATGACACTGGTCCTTGTTTTAACCAAGTAAATGACAGGACAGCACACTTGTCCTTGTGCCAGTCTAGTTAATGACAGGACAGGACACTATTCCTTGTGTTAATCCGGTAATGACAGGACAGGACACTGGTCCTTGTGTTAATTCAGTTACTGACAGGACAGCACACTGGTCCTAGTGTTAACTCAGTTAATGACAGGACAGGACATTTGGACAGCTACTCATATTGAGTTAGATATAAAAATAAAAAATGTGAGTCACGTTGTTTCATGCCTGCACCACTAAGAGACCTTTATTCATTATGTGCTGAGTAATGAGGGGTGCGGTAGGGAAAAGACTTCCCAATACTCTGTCGGCCCAATACTTGTCCCTTCCGCCTGGACCTCTTACAGACAGGAAAGGACACTTGCCCTTACGTTAACCGTGTTACCGACAGGACATGACACAGGTCCTTGTGCTAAGGCTGTTACCAAAAAATATTACCCTTGGAAATACTATAGAAAATATAAAAGAATAGACATATATAAGTGTGTACTTTTATTGAAATGAGAAAAGTACATAATTGAAACTGTGTTAACTATTTAAACAGTAGAAAGCATACTCAGTTGATCCAACAGTATGTTAAACTGAGAATGTTTGTACACTGCATATATTGTAGCCAGTTTGTAACACGCTTGTCAATTCTTCTTGGACTGCAATGCTAAATATAATTATTTTCATGAAAAAGAAAAGAATAAGGACATCTCATAATTCACTTCAGCATTTGTCTTCAGTCTGTCGACAGTGTTTACATAATTTTCCATATAAAGTGAAAAAAAATGTAAAACTTATTCCTTAAGGTTTATAAATATTTTTTCTTGAAATTATGGGGTTCTTGTCACCGAAGCTATATGGTTGTTTATTTTATCATATACATCCTCCTAATGCATGTTTATTTCACCTTGTCCAGCAGAGTAATAAAGGTAATTTGTCATGAAGCTGAAGTACAGGTTCACAATCATTAATTAGGTTATTTTGATAGTCAAGGTGTTGAGTAGGGGAATTGTGCATGAATAGCTGAAACAACAACTTACACATGTAAACGAGATATTTTACGGGGTTGATGGTAACAGTTACATCTAGAAAACATACATGAAGAGTTGCCAGCGAAATTGGTATGTGTTGCAATAATGTGTAATAAAAATAAACACACATACACACACACATATATAAGGGTGTGAATATTTACCCAACAGTTCCTTATATTTTCAAGGAAATTCCGGGAATTTCATCCTTTCGCTCATGGAAACATGGATATTTTAATGGGGATTGACAATGTAAAGGCTACTTTAAGATGCAACTGGGCTTAACTGAAGTTTATTATTCTAATAAGACAATCGGTGAATTAAATTAAAAAAAAAACATTTAAGTGGACACTTACAAAATCATGATTTTTCAAAATAAACCAACGACATCCAGAATAGAATTCTCCTCATGAAGCACAGGTCTGTTTTCTTTCATGCAGAAACCATATAATCAAATAGTCAGATCTACACGACTTTATTGGCCAAATTGTTTTCCAGCTTTGATAGATGTCATTACCGATGTAATTTTAAAGGTTTCAACATTAAAGAAATTCACCTCATGCGATGTTGAAAGAAAATTCTACTATTTTATTTAAAATACTCGAATAAACTTGCATTTATGCGTCAAATGAATGCATATATTAACAAACCTAGAAGTGAGAACTGCGTGGACGATACGTGAGTAACACAGAAATAGTTCTCACCATCAAAAGTCTAACGGCCATAAAAGTTTTATATTAAGTTCCCACATTTCGGTATTATAGATGGTCAAATATCCCAGAAGGTTGTTAGGTTGTTTACGCTTGAGTCTTCCTTGCCGTATTGGGGTTTTGTAGTCGTTTGGAACTGAAAAATCCCCAAAGTACATCCTCTAATCATAATACAATATACATAATATTATAAGACATAGTACAGTTCCACATAATATTTACCTTCCTATAGGGTTTAAACAACAATATATCAGTCCTCTTTATTTCTGTTGGACATAATACCGACTACCTGTATGACAATGAGTCCTTTATGACTGTTCATGCCCTCTCTTAATGAGAATGCACCCTGTCACATAATGTTGTAGTTGGAACCTGTTGTAGACACCAGAATAATTTTACATATGAAGTCTGTCAACCAAACATGGTGATAATCTCATGTGTTAATTCTTTGGCACTTAAAACACTAAATCATCTACTGCAGTTTGCTTATTCTGGAGAAAATTTGGACTGGACAGAATTGCAACCAAAATGTTTTAACTTTATATAATTAAACTCAAGACTCATTACACTGCATCGTTACACCGTGTTCTACTGGGTAGATTAATTATTAAAATAACACTAGCACACCAAGGCAGGAATTGGCCTTAGGGCGAGTGCGTAATTGACAGGTCTATTGGCCAGTCAGCGAAATGACTGCTGGAATGAAAACGAGGCTATATAAACACACGCTGACGTCGGACTCTAGGTCGGACTTTTCTGACATGTGTATTGATATTTAACTTTGTGCTCGATGAACCTGGCATCATAAATATGTTTTTGACATGGTGGTAGCATTTTTATATTTCGACAGGCTCTTTAAGGAACAGTCGCAAAGCTGAATATGAAGCCGTTGAACCCGAGTCTGGGGCAATCTCTCCCGAACCCGAATTAATTTACAATATAAATGTGATCTTCTGCCACAGTGATTTACCATAACGCCAGAAAGTTTACAAGAATAAAATGCCCAATAATATACTAACCGAGGAAACAATTTCCGCAACCTTTGTTACCTGTGCGATTGCATACATGTTTGTTTAAGTTGCTATAAGATTGCTTAACGACGATGGAGATGAAATAATGAAATAAGGGGGGTTGTGACCAAGATCTACTTTGATACCTAATAATAACAGTATAGTCTTGCTTTTCTAATAGCAATGGGGAGGGGACACAATGGTCAGGAAAATTCCTAGCCTTCCGTCGATCAGGAACTGTATAAAAAGGTGTTTGAAAGATATCATGCAGAAATATCAAAAGTCAATATGTCCATTCGCATTTATCACCTTATAGACCTTAACTAATGTCACATTTTAGAGGTCATGTGAAAGTCTTAGTAAACTTTTTTTGCAACAGCTCAATCTCTAGGACCATGAATTAGTGCATTAAAACTAAATTTGATTTAAATCACATTATCATCAACACATTTTAACATGTTATACAAATCATACAATGATCTTGAGATCCTAAAACAGAAAGGCAACCGAGTGAGTATCCATAAAGTTTTTACCAGAAATTGTTATCACATTAGTAACAGCAACCGTTATGATAAATTCCAGATACATTTTTAATATAACAAAAAGAACGACACTGAAGTCCTGTCGAAATTGATAACGCGTGACATAAACTATGGTTCCACGTCTCTCATGATGAATTTGCTATAATCATTCAATATTTTTATGTACCAAACATAATTAAACTATCATCACAGTTTCTATTTCGACATTGTTCAGATATTGATAGTTCTGACAAACATTAAATAAATTTAAGCATCGGAAATATACTTTGAGCAGACTTGAAGGGAAATTTGCTTGTACTATAGGTTATGTATTAGTCAAAGTTTGATTGCAAAGATATCATCTTTTTTTTATATTTTGACTTTTAAAAATATAGATAAGTCATATATATATATATATATATATATATATATATAACATCAAAGTAATACACATAGAAATTCAAAACATCATAGTGAAAGTGCTTGACCATGCAGAGGAGCATTAATAATGTATCATATACAGTTAGTTTACTTCATCTACTACAGAACTGTTTCGTGAGTACAGCTGACTAGGAGGCTCACTCACCAGGTACTAACTGAACTGATCAGATATGCGGGTAAAGTTCGCCATAAAGGTAGGATTAATCTGGGGTTATTCGGTTCGGTGGGTTTTTTTTTCTTCCTAAGATGTCTCAGATCTGTACTTGACATCATAGACTATTATGAAACTTACAACAGTGAATACAAACCAAATAACAGTGTTATACAAGTACGATTCCATGTTTTTCATGCAAATACCATATATATCTGTCAAAGTTCATTTAGTTTTAGAATTTTCATGACTTAAAGATATTACGAAAACTCAAATTTCCAGTATACAATTATTGTAGGTACATTGTTACGAATACAAAAATATATATTTATAAAACTTTCTGATTCCCAGTTTATGTATTTACGTTAAAGTGTTTACCACTGAAAATTCAATTATTTCAATCATTATTTTTTTCAAAAATTTATATGTTTTTCTCACAGATCAAATGGTAAAATCAATACAAACACTGACGTTTCCTATTATGTTTACTTTCCATACTATATTCACATAAAATTGAAACAAATATCACATATTATATACACACTCATGAAGCTGAAAGGGTAACCGGTGCTATCCAGTGGATATAGAATTTGTTGTAAGCATAACTGTTTTTTGCTACAACTTCATCAAATTTTCTTTTTTTTTTCACCTCTGTCATTGTACAAATCACGAACATATACTTATACCAAGAATATCAAGAAATTAATAATAGACTGATTTACCTCCTACCTTGATGTATCTGTTATTCCATAGATGTTGTGTCAAGACTGTTTCTTTACTTAATGGTTCCCCAGACGTAACAGAGTGCCATACATCAAGGAAAACTGACATTCCTATTTTTAAAATTTCAGGATCCAAGTTACCTCTGATACTTTCCATTCCACCAACGCGTTTTAAATAAATATTAGGTATTATTGCATACTTTCTCGTGTCATCTGTGATGATTTTCTTCATCCACATAAATCTCTGAGTTTCTATTTTTGTATCAATATCAAGCAACCTGAAGCCACCGTTCTCGTAGTTATTGATAAGGGCATTATATTTTATTTTCGGTTTCCTTCCATGCCATATGAAATCAACCATGACATTTTTTACAGTCTTAACAAATTCTCTGGGTGGTTCCAGAATGTTTTTTACGTATATTATTTTGGAAGGCCTAAGGATTTCTAGATCACATTTTTACCAAATATGGTTCAAGGCCTCTGTCTCCATACATTTAGAAGTGTCTTTAACTGTTCCAAGATTTTAGTAAAATTTAATACATTGGAAAGATTTTTATCATGTGTATGCCATATCCCTAATATATTTAGTGCTTCGGTATTAAGGTCTATCCATTTAAAACGTTCCATTTTATTATATACAGGTTGCTTCTTTGTTCATGCTGCTTCACATTTTCCATAAATTATCTTAATAGACGAAAGCTGCGCAAAATTATCCAACACTGAGCAAAATGCAACCATTGAGTCTATGTCTTTCAGAAAAAAAATGTTGTATCGTCTGCATACATACACTGTTTAATTTCAAAGCCGTTAATATTAATCCCTTTGATAGACACAGATTTACGTACCATTATTGCTAGGATCTCAATTGCCATGACAAACAAATATGGCGCCAGGGGGTCTCCTTGTCTGGTACCTTTTGCTACTCTGACATATCCTGTAGTGTAACCGTTATTTATAATACAGCTTTGGATAGCGTTATGAAGAAGTTGTACCCATTTAATAAAACCTGTCTGGAAGCCAAACCTTTCCAAAACACTGAACATATAGTTATGATCTATGGAGTCAAAAGCAGCAGCAAAATCAACGGCAAACAAGATACAAGGTTTATTTGCTTTGATACAATAATCTAAGAAATCACAAATGAAGCGGTTTGTTCACAAATGTTTCTCCCGGGAACAAAGGCCGTTTGGTCCTCATTAATAAGATTAGGACGAATAACTTTTAGGCGCCCTGCTTAAATTTTACTCAATATCTTGTAATCGAAATTTAACAAACTAATTGGTCGCCATGATGAGATTAAACGATTATCTTTACCTGGTTTTCTATCAAAGTAACCTCTGCTTGCCTTTGACTTGTTGTTAGCTTACCCTCCTCAAAACATCTGTTTAAACAATTAACGAGATCCTTCCCGACGAGATCAAAACATTTTATATACAATTCTTTTGGCAATATATCATTCACGGGAGTTTTATTATTTTTCATTTGTTTCAAGGTTGAAAGGATTTCTTTTTCTGAGATCATTCCATCACAATAAGCTGCTTGCATATCTGATAGGACTGGCTTCTCATACTCTGACAGAAGTTCTGTCCACTCTTGTTTTGAAAGGTACAAGTACAGGTGTACTTTTCTCCATAAAATCTTTTCAGTTCTATTATATTATTTTTATATCTTTCCCATTACACAATAATTTTCTTATGGTTGTTTTGCTTTTATTTTTCTTTCTAAATTCATAAAGTACTTTGAAACACGCTACCTCTCCTCAAACCATGTGATTCTAGAATCTATTATGGAGCCATCGATTATTTTCATAATGCTTATCTATTTGTCGAGATATTTGATCAATCTCCGTTTGATTATTACTGTTATGCTAGTTGAATTTTACATCCTTTAAACTTTTCTCTAGGTTTTTCAGTATAAGCTTTTCACGTCTACATTTTCTATTAGAATATGAGAATGAATATTCTCACCATTTTGTTTCCCTATCTTTATTTTCATAATGCTCCTTCCGCTTTTTTTAATGCTTTCTCGCATTGATGTCATAAAAACTGGATCTTCCAAGAGGGACAAACTGCATTTTGATGTTCTTAAACAAACGCTCCCATGCACTCACACCAACTTTTTTCGCGTTTGTGGCTATCAAAGTAACAGTATCCAGTATAAAGAATATGAGAATACACATAAATTAAAGTTGCTGAAATGGCCTAAAAACCCAACATAATCATATCATTGCTTTTTGATCTCTCTCTCTCTCTCTCTCTCTCTCTCTCTCTCTCTCTTGGACAGATTGATGGTTAAACTCCTGACAAGTATGAGGAGTTCACATAAAGTTCATATACAGTGTAATTATATGTATTTATATAGTGATATCATGTCTGTGTGTACCAAATATTATTATTGTAAGCTTCCTCCTGGCATGAGCTTAATCAAATATAATAGCTTCAAGTGCATAGCTCGGCGGTTATACTTGCATAGCTACAGAACAAAACGCTTCTTTGAAAGATAAAGGATGAAAATAATTTTTTATTTAAAAATTAAGTTAATTTAATAGTTGAATACATATTGAAGCATCATATTTTCATTTGTGGATAACTTGCATCCTGCAGCATGAAAATGCACTGGACTGAAAGCCCCAGTCTCTGCTTGGCCCCTAACCAGTAAGCCTGAACAATGAACTTAGTCTCATCTGCCCCTCAGCGGTGAGATCTATTATTCACAAATTATCAGTAAACAATACACAACATTAACTACAAAACAGCAAGTTCAAATGTAAAATTGAAATTCCTACTTTCAGATTGTGCACACAATAATTAATGTAATTTAAAAAGGGTTTGGTGTTTGGAATAAAATATCCAGTTAAGGTCTATTTAATATCAATCTGGTCTCATGTTATGCACTGATTATTGAAATCTTGGGTCTATGCTTACCCCTAAGCACTCAAACTCCATGAAATATGTCTTATCTGTCCAGCCTAAAATCAGCCTGCTGGCTAGCTGTAAGGCAAATTGTTTAGTTATTTATACGCACGACGCCCCTTTTATGAAGAGGTTTTGTTTGTCGTGAAAATGTGAGTAAACCATCAAGACGAGTACCGACAGGAAAGAACCCCCCCCCCCTTTCAGTATCAAATAAGACACATGGACAAAATTATCGAACATTGCCCCCTTTAAAACATCACTTTCCTGAATAATCAAACTATTCTTCACCACACCACATATAATGTTGCATATATTTAAAAATGATCCCAGCAAATTATTTTTATAATCTTTACAATACTTATAAGACACATTTAAACAAACGAACACAAATAACGCACATCGATTTTAGGAATATGTAGACACATTAGGATATTAGAACATATGTAGACATCTCATTTTTAAAAGGCACAATGTAATGTGAACAATACCGATACTGCATTTAGATTCTTAAGTCTATTCAGTTCCTTAATAATATGGGTTATTATGTATTCAATTATGATATATTATTACATAAAAATGAAAAAAAAAACCTGTTATAAAAATGTATACAGCCTTATTAGCGCCAATGGCGTCCTTAAACAGCTAATCAAATTTTTAGAGTTGATAACTTTAGGGATATACACAATTGAATTCCATGGAAGTAACACTCACTTTTTAAAGCACGTTTTTCGTAAACGGTCATATTATTTCATCGCTTTACGCCACTGCTAAAAGGTCTTCGTCGCCCCCGACCTCATACTAACTTTGTCGAAAATGTATCCAACATTACAAGAGACCCTCCAGTAAAGATGAAAACGTCCAGGTTCTTTTAAAAGTCAGACTAACTGGCTGAACTCTTACACACTTACACTCGAAAAAGACGAAAATTCATGGATTAATAAAAGAAATCAATATATAAAATAAAGAAGTCACATAAATTTTCTGGAGAGGCGCTCCTTACAAAAATATGATGATGATAATCACAATAAACTGTGAATAATCCACCATGTCCGTTCACTACACTACACGGAGGAGTCCCTCGTATATGGTTGTCTTGATCACATGACCATCGCGCACACTTGACACTTTGATGTTAAACCGTTGGAATCACTGAGAGGTTCGTGTTGTGTGTAGAGTATATCCAGTCCGATAGATTAACGAAGCTCCTATAATTCAAAATCTCTCGCTTGAGTATGCACGTTTGGCACAGTTAAATCACCGGTCACAGCCTTTTCTTTCTGGACGTTGAATCACAGTCTTTCACAACTGAAGTCTCCTAGGATCATCCAGTTGTAGATAGCAGAATCAGCTTCCAGACAGCATTAGCATGTACGTATACATTTAAGCGTTTAAATAAAGTCCTCAGTCTGTTCCTGAAAGCACTTACAAAAGAAAAGGTTAAAAACGCCAGATTTACCAGTCCGTCGGCAAATATGCGATACTTGCTGAGAAGTCCTTTACAGAGAAACCCCTTGTGGCCTTCCCTTGACATCGACTATCTACGCTTATAGAAATTTCATCTCAGCTGTCTCCACTGTGACATGCCCCCGGACAGCTGATATCGAACGGCTAAATCTCACCGGTACGCTGGACGGGCATTTGTACAGAGTATCATCGGGCTCACGACTTATAACTGCTTGCTGACGCCACAACTCCCGCTCGTCTTCTGGTGAATCACCATTTCCAATAACGCCGACCATCAATTGTAATATGAATATAAATACGGACACGCCTCTAGATATAGACCCTGAGAAAATCTAACTTACACATGTCTACCTCCTTTAAAATTTACAACAAACCCTCGTTACATTGGAAACCGCCAAACAAAGACGATTCCAACTGTACCGAAATTAACACCAAACGAAAAATTTGTTCTTTAACCAACTGTCTCACGCTCATATCTAAACATGATGCTCCATATTAATGAGGAATAATTTATCAAAACAATCATCTGGTTATATTCCCCACTAGAATATGAAATATAATACCTGAATCAAAGTTCACTGGTGACATCACTCCCTCCTGTAAAAAAAATTCATAGTATTTACTTGATTTTATCGATTAGCAGCTTTCATCCATTACAATCCTGAATCGTTACAATTTAATTGAAAACACTATACAATACTGAGCAATTTCGGACATCCGACACGTTGCACTTCAGGTAAAACCGTTTACTGCAATTTGGCAGTTTCAGAATGGGGGGATCAGCCAGTGTAGCTTTTAACGAGTTGTATGCATTTTTATTTACCTCTTTCCAATCCGATTTGTTAGCTAGCACTTCCCTGGGTTTTTCTACATGTTCGTCCAACGATCACGTGTGTACTAGCACGTCGTCTATGTAGCAAATCTCGTTCGGCATTAAACTGACCAACTTCCGCATCATGCAGGTAAATACTACCCCTGCCGTCACTAATCCGTATTGCATTACCCTGCATTGGTCATGTCCGTCAGGCGTTACCAATGCCGTTTTGTCTCTAGATTCCTCCGACAACGGAATATGCCAGTAGCCTTTCGTCAGATTGATCTTGATAAAGTATCGGCTTTTGACTCCTTGAGTGAACAGTGTTTCCAGCTCCGGCATCGGTTTTGGATCGAAATCGACCGACTGGTTCAGATTACTGTAATCTATTACAATTTGATCTTTCCGCCTGGTTTACGCAGCATAATACAAGGTGACACAAACCCGACTCCGACTTTTCGAATATGCCTTATTCTTACATCTCGTTGATTTCCTATCGCATGGTCTCTCTCAACTCAAACGGAACACGATACGGTTTCGACTTTACGGGTGAATCGGACCAGCGTGGAATGTTACATTCAAAGATATCAGTGAGTTTGGTGACATCTGTGAATATTTCCCTATACTGGTTCAACAGATAATGTGTCTCGCGATGCTGTTGCTGACATAGCTCCGCATTAACATGTACGTCGCGTTCAGTTTGGCTGCACACCGTTGATGATATCGACAAGTTGGAGGATTTTCCTACTCCCTCATGGTTTGGTTCTCCGACTAGGGGAGATTTGTTTTTACAATCAGGATTATCCGGTACGGATTCGTTCGTACTCAAAGATACCACCGCCAAGACAATCTAAGGATCAGCTCTTGTCTGATAAATGGGACACGACTTGCAGCAACCTGCTTTGTCGCCGTTCATCCCATTCCAATCAAACTTGGAACTTACACGTTCGTGTATAAGATCTACGCCCAGAGAGCCCCTATAATTGCCTCGTGGCCCATCTTCATAACATCAATACTTAAGGGCTAGGGTACCATGATCTTTGATCCATCTGGACCACCGAGTTTATCTCGTGCAATTCGGACAAAGAAATCACCCTTAACCCGGAGAGTGCTATCACTTCCGCTAGCAAACTTAGGAAGGTTCCAGTGCCGAGCTAACGACTGATCATCTTCCTGGGTTTTTAAAAATTCGGCCGGATTGACATCAGCGACTGGACTAGCTAGACGTAAACTTAGCGCCTGTGACTTTCGCTCACGTGCAGTGACACGGGGCTCTACTACGGACGTCTCTTCGTGGCGCGATTTTGTCACGCACTTTGTCTGATTTCCGTAGGATCCCACTCAGGATTCGGATCGTTCGGATCCCGCACTCCTACGTTTCTTACTGCTAGTTCGCAAACGGCTTCTCCAACTACCATAGATAATTCCTTCAAAATAGACACAATCTACCCTAATCATTGTCGTAGGGAAACGTCTAACTGATCCGTTAAACAATCGACACTGGACGTCGTGTCCGGTGAACTGGTCCTGATACACGTAAGTTTCATGTACCTCTGCTGAAGAATAAACGGAATCGTGTAACATCTTGGCTGCCATGCCATTAACTAACCCCTGACAAATGTGCAAAGAGCTACCGCCCTCTTTCAGACTAGTCAATCGGAATGACTGACACAAGTGTATCTAAAACCCGGAGATCTCCGGTCGGAGATCAAAATAAACCCGGAGATCGCGATATCTTAATTAATAAGGCAGCAATTGGTATTAAAAGTTTCCCTTGACACTTCTAAATGACATCCGCATCGAATATGATACTTAATTTGCAAGTGCACAGAATATTTATTCAGTTATCCACGGAAACCTCACCCGGAGACGACCCGGAGATCGTCCGGAGACCGCCATCTTGCCCGGAGATCCGCCAATGAGTGCTTCCCACTGATTCCCACTCGCCACAACAGATGCCGCCACATACATGTCTGATTTCCCCGCTCTGATATGTTATTTCGTTTACGAGTCTAACTGATTGGAACTGTCACTAAAACACGTATATTGTTTAAAATTTTTTTTAATAAACTAATCATATATTCTGTTTACCAATTTTCTATTTCTGAAAACTCTTGAATGTTTGTAATATGTTTATAACTAATTATATTTTCTTGCATATTATACAGAATATTTTCTTTTAGTATGAATTTTATAGTAAAATATGTGGTAACATATAAATAGTTTAATTTAATATTTACATATAGAAATTATCGTATCCTCAACTATCATTAATTTTTTAATAGTATAAAGGGTATGCATTAAATATGGAAATATAGGAATTATAGAAAATATAAAATAGTATGTCAAATATGTGCATGGTTTACTTAATAATGAAATATCGAAATTATAAAACATATAAAAACTATGTCAAAAGTGTGGTTTACTTATTCGGTACTAAGACCAGAATTTAACAGGTTTAAAATTTAATTATAAAAAAAAGGCAGCGCGAGGATACCCCATCAAAGTTTATTGATTACTAAATTATGGATTCACTTCCCGGCGCGCCTGGGCTTTCAGGCAGGTGCTGATGTGTACACATTTATTACGGGCATACCTCATAAACGGTGTGGCTCATCCAGAGACATGGCCAATTTAATAATAAACTAATTAAAATCATTAATTTCTATTGCGCACCATTGAAGGCAAACGAATTCATTTATGGAGTAATATTGTTTATGTACGGACAGTGATGACCAATAGACCTCGGCAGGGTAATTAATCCTTTGTAGCTATTTGAAGTACTGTAATCCTATTATCCTTTGATCGTACGGCCCACTAACGAAACCCCTTAGTTTGAAAATATGAGCAGTTTCACTTTCTTGCTTTCTGTAGTTATATAAGTAGTGTAACCTCTCTCTCTCTCTCTCTCTCTCTCTCTCTCTCCAACACACAATCTTAATACGCTTCCCTATATGTCCTACCATCTCTCATTCTCATTCCCCCCTCTCTCTCTCACACCCAAACACACACACATACAGTCTAAATATGTTTCCCTAAATCTCCTACAATCACCCATTCTCCTTTCTTTTTCTCCCTCTCTATCTCTGTCTTTCTTTCCTCCCTCTCTCTCTCTCTCTCTCTCTCTCTCTCTCTCTCTCTCTTTCAATTGACATTTCCCCGCTGTTACCTAATTAATTTCACATTATGTAATATATTACACAATTTTATTAAAGTTAATAGAAGACAAATTAATACATATGTGGAATAATATTAAAGTAAAATCATGAAACATGGCAAGGGCATGCTATTGCCATCGTTCTGCATGCCTTTTTGGAACCACATTAAAAACGACTTAAAAAGGTTTGTTAAAAAACACGATGATTATGCGAAATGGTCAGAATACATGCAAAGTAGATTTGGTCAATATTCTGCAAAGTGCTTCCCCGTTATACTTCGAAAGAAATTGTGAGAATCTTTCCCTGAAATGGCATGAAACTGTAAGAGAATATCATGATAAACATCTAAAATCAGATTTGATGAAATACGCATAGGCCTATTTTAGAAGAGTGTAACGTATATGACAGTGCCTCCGGAGTTACCAACAACGGAGCTGAATCGTTTAATGTTGTAATTAAACGTCTAAGAAATTAGAAAGAAGCACCAACAGATACTTTGACGTTGTGCTTTTATTATCTTCAAAATTATTATCTGAAAGAAATTTTGCGGGGTTATTGTAATTTAGGTTCCTATCATTTAAAGTCAGAATATATGCATTTATTAGAAAACACTGAGGATCAACCATTCCCCAAGGATACTTGCGCCCCGGGACAAATAGTTGAAAGGTAAAAAAAACAATACAAACCAGTTCATGTCTGATCCCCCGCCACTTTAATCAGATTTGTTGCATGCTGATGCGGAGATAAAAAAGAGGAAAACATAAATTCGTAATTCATTAGAAAGAACCTGACACAAATTGAAAGGGCACGAGATATAATCAATAACGGGAAAATAGAATTAGTTGCGAAATTTGGTACTTTCATTGTGGAGGGCAACAATGACAATAAAAATGCGGTAACTCTGTTCCCAAAAGAAAAATGTCAGTGCGCAGCAACAAATATTTGCTAATATTTGCATATTCTTGCAGCTAGGAAATCTATAGGTATGGATGTAATCGATCATAAACGCAAACTAAATGTTTCACTAATGTTTCGGCGTAGTAAGAAAAGGGTGGCTAGAAAAACAGGTAGAAAACAGCCGAGAGATAATAAGATTTCGTGTACGAATTTGAAGCTGCTCCCGATACCGATGTTTCCATGATAACCTCGACTACAGATAGATCTCTGCAATCTCCCGAGCTAGATGACCCGGTCCCGTTTCGAAACAAACAAAAAAAAACTAAACAGGGTACTGTTGATAAAATTAAGACACAAGCTACCCCGGCCAAAACCCCATTAAATAATGTTACAGTTAAAAAAACACCGAAATCAATTTTGAAAAAAATTCAGAACGGAAACGAGTGAGAATTAGACTTGATTTTGGCGAGAGTAATAGTATAACAGTAAAGAATAAAAGTAAAGACGACTGTTCATCCTCGCTTCCAACTCCCAACTGTAGGGAGTAGGTCCAGTAGGGATGCCGGAAAGCATTATCGATACACAATCTTTTGAAATATGTGCGTCCTCTACACCAAAACAGACCACCAATAAAATAACCAAGGAAAATTGTGTGACCTCTAACGAATGTGTTCGCCCGCTAAGCAAAATTCGTAATGTAATCCCCGAAGATAACACCAAGAAAAACAAAAAACAAATCGACTCTCGCTGAAACGAAATAAATTGCCGACATTAGAAAACAACGTTTCAGTTGAAAAGAGAAAGGCATATCCGATATCGCTAATTTTAGTACATAAATCGCCAGAAAAGGAGACGTGCCGAGCGAGGTATTGGCTGCATGAATTCGGACTAACATTTCAAAACAAAAGAGAAATAGAAAACGATTCTTGGCTTTCTGATAAGCATTTCTGTGCTGCGCAAATAATTTTACAAAAACAATATACAGAAATAATCGGATTCCAAGATACTACTCTAACACCTTGCTTCAGTGATGAACGAAACAAATGGATCGTGCCAGAAACAGGTTTTAAAAATATAGGTTCTCGAAAAGGCCCGTGTGTACAAATACATTTCACTGGACCTTCACATTGGCTTATATCGGTCCGACCAGATGAGAGGGGTCTGTTTAAAATAGATAGTTTGCGTGGGGCTGCAAAGAGTCTTACTTCCTCAACAGAAATACAGCTTTGCCAAATCTACAATTTGGAGCAATCTAAATTACATGTTTCGGTAGTGAATGCCGTGTTGCAGAATAATAACTCAGATTGTGTGGTATATGCGATCGCCAACGCAGTTGAATTTCCCAACAATAGGCTGAACAGTTGGTTAAATGATAAAATTAGTGACTTGGTTTATGATGAAAATAGAATAAGAACCCATTTAAAAAACTGGTAAGAGAAAAAAAAATTCACACCTTTTCCTAAAATACAGCAAAGGTCCTGTCAAGGTTAAACATGTGCACCATGAGATAGTATTACACTGTGCATGCAAATATCCTGACTATTTTTATGGAAATATGATAACATGTTCAATGTGTGATATATGGTGGCATAATATTTGTGCAAATGTACCTGAAGATATCGGAGGATTGCGTCTTTACATGTACCCTCTGCAAACAATGAATATGCATTCCCAGAGCAGAAATATAATGAAATCATTATAAAGTTAAAACAAATTACGCGGCTATGAGGCAGGTACACTTTAGGTGCTCATGTGCTAATTAGCCAAAAACCATTTTCTAACTGGATACGTTGTTTTCCCAGAGCTGGAATGCAGCGGTCCACTAAATAAACTGTAATGCAATTATTTTAAAGTAAAAACAAGTAACGCGGCTATGAGGCAGGTACCCTTTAGGTGCTCTTGTGCCAATTAGCCAAACCATCATAATCTAACTGGATACGCTGTTTTTGACAGAGTTTTTATATTTTTTTTATAATTTCGATATTTCAATATTAAGTAAACCACATATTTGACATACTATTTTATATGTTTTATAATTTCTATATTTCCATGTTTAATGCATACCCTTTATACTATTAAAAATTTAAGGATAGTTGAGGTAACGATAATTTCTATATATAAATATTATGAATATATGATTAGTTTATTAAAAAGTTTTTTAAACAATATACGTGTTTTAGTGACAGTTTCAATCAGTTAGACTCGTAAACGAAATAACATATCAGAGCGGGGAAATCAGACATGTATGTGGCGGCGTCTGTTGTGGCGAGTGGGAATCAGTGGGAAGCACTCATTGGCGGATCTCCGGGCAAGATGGCGGTCTCCGGACGATCTCCGGGTCGTCTCCGGGTGAGGTTTCCGTGGATAACTGAATAAATATTCTGTGCACTTGCAAAATAAGTATCATATTCGATGCGGATGTCATTTAGAAGTGTCAAGGGGAACTTTTAATACCAATTGCTGCCTTATTAATTAAGATATCGCGATCTCCGGGTTTATTTTGATCTCCGACCGGAGATCTCCGGGTTTTAGATACACCAGACTGACACCATTTATCCGAATATGGATTGAAGAGACCTACGGTTTCCGTCTCGGATTCCATAACAACCGTTGGTATCGACTCGGGCTTACGCATAGTCCCCTGACCAATACTCGATTTAGCCCTATGCTGTCCAACAGCAGAGTGAAACTTGGCCAAGACCTGGCACTTGTCTGTTTTACATTCACGCGCCTTTAGCCCCAAACCGTTACATATAAAGAAAAGGAAGCCTGCTAATGGCTAAACTGTCTCTTCACATGATCGGCGATCTGCATCACGTTTCTCAGCTGAGTTACTTCATGCCCTGCTCGGGGAGCGCTTCTACGGGAACTCGCCTTTATACTGTGTTAGCCTTGGGCCTCCATATACCTCTCGGCCATCTTTTCCACGCTATCTGTATTGTTACACCGTCTCACTTTCAAAAACAGACAGGATTCCTTGCTCCAACAGTTCAAATACTGTTCACGCATCAACAAGTCAACAAACAAGTTGAAGTCATTGCCAGTACCTGCCATCTTGATCTAATGATGAAGGTACCCACTAAGCTCTGGCATACAAGTTCAAAACTAGATACGATAAATCTCCTCTGTCATCTGGAAACGCTTTAAAAGAGCTAATTGTAGCTTATCGTAGTCCGAGCGCGACTCACTGATTACTGCGTGTAAGTATCAACCGGCTTACCACGCAACCTGGTCCCTGGTTCGATCCCAGGTGTGCCATGGGAGTTGGTTGTAATGGCACGTCCACGGTCGGTGTTTTTCTCCGGTTTTTCTGGCTCTTCCCCTCTCTGACTACCCTTGCGTAACTTGTATCCACTGTCAACCCGATCTTTCCCCCGGGCCTTCCATTACAAAAACTCGAATTGTCCAACTCCCCTCGAGGGAGCAAGCACACATAGCTTCGGCAACCAAAGTTGAATAATAAAAAAGGACTTAAGTATTAAGCCCAATTCTTACGATCATAGTTCTGACACAGCGCTTAATGCTCCAAACACTTTAGAAGCGCGTCTTGCTTATCGTGTTGCTCGTCGAACGGAGGCAGCTTGAGATTTTGGACCGATTCCTTATTCTTAATATCTTTACTATCACCCTCATCACCGGTGAATGCTGATTTCTATTTCAGCATTCTTTTCTCTAGCGCTCTTTGAGCTTCACATTCTACTCGCTCACGCTCTGCTACTTCACGTGCCCGTTCTATCTCGCGCTGTTAACGTTCTTGTTCACGCTGTTCACTTCTATATCTCTCCATCTAGCGCTCTTGTCGCGCTCCGTGTCTTCCTGCAGCTTAACTTTTAAAGCCTCTACACGTTTGTTAAAAACTCCCGCGGAGCCTTGTACTTTAGGCTGTGTCCCACTAGTTCCTCTTATTTTCTAGCAACATTAATATTTTACCTAGCATCACACTCTGCGCAAACAAAAATGCAGCAAACAAACTTTGCAGTAAGATTATTTTCAGTAATGCCAACCGTTTTAATTCCCTTAAAAATGCATCAGTGAAACAAGTAGCTGTCCCATTCTCAACAGGGACAATATGTGCAAATAACTTGGTAGGGGATCAGGCTCAGTGACATATCTGAAAAAATACAGGTCCCTGCTCCTTAATGGAGGAATCAGTACAGCCGTCAGCAACAACTGTCTCAAACTTTGCCTCCTGAAAGTATACCTTACATTTTTGTTCATCACTATTAGAAATGCAGTTTATGGAGCTTTTTCAGGCTTTATCATTTTGGTTGTGCTGCCAACAAGGAGCCATTTTTCTTGTAAATTCAGTAGAGACTCTGTATGCCATTTATTCACTTGAAATATTATATTCAGTGTTAAACAATGCTCTCATGCGGCTAGCATTTATATTGGATAGTCTTTTCATTGCACTAGCCATTGGAATGTCATAAGGCTTACTTTCGTTTTGATCTCGCTGAACTGATACCTTACATTTGTGTTCATCGCTATTAGCAATACAGTTTATGAAGCTTTTGCAGACTTTATCATTTTGGATATGCTGCAAACATCGAGGCCATTTTTCTCGTAAATTCAGTAGAGACTGAAACTTTCTGTATGCCATTTATTCACTGGAAATATTATATGCAGTGTTAAACAAAGCTCTCATGCCGCTAGCATTTATATTTGATAGTGTTTTCATTGCTCTAGCCATTGGAATGTCATAAGGCTTACTTTCGTTTTGTTCTCGCTGAATACAGAGATAATGGTCTTTCATTTGTTGTTTACCGGCGTCTTAGACTTGCGTGAATCAGAGACGGAGTCGGGGGTGGGGGGGGTGGGGAGGGGTTGGGTTTCCGTCAGCAGAACCGTCAGTGGCGTCACTGCCGGCTAAATCAAGACGTGAATTCTGAACCACGGCCTTAGCGGTGAAATACCTGGCTATACTCATGCCTGGATCAATGGTTTCTAATGTGTCAAACCAGGACGATCCATACCGACGTGAGTAACTTAGATGCTGGAAAAACATCCTAACAATAGGGGAATTCCCATATCAAAACGAGGTTCGTCTTACTTCGGAGTCCTTTGGTTCATTCCGCTTAAGTCAATTTTGTTAACCAACTGACCAATAGACGGCACTATAAACACTAACCACGTCAGTATGTAAGACGAAATTCTACAAATGATGAAAAAATATTTATGGTTACTGAATTACTGTGTAGTTAAATGAGTAACCTTTCAAAAAATAAATCGGTTCCAGAATAGTAAAGTTTATTTATTGTTCCACTAATCATAGATCTACGGCAGAAATACCGGAGGGATGAACCGGACTTTCAACGGCAGAACAAATTGACAAGAATTGGCACAGCTTGAAAACAGACAATATTCCCGACTGTCAGCTCGCAATACCAAGGCACAAGCACTGACAGTCGCAAACAAATGTTTTGCCGCTCTGTTTTTTTTAATACTTTCTTTGGCAAACGATTACAAATATATATTTATTTTACCAATTTTAAGCCTGACACAGCCTGTCCGTTCGGGAGGGTACTGTACGTGAAACACTCGTCTCAGTTTCGTTACTGCTCGTCTCGGACCATCGAAAACAGGGAAATTTGAACCCTGCTTTAGCGCTTCTCCACTTTTCAGCATTGACTTTACCGACTTCATGGTAACAGCTAAACTAACCGACTATGCGAGTGAACCGTGTGACATGCTAAAAAATCCGCAAACATATACAGCAAGCGCTGACAAAGTGAACCGGTGGTATCCTTATACTCCTAAGTTGATGGCATCCAAAATCAGAAGACCCACGGACGGACGGATGAAAGTCAGTATGTGATATAAAAGTCTTAGTACACTTATAAAAATAAAACACTTGTCGTGTGGTCTAAATCAACAAGTCACCACAAACCAAGGTAATTTATTTAAACTTAAAAGCTCTAACTTGCTTAATGTCTACTATAGTCTGAGTATTTATCAAACGTGTAAGTTGTTTACCTTATCAGTGAGTTACAATGAAACATAAAACAGTAGTCCGTCATATCAAAGTATTAACCTGCATTAATTCTATGTGGAGTGTGTATGTATCAAGTCTCAGCACTGAATATCAATTTCAAGTATTACAAAATATTAAACAGTTCAAAGAAGTTATATGATTAATCATTATACAAATGTCCGCAAATGCCCAGAAAATCAATTACCTGACAGAATGTTAGCTCTCAACCGGCCAAATTTAATCCTAGAAGCAAGCTCGCTAAATCCTGGAATCCTATTAATAGTGAGAAATCCTGAACGCTCGCCATTAAATGTCACTCCCGTGTTGATGTGAACGCCAAGGTTCTTTTGAATGTCAAACCAAGTGGCTGAATTCATACATACATATATCCCCAAAAGGACAAAACGCCATTGGATTGACAAAAACGATTCAATGTATGGAAAATAAAGAAGTTACTCACATTTTCTGGAGAGGCGCTCATTACAGACAATATTAATCACACAAAGTCTGTTAATGACAGTACATGGAAATAAAAATACCGTAGAGTACATTCAGTCCTATAAATTGTCGAAGCTCCTATAATCCATAATCTTTCGCTGGAGTATACACGTGTGACACGGTTCACGCACCGCACAGAAACTATTCTTTCTAGGCGTTGAATCAGTCTTTCATAGCTGATGTCTCCTTAAATCATCCATTTGTAGGCAGCAGAATACACTTCTTCACAGCATATTCCGGGACATCTACATTTAAGCATTTAAACAAAGTCCTCGGTCTGTTCCTGGAAACGCTCATAAAAGGTTATTAATCGCCAGATTTACCAGTCCGTCACCAAAGATACTCGCTTTGAAGTCATTTATAGAGAAATCACGTGTAGTCATACCAAGAAATCAACTATCTACGCTTGAAGACATCACATTTTAGCTGTCTCCACTGTGACACATGCAGACCTGCCCCCGGACTGCTGATATCGCTAGGCTATATCTCACCAGTACGCTGGATGGAAAACTTGTGCTGAATATCTACCACCTCGCTACTCATAACTGCTTGCTGATGTCACAACTACCGCTCGTCTTCTGGACAATCACAATATCCAATTACTCCGACCATCAATTATAGTATGGATATAAATGTGGACACGCCTCTAGAGATAGACTCTTAGAAAATATAACCTACATAGGTGCATCTCCTTTTCAAATCTACAACAAACACTCGTTACTATAGAAAACGCCAAACAGAGACGGTTTCAACGGAATTAAAACATACCGAGAGGAACATTAACAGAGACACGTGTGCTCTCTACCGACTAAACGGATTTGAAAATAACATCAAATGAGACACGTGTGTTCTTTAACTAACGATATCATCCTAATATCTGAACATGATACTCCATATTAATGTACAATAAATTATCAAAACAATCAACTGATTATATTTCCCATAAGAAAATGCAATACAATACCTAAGACACAGTTCTCTTGTGACAACCAGTGTATGGAGTATAAATAAACTAAAAAAATATAAAGAAATAATATAAATATTAATGATTTATAAAAAATGCGTTGGTTTGGAGAAAAACGTATTATTGATTGATAATGCTGAAACAGAATTGAGACATAAACCCTGATAAATGTTAAATGAACAGTTTATAATAAACAAAAATACAGCATTATATTCTATGATTAGATCCAAATATGGTTTCCGGCATGTGTATATCATAATCCTGTCTTCATGCAGTAGGTCGTCAAGGACTATAGTTCTTGTTAGATTTAGGCATTGCCAGTGATAAAGCATTCATGAAAGCACAGAAAAATCTAATAAAACATTGTCAATGTGATCAGATTTGCTATTATAGAATACCATGTACACTCTATGAGCCAGTTGAGAACCTAACGTGTACACGATACAGTCCCTTTTCGAATTTATTTACTATTACTGCTGTGTATGACGCAGGTACAGGTTATATCATCTCACATAACTGCCTTACTAACAGAAGCGTTAACAATTCAGATTAAATAAAAGTTTCATTCAACACAATAAGTCATAGATGTCTCCCCCTTGCCTTGTATAACATCTAGTACATCGTGGTTTTCGAAAAAGAGTCCACTAGTTTCAGAGTCCACACAATAGACGAGTCTACACCATCCGAGTCTTTGAGGTTCAGATCCAAATCGACCTGCTTCCATTCGAGTCATTTGTAAGATGAGTCCAAGTCCGATGCCAATCTCATTAATAAAAAAAAATAAAGAGAAATTTATTACTGACATTTGTATTTATACACTTTTCATTTCAAGGCTTAATACATATAGCTCACAATGTAGAGCTAAAGCTTGTTAAAGAACGTTTGTCTTATATTCTGTCTGTATTTTTGTAATTTTATGTGACAGAGCTTTCTTTCTGCTGCACATGAAAAGAACTCGGCCTGGTTTCTCGCTCACCTGCTAGTCAAAGGAAAAGATCAAGTTAAAATCTAAATCAAATTTTGATAAAAGTGGAATCGAGGCCCACGAGGCAGATAAGTTTTGAAGAAGACCGGCTGTGCAAAAAGTACATATCTGACATAGTAACTATACGGACAAAAGTGGTATAAGCATCCGATATCAGCGATATGGATTATATATATACATCTCGCAGGACAACACCTCAATGACAGTAACTCATTGACAGCATCTCGCTGGACAGCAACTCTCCGGACAGGATCTCGATGGGTAACACCTCGCTGGATAGCTCTTCGCGGGACAGTATCTCTCCAAACAAACGCTCGAGGCACTTTACTGGACCTCAATGGACACCGTATAGCACATCCCTTGATAGTACTTCAATTGGAAGCATCTAACTGGGCAGCACCTTACTGGACATCCGCTGGCGGCACCTAAGTAAACGCACCTCACTGACAGCACCTGGCTGGACAGCACCTCGCCGGACATCACCTCGCCGGAAGCACCTCATAGGCGGCACGTCGTTGGACAACACCCCACTGACAGCCCCTCGCCGGACAACTCCTCCCCGGACAACACCTCGCTGGACAGTAACTCGCTGGACAGTAACTCGCCCGACAGCACCTCGCCTTATAGCACCTCGCCTTATAGCACCTAGCTGGTCAGCACTCACCTGTCAGCAACTAACTGGACCTGACTGGACACCTGACAGCACCTCACAAGACCTCGATGGACACTGAGCGGCAGGACGTCTCGTCTTTGCAGTGTCTGGCTAGACTGTCCCCCTTTCAATAACCCTAGCACGTGCTCAAAAGCCCTGCTACCCCGGAGGCTTATTTATATTCATAAGACAAATACAAATAAGCGCCTTCTGTTTCCTAGTATGGCCCATCTATATTCATGAGCAGGCTAAATAATAAGTAGGCTTGAAACAAAACATGGAAATTCCCGGTTTTATAACAAAAGGCATAACTAGAATCGTAACGGGTTAATCAAAGGCTTGCTGCGCACACTATAAACTTTTACTGATAGCCGCAATTATTTAAGAAAACAATGCTCTGACCGGAGCGTCAATTCTTGCTCATCAAACACAAATGTACAGCTAAGTGGGCACAGTTATCTCGAGAAATGAAAAAAAAATGACACGATCCATTTTGTGACAAGAGAAGTGGTCCGAATATGAAATTAAACGGTGGTAAACGCTGGACCAGAAAATATGACCGTTTTATGAGCTCCGACTATTATAAAAGACAAGAGTTTGTGTGTGTATGGATATATATATATATATATATATATATATATATATATATGTAAATATACAGAGAGAGAGAGAGAGAAAGAAAGACAGGAGTTTTAGTGTGTGTATGGATATATAAATATAGAGAGAGAAAGAGAGACAGAAAGAGAGAGAGACAGAGACAGAAAGAGAGAGAGACAGAGACGGAAAGAGAGAGAGACCATCTATATTAGATGATATGCTGCTGTTCATATTACTCTCACTAGGCTGAGTAAGAAATCGGACAATATCTTGTAGGTTCAATATTGGTTACATTTGTTACTTTTATTTTTGTAGAAAATGCAGGATGGATATTCAGAAGAGGTTTCTACTTGTTCTGTGTGTCAGTCTTTCTGTCATCGGGTTGTACATCCTTACAGCAAGGCTTTGCAGTCATAAAACTGAGGGCAAATTTGGCATTCTAAGGACAATAATCCAGCCAGACCCAACCCTACATAGCAGCCTCCTAACAACAGATGGGAGAGTTAAACACTGTGTCACATGTGATACTGTTCGGTTTACACTTAATAAACAAACCAAGAATTTTAAAGCCAGTTTGCAAGTGGAGAGTAAAGAAAATCCGAGTTCACGGAAGAATTCCTTTGAAATGATTTATAAGAAGAGTCATTGGGGAGGCATTACTCATCAGGTGGACCCGAGACTGAAGAGCGTGGAGGGATCTGGCCCAAGTTCTACTCTGGAATACACGCAAGAAATGATAGGCGTTCTCCATACAGTGATTAACGAATTAAAGAAGACCTTGCATACCCCAAAAATAAGGCTCTTAGATATCCCATGCGGGGATTTCCAATGGATGTCCAGATTTTTAGTCCAAAGAAATGATATTAATTACACTGGAATGGATATAGTGCCCTTTCTGATTGAAAATCACAAGAAGGCTTTCAAGCACGTCAGTGATTGGACATTCGTACAAGGAGATATCGCTGAAGGACCGCCCCCGGGACAATATGACTTGGTGATGACAAGGATTATGTTAAATCACCTTCCTTATAAGGCAGTACTAAAAACCCTCCGTAACATTAACAATGCTGGGCAGTATTTCTTATTAACAACAAATCCTGGTGTTCAAAAGAATGTTGACTTGACTAATCTACAGAGGGCTAGATTCAGACATCTGAATTTTGAAATACCACCAATATCTTTGGAGCCACCCTTGTGTATGGCCCGTGACGGACCGCCGGGTCGGGCCAGAAATCATTCTATTGGACTTTGGAAACTTCCCCTTCATCAAGTTGCGCCATGTTCTATCCAACGAATCAAAATCCCGCCCTCAATAAGCGACCACGACTATTTTGTTTGTGGATAAGCCATGCCTTTTTAATAACATAAATATGCAGTGATGTAAATAAATTGTTTGATTTGGGTGTGATATAAAGCATACCAGTCACACACACACACACACATGGCCATATATATATATATCTCCCTTATGGTATGAATAAAACATTACCGTCTATCCTCCAGTTAATCAGTATATGGTTTATCCTAATGAGAGTTTGTGTAAATGTATCACATATTTAATATAATACTTACATCATTTAACTTAAAAGACTACTTTTAATTATACTATTAATAATATATATAATAATATATTTTCCAAAATTATTTATTGATACATTCCAACTCGTTATTGGTATTAAATATTTTGGTCGAAATTAAATAAATAATATATTCTAAAATTTTAAAAGTCCAAAATAAATTATATCTATGGATGTAAACATATTATATAACGCCACGAAAGACAGTCAATAGAAAAAAATAAAATGCTCAAATTATTTGGGCAAGAAATCAATATTCAAAATTTGATCGGATGACTGACACATATCTAGCACTACGAACAAAAACTCATGGGTCCGATCGTTTTACACATTGAAAGACGTCAAAGGAAAACAGACACCCGAACATACGTAGGTCCCAAAATATATGTCCAGACTTTTAATACACATCCTTGATATAAAAATGCTGTGCTGTTTACATGATTTGTGTGAGTGTGAGTGCTCGAGCGGGGCGTTCACCGGCGCGCAATAGCGGCAATCTTTACATGGGCGCAATGTTTCTGATGTGCGATGGCTTTGCGTTGGCGGTCAGAAACGCTCTTGTGTTTTATTCATGAAGCTTTTTCAGATGCGCGAGTTTCCGCTATTCAACGAACGGCTAATAATAATATAATAATAATAATAATAATAATAATTATATATATTTATAAAAATATATATGTATATATATAAATACTCAAATGCTGTAAAAGTTATTTGCAACAGACCTCTGGCAAAAGAGAGTAATTAAAAGCTTTAGCTGAAGATTTGGCCTCCACATTTATTTGTTTAAGCCATTTTGTGTTGCATTTTAAAGTTTATACGGTTATTTTGCAATATATTCACTGGCATTGAAACATAAATATAAAGACATTCATGTATTAACGCTACAAGTGACCGTGGCTCTATAAACACGTTGCGCGTAGCCTCCAGTTCATTATATGTATATATATATATGTATATATATATATATGTATATATATATATGTATATATATATATGTATATATATATATGTATTTATATATATATATGTATATATATATATATGTATATATATATATATGTATATATATATATGTATATATATATATATATGTATATATATATATATGTATTTATATATATATATATATATATATATCGAGGCTTGATATTTAAGAAGGCCAGCAGAATTGCCGAAATATCTTACAAAGTTCATAATAATACAGATAGGGGTTTCCGGGGGGGGGGGAACACAAATTTTCATTTTGTTTGCTGCCCTATAAAAGAAATATTGCGTAGTCTACTTAATTCACTGGTGAGTGACCTTCTCGAATATAACATAACTAAATAAAAAAGTGAACACAGCCGTACAATTTTTTTTTCTCAAACATATTTCTTATTTTTTTCCAAATGTTGCCACCGGTAAAATCTAGTGAGTCCGGTAAACTTCTCCCGAACTAGACGGTAGACATATACATTTGCAGAATTTCAAGTATGTTTATGTTATGTACGCACACATTTATAAAATCGATCACATTTTATTCAGATACACACTTGGCCATTAAGTCATGAAGAGTAAACTTTGGATTGAAAAAATAAAATTAGAAAAGGTTTGTGTGAAGTTATAGATTTACTTTTCTGAACTAACATTAGACCAGTTTAGTGCAGATAATGTTTGTGAAAACGTTAAATACTCGGTTAATTATACGGCACAAAATCTTTCACCCGGTGTCTGGTTTAGGACAAAGTGAGAGTCACCCGGTGTCTGCTTTAGGACAAAGTGAGAGTCACCCGGTGTCTGCTTTAGGACAAAGTGAGAGTCACCCGGTGTCTGCTTTAAGACAGAGTGAGAGTCATCTTAGGTCTGTATTAAGGTTTACTGAGAGCCAACATGTGTCTACAATCTTCTACGGAATATTATACAGAAAGAAGAAATAAAAAGTTCAGAAACTTTTACTTTAAATAAAAATCAACAATAAACGAACAAACTGGTCACACAAGAACAGCAGTGTAACACACCTGTAAGTCTTCCGGCCTCATCCAGCTCTTGATATGGATAAAACACTTCCTGCAAAAGAGTGCCACACTTCACCTGAAACGGCCAGGCACGCCTTATATATATATATATATATATATATATATATATATAAACATTAAGAGACTTCTACTCATAAGGATGATGACAGGTGCGGGAAGATTTCCAAATACTCTGGCAGACCCAAGACATGTCCCTCTCGCCTGAACCATGGGACATATTTTATGATCCACTTGTCTTAATCATGTCTAATTAGACTGTACATTAGTTTTTACTCGAAGGGAGAATAGGGGTTATTTTTTAAAGGGCACTGGTCCTTACAAAAAGGCTGTTTTGTCATTGGTCCTTATAATACATTACTGACAGGACATGACACTGGTCCTTAGGTCAAACCTTATAAGGACAGGACAGGACACTAATCATTATGGTAAGCCGGTTACTATCAGAAAAGGACACATCTTATATCAAACCTGCTACTGACATGTCAGGAAACTGTTCCTTATATCATGCCTGTTAATAATACAACAGGACACTGGACCTTATGCTAAGTCTCTTATTGACAGGACAGGGCAATGGTTCATGAGTTAAGCCAATTATTGACAGAACTTCAGGCCGGTCCTTATAATAAGCCTGTCATTGACAGGACAGGACACTTGTACTTGTGATATATATCAAGGCACAATTCGCAATCACTAAACCTGGGACATTCATAGGTTGTGTATAAAGGTTCTCTTAAACTCTCCTTAGTAGACCACTGACCAATATAGATTAAGTTGAGCATTTAAAATCAACAGAAGAGGTAACATAATATAATGTATTTATTTACTTATGTATATTTTCACTCTTCAGCGTGAATGTTGGCTTTGTGATAAAAGACTCTTTGAAAAATTGTTTGTTACATTATTTCACAACTAGGCCCTTGTGTATTTTCAACTTTCATATTAAAAAAAATATATCAAAGTAATAATCAATGTTAGTTTGAAAGGAAAGTAGGCAAAATATCAGTTTATAAGTTCATAATCATATAAATTTGCAATCACTTTCTGAGAGAAAAAAATCAAATCTGATGATTTCTGTGTTGCATGGTTTGAAAGATAACACCGGGTGAAATTTGAAAATCATTTCGTCATTTTTTATTTTGGATTATCACCGAAAAACTTTTGTATGTCTATTATAACTTATAGTTATTTCAAGCCTGGTTACCTTGCCAAAACAAGCAATAAGAAAGTTAGCACTTACAAGCAAATGAAGTAGAAATCACCAGAAGAATGACAAATCTGTTACTTTCATGTTTATTATCATGTGTGTTTCTACTGAAATGTTTAAATAAAAGAAAATTATATGAAAACAAAACTTTTTTTTAGAATAGTTATCTCCATTTTGTGATCTACCAGTTACAACTATATCCCACTAAGCGAGAGATAATATTCTCTCAAGGGCAACACTACAAACCCATTGTCATTTTAATTTAAATGATTAAAGATTTTAAAGATTTAAACAAAAGGATCTTAATGGCACCTATGGTGCAAGTACATAGCCAAGGCGAACCATGTATGTCTTCCAATCCGATAAAGTTAGTTGACACTTGACTGCTAGGGTTTTGTTTGAAACCTAATCCCTGTACTCCTGAGTCAAAGCAGGTTAGAATTAAATTAGATTTGTTCAACTTTATTTACTGATTTCATTAATTTTGGCTTATCACTATCATTTACTAGACTTTGTATTATCATAAAACCGGAACAGGATGAGTTATTGCACTTACTGGCAATATAGCAAACTGGTATATATTCTCGTTAAAACTCTGTTTGCCCCATGGTTCAAATAAACATCTTAGAAAGTGGTGTTTATTTAGATATCTCCCTCCTGTCAGAAATGTGAATATATTATATATTATAAGATATCTTACAGAAACCTACCACTTTTATACTGCTATCAGGCATTTTTATTATCACACACATACACCTTTAAAAAACATTGATAGCAATTGTCACCTGTTTGGTACCGGTGAACCCTCTGGCTGATGTACTAACTGTTCCTTGTGTTAAGCGTATTACTGACAGGCCAAGATACTGGACCTTACATTAAGCCTGTTGTTGACAGATAAAACATAGGTCCTCAATTAAAGTCTTATGCTGGCATAACAGGTTATGTCTTAAAGGACCCAGGTCCTTACAAAAAGCCGATTTTGCCGCTGGTCCATATATTATATTACTGGTAGGACACGACACAAGTCCTTAGGGTCAAATTTGTTACTGAGAGGACAGGACCCTGGTCCTTATAGAAAGCCGAAAATAACAACACTGGACACAGGTGTTTGTGTTAAATCATATATTGACAGAACAAGCACTGGTTCGTTTGTTAAGCCTGCTATCAAATGGACGCTGTTCCTCATGATAAGGTTAACACAAGGAGGAGCGAGGTCCTTATGTGAAGCATCGTATTGACAGGATATGACGCTGGTTCGTACGTTAGTCCAGTCACTAATATGACAGGGTACTGGTCCCTATATTAACCCTGTTAGTGACAGGAGAGGACACTGGGCCTTATGTTAAGCCTCTTACTGACAGGACACGACATCGGTACTTATGTTAAGCCCCTTACTGATAAGACAGGATACCGGTTTTTATATGTTAACGTTTTTACTGACAGACCGTGACACTGGTCCTTGTATTTTGCCTGTTCCTGACATAACAGGACACCCGTCCTTCTGCAAAGTTGTATCTATAAGGACAAGGCAATCGCCCTCAAGGTAAGTCTGTTGTTCATTTTGGTCCTTTAAATCCTGTATCCACTTTTGCACGTAGACAAAAAGATACATATATAAAATGTATCTGCTTATATATATTCACACATGATTCCCATATACTTTAATACTTTCAACACACACACGTTATGTATGACCATGAAACCCCTTATGGAAGCATAGGGCCCTTTCTACCTACCGCAAATACAAAAGTCTTTATAAAACCTTAGCATTCCTGACGATATATGGCAAGCGTATTCTTAAGCACAGTAAACATATAAATGGAATATCAAAATTACGTAAATGATGTGATTTTTGCACTAGCCAATCGTCCCATGGCCCAGTCTACGTCCTGTGTGCAACTCCCCATCACATGACACTGGATGGGTAAAGATGGGTAAATTAATACATTACTATTGACGCATGTAATCACCAAGACACCTTTACCCGAATAAAAAAGTGATTCTCACAAGAATAAAATATCATGCCTACTTTTTGCTTGTTTATTTTGGTCGAGGTTATATTTTTATTATGATTTTTTTCAGTATCTGCCAAAATAATTCTCGCTAGTTATAGTCCATTTACTGAAGGTTTGCCAATTGAACGATTAAATACGCTGTTAATATTTGACGAAAATCCTCAATATTTCAGAGTTCCGAAGAATCACAGATGCATTGCAAAAGGAAACTATCGCTCGCGTTATTGTTACTTGTGTTGGGTAGTTCAGTGATATGGTTACGATGGATTATTTCGGAAAGCATATAATTAAAATCCATCTTATTTCTCCATGAATCCACGTGCAATAATACGGACCTCAAATGCCTTGCAAAGAAGGTGTCTCTAATGACCCCGGCCGCAAAGGACCCTGTAGTTATATTAGGTATCCTTGATGAAACATACATAGAAATGTTCCTGAATTTTGCCGTCTCGGCTTCACACAACGGAGTGGAGAATCTTCTGCCAGTCGGTCTTAGTCAGAACACCGTTGAGGAGTTTGCGAGCCGAGGATTTACTGCTTATTACGACGCAACCCTGAGTGAGCTAGCAAGCAAAGAACATCGATTTGGGAGCAATGCTTTCAAGAAAAAGGGAAATCTTAAGTTTTCTTTAACTTTGAAACTTCTAACTCTAGAGTTCAGTGTACTTTTAATGGATCTGGATACAGTTTTCATAAAATATCCTTTTCCTTATTTCAAATGTAAAGAATGTGATGTAGAGATTCAACAAGATGTAAGAGGCAAGCCGGACAAATTATGTATCGGATTGGTAATGATCCGAAAAACGGAAGCTACCATCAGCATTGTAAACGATACTGTTGAAATACTAAACAAAAATCCAAGACTGTGGGACCAAGAAGTATTTACCCGTGGACTGATAACCTGGAGGGAGGAAAATCGAATAAGATACAATGTTTTGCCATACAAGCTTTTTCCTACGGGTCATATTTTTTTCTCAGAAAGCATACTGTGGTTGGCTTCATATTCGCGAGGCTGAAATTTCGCGATTTTTCCATTTTTAATGTTTTGCGAGGGTTTCATTTTCGCGATCTCACAAGAACCTACTAGTATATCAAATCTTTGGCAAAACCATATACCTTTGTGTTTTATAAAATGAGAATAGGTCATGAGTTTGTGACATTTTCCTATATAATGATGGGCCAGTTCACACAGCATAGGTGGTTTAGTTCAAATTTAAGGTTTAAATTTCCCTATACCTGCAAGGATGTAATTTATTAAAAAAATCTCTCTGTTCTAACCTATTACCATACAAGTATTGATTACACTAAATAAGAAGAACATTCTCAATTGGCCAATTATTCCCGAGGGTTTCATTTTCGCGATTATTTCCCATTCGCGAATATCGCGAAATTAAAACCCTCGCGAACAAAAAGGCAACCACAGTATATACATACAACATATCAAGGACAGTGATATTTCACAATAACTACAAAACTTGGTCGCGAACAAAAATATACCGATTAAAAGAGCTCGGAGGCTTGTTCCTGGATACGGACCAGTATTACAGTAGTACATCACGGAAATACTTAACATACAATAATGGGTTTCCTATGGACCCGGGTAGAAGCATAACTGATCTTAATCAAGCACTCAGCTTAGCTAAGGCCCTTAACAGGATCCTGATACTTCCAAGCTTCCAGTGTCAACCCAAGAAGGATTGTCCATTTGATAAGGTTGTGAAAGATTTTGTTAAATGGGACGCTAAAAACAAGGACATCTACAGAGAATACTCATTTCTACGCAACAAGAAAGTTCCAGACACGGTAAAAAACTCCATTACAAAGCCTGTCTTGGTTTCAACAGGGAATATGTTTGTTCCCCAAAGAGTGTTCATGTATTTCAACCTTACAACATCACTACAGGGCCAACAGCAGGTGAACTCACCGAGTGGTTGAAGAAATATGATAATTTCTATGTGATTCATCTCCACTCTATGCGATTCGAACTCCGACCTTAAGATATATAGGGATTTCAACTTTCACTTTTTCATTTTTGTTTAGTTTGCAAATATGTAGCTTTATGTTATTCAAGTGCAGAAAACTAGTGTTAATTTGTTTTGCGCAATGAAGCTGCACTCAGCATAAAAGAAAAAAGAATTCCAGCTAGAGCCCAGAACAGTTCTCCGCAGTGGTCTCAGTGAAGCTCCTTGTTGAGGTTCCTTCGTTATTTTTAACCTCCCCAGGGTTTTTTTTATAGAACCTGCGAGGTTCCATCGAGAACGTCTCCAGTGGTCCTGAAAGGAAACATTCGAGGTGGAATGAGGGGGAACCTGGAAAAATGTTTGATTGAACCCCTTATTTAAGAAAAAAATGTTTTTAATAGACAACAGGGAACAGTCTAAAAGTATTTCTCATGGGTAATTGCAAGGAACATAGCTGAAAATATTTCTGGCCAAGTTGTATCATGTATACATGCTTAATTCTTCCAGATGATATGAAAACACTGTTTTCAATGTAGCAGGGCTAGCTAAATTCCTCAAAATTGACATTTTTGCAATAAAAGGTATACTTAATATTAAATATTGGGCGGATCTATGCACTGGAGCATGTGTTGGGTGGCCAGTTGCATTTTACAAAAAAGGTGATTTATATTCAGTAAACTCTAAGGTTTGTTGACAGGGTGATTGTAAACTAACCCCAGCCCTCTCAAAGGCCTGTCAATCACTCTTCCCCCGGCCGTCACCTGGGTTTGTCGGCCAATAGCGAGGAGCAACTGCTTATTTAATGCATGGGCCAAGACCGTGCATGGGACAGCAAGAGTTGATGGTCGATCTTTGATAGCCAAATCTAATTAATTGAGCATACAACTGATAAGCGTTGGAGAGCAACCCGAATCCCAGTTAATTAGTGTGCAACCACATACGTCCTTGTGAATGATTTGTTGGTGTCAAATTTTAATATCGTTGCTGTTGCTGTCTTTCGTCGTGTACATAACGTTGAAACACAAAATAATATGACATCATGTAATTTCTGCCATGTCTTTAGTCTTCTTATCCTGATCATAACGTCTATGATTTTCATACTGTCAATATCGCTACAACTAAACATTACGTACATAGCAATCAAAACTACGATTGGCCGACGATGCAAATCTCGAATGCCACTTGTAAAAATACAGATGTTGAATGAACTCAACAAGTCTCAGCGGGCCAAACCCTTTTAAGTGAAGAATTTGATAGGCAGCGACGATGAATCGTCAGATGACTGCATCCCGACTGTTACGCAGGAAGAAAAACCTGAGGCCGACACCTATCAAATATGGCAGTGTGATCAACTGAACGCGCTATTGTTATTCGCTGTTGTATGTGCTGTATATCGTGAAGGGACTGTTCATTTTGTGGAACATCCTAAACGGCGAATGGACTGGTGCAGTACGATGGGCCTTCAGTATACAAGTTGCTTGTGAAAGAAATCAAACTTATCGATATGTAAAAACGTCCCCCGGGCAGAGATATTCAGAGAACAACAGCTCGTGTGTCCTGGCGTTCCGCACCATTGGGAAGGGACGATCTGCCGCAGCAAGGCTAGCTGCATATTTGAATTTGCCACCCTACTATCATCTTAAAACTGGGCGAATCTCACTAAAGCTTTGAGAGACACTGTAGTAAACTCATTTGAACCGCAAATGACAGAGGCCGGATATCAAGTAGAGTGCCTAAATGAAAACGGCGTATGCACGGCGTCAGGGGACGGATCGTGGATGACACGTGGAATGTTTTCTAAGGTCGGGATTGCCCGTGTTATTAGCGACGATAAGGGCAAGGTACTCGACAACAGTGTAATGACGACATATTGTCAGATTTGTCAACAGAACTGCTGTGATGGCAAGAACTTATTAGAATATTTATCCTGCATGGATGATCATATGGAGACCTGCCCATCCAACCAAGAAGGCAGCGCCGGTATGAGGGAGGTTTCAAGTGTATCTTCGTTATTCCACCGTTCAGAGTATAAGCATGGAGTCGAATATACTTTTATATAGGAGATGGAGACAGTGAAACAGTCCGTAAATACAACGTGAAGACCAAAACGGTAAACCGCACACAAGAAAGAATGCGTCGGCCACGTCCAGAATAGCATGGGGACATGTCATATGACTCTGTGGCCTCTTCGAAAAACACAAAGGTACGTTTTTATAATATACATTTATATATGAGACAATTAATATATATTTGTAAAATATATATATATATGTATATTCATATATATATTTCTTTAATTATAAATATATAATATACAGATACGTACTCAAAAATACCTAAATATATGTCTTATTATAATAATAATTATAAAGATGTTCTTTATATATATAAATATTTTTAATTCTTAATTTATAAATATATATACTGACTGTACTCACAGGCACATAAATAAATGTATAAACATATTTATATAATTAGTTTATTTATATTTAAGAATAAGAATAAGAATAATGATAATAATTACACACACACACACATATATATATATATGAATTGTCCCACATGCAGCGTATTTCCTTTGTTCTAACTATACGTTCAAATCTGCGTGCACCACAGGGTCTTGAAAAGTGACCTTGCAAGTGAAGTTGCATGGCGACTTTCCAAATATGGCAAAGAACTGGTGCGTTGCAAAAAAAAAATGACACGCGTGAACCTCAACCAAGGAGGCGCGGCATGTGGGACAAATCATGACAGGCTCGCCTAAACGGCATGCATAACATTTCATTGGGCTATTACCAATACTTATCTCTTTATTTTTTTAACATCTGGATTACTGTAGACATGTCACCACGGTCGAGTCGCTCAAGGATTGTCAGCTTATCATTAAAGCACAACGCCGTCTTTTTTCTCTTTTTTTACTTCCTATCTCTGACAAGCGACAGCAAGATGATTGCGTTTGAGTAATGTTCATATAGACAGTAAAAGTCAAATGATTAATAAGCTGAATAACAGCGAGTCTCAGTAGATGACACAATAACTCTTGGAAATGAACCGCTCATTTTTTTTCTTTTGTGGCTAGGCACGCATGCTTCGGCCTCGCGCCTGCACCTGCTCGAGCACAAGCGAAGTATGAATGATACCTCTTCAGTGTTCATGTGATTATACTGCTCAGTTGTTTGGCCTGACATCCTAGCCCAAGAGGATGAACTATGCTTGCCTATGTAAAAAGAGATGTGGTTAATAACACTCAAGCACTCTTGGATAAACTACTCAGCCGTTTCTGGGGTAAAGCCTAGCGTTCCGGGACCAGCTGTAGTTTTTATACCTTTGCCCGGCGACAACATCGGCCCAGAACTAATTAATTTAGGTCACCACTGGGCTTAAACACTTGACTGCACGCACTTGTGACTCGTTATTACGAAATATCGTTTGACGTATTTACATGCTTGAAAAATATTTCGTAAATACAAAAAGATTTTCTGTTTCCGATTTTAAAGTTCGGAAAAACGAATCTTTGAAAATTCGGAATTCGGAGAAACGGTGCTCTACTGTATATATATATATATATATATATATATATATATATATATATATATATGTTGTGTGAACATTTTTTCGAGGACCGTTGGCTGATGGGAAATAACTACATGGTTGTGGACGTCTCACACTTGCACGGGTTGACGTTTTCCAAAATATCTATGGGAAAGCGATACGAGAAACATGTATGATCCAACCACTATTGCGAGACAGACGTGGGCAAATATGAAGCATTATAGCCAACCTGCATATAAAACCTGTCCAGCTTGCTCTGAGAGTTTCTGCTCGTGGCAGCGAGACCTGGCTGAAAGGATGCAGAACGCTAAACGGACGGTAAATGCCCTGCCTAAAGCCATCACAGATTTGATTGAACCGGATTTCGAGGATCTAACAAAAGACTCGTTATATCAACGATATGTCGGAGCCAGTTCGCAAAATCGCAAGGAATCCCTTCTGCACTTGTTATGGTCTATGCTACGGAAAGAGGAGTGGATTAGCTTTACTGAAGCTGAAATTGGCTTTGACCTGGCCGTCATGATTTACAATGAAGGATACTATCAAACGGCAAATCGGCTGATTCAGGCGGGTATAGATCTATCGTCACAAACACCTATGGAATTTCGAAACATTGATGATTACAGGAAACACCACGCTCGGCTGAAGGCTACCACAGAGGCAAAGCATGCCCGAAAATAAGACGAAATAAGAGGAGGAAGTTACAGATACTTCAGACAGGGAAATTTACATCACAGTAATAGTGATGAACTTTTGATGTATATGTGTAAATACCGTATTACTGGCACTGTACATATTTATTCTGCTATGGAGTTCAAGGGAAAAAAAACCACATTGGAATATGTGAATGGCTGTATGTTACAAATGATATGAAACTTTATGATTGTGCTGAGTTTATGTCAGGATTCAATGCTGGTGTGATTCCCGCCTGTGAATATGACTACTACAAGTTTCAAGGATGGTGGGATTCCCGCCTGTGAATATGATTGGTTGATGAGTGTCATGTGCGGTGACGTGGAGCGAGTGGTCGTCCCTGAGTGCGAGTGGAAGAGCTCTGCAGCCGGACGTGAAAGTAAGTGTTATAAACACCACCCTCGGCTGAAGGCTACCACAGAGGCAAAGCAAGCCCGAAAATAAGACGAAATAAGCCGAGGAAGACGTCGGACGCGTTTCATAGAGGAAGGGCCGGTCTACAAATCAGGCTCTTTCCTCGCAGATTCTGCTTGAAGCATCAATGCAAATTACATTTAAGTTACAGGTAATAATGTTTTTTATACTATTGTCATTTGTGGTGGTATTTAGTAATAACATACATATTTCATTTAGACGTATTTTCAAATATGTACATATAACCAGTACGTTCATGCGACTGTTTGACACTAATTACTGTCAAAACAGTAATTCCGAGCTCAATTATAACTACGGCTTGTGCATGTCTTGTCCCATTTACAAGTTTCCCTAAAATGTGTTTATAACTACAGCTAAGCTTGTCACTATCAACACAACTGCAAGAAATATGCCTGGACGAAACTTTAAGTGGAAAGATGAATTGGAGAGTGCTAAGACTGATCTGATGAAAGCTTTCAAAGTAAATGGGATAAGAAGTTGACCTTATATGCTTCATAAAAAAAAATAATGGTGTCCTTATACTTCAGGGGTTGACTGAGAATTCGTGCTTGATTTTTATTCCAGATGTGATGAGCAGACCTTCTGTGACAGCATTGTAATGAAGGTAGATTCCATGAAGGTGGGTGTCATGCCAGATGCGCCACTTCCAAATGCGCACCTGTCAGTTACGCCACTGCCAGATGCGCAACTGCCATATGCGCCAAATTCCAGTTGCGCCTCATGCCATATGCGCAACAAAGCTATAATAAGCCAAATGGAGTCATGTTACGTTATGCTTATAGTAAATGTGTATGTATCACACGGCCCCTTCATAATTTTATCGAATGCGGTATATTTTTGCAACAAAATACGATCTAATAAACCCTTTCCATTTTGAGCGACAATATTCGGTCACGACACGTGCGTTTGATCACCACGACACAGTCGCGTTAACTTTCAATAAAAAATTATTGAATATTTTTATTTAATCGTCTCCGTTACTTAAGAAACACTATCATTGAACTATCATATAGATAAGAGATATATATTAAAAAGAAGGGCGTTTTTATTGTGTCACATTGTCCGGACTTCGTGGGTGATAGTTAATGTTGACGTACAAACGTAATATATGTGTAAATGACCGGGGTTTTTATCGTTACTAATGTGGTCTTATTTGATATGTGAATTCATTTATGCCATATTGGAATTAAAAAAAAGAATTATGTCAAATATGATATAATTGACACTGGTGTATTAACAGGAAACCGCTCACCACTATGGCTTAATTGACCAGGAAAACCCCGCCAGGTTTGGTCTCCGAATATCAAAGGGAAAGTGTTGCGGCGGTCCGTTGTTAATGAGGTCTTTCAAAGGATTATGAGCCGTTATATACCCGCACTTGCACCTCATAACTGCGATATAATAACAACATTGTAATGTTTTGTTTGACTTTTAATGGAATTCACTATAAACTGTAAGTAATCAGATTTAATCGACATCTTTTCACTTTGTGTTATCCTATATACAACTGAACATACCATCTGGCTTGAGAGAAGCGGCACGGTTCGACGATTCTAGAAGGAATTAGTTTCATAGTTGAGATTACTTTACTTATTGTTTCTGAAACATGTTTTAAAAAATTTAAATGTGATAAAAAATCAGATCTTAAAGACGAGTTCTCATTATGATCTCTATAATTTGTAAATTTGTATATCATTGATTCTCAACAGTTTTGTTTCACTGAAACTGCATAAATTCGGGCATTGAGTGAATACTTTATAATTGTATTTGAATATGAATACAAAAATTCAATAGTTTGATCATGAAAATGAATACAAACACTAATACAGAATCAGGTAAAAAAATAGGATTTGAATGTGAATGCAAATACTTTTAAAATGTATTCATGAATGCATGTAAATAATATAAATGACATCAGTCCTCTTCCCTCTATAAGGATTTTACCAATGGGAGGAAAAAAAAACACAGTCGTTACACTCAGAGATAATCTTCAAATGAAGAAAATCATTTAACCAGTACAGAAATATTAGACATTTTTTTGTAGGGACTGAAAAACCTATTTTATATTTGGCATCCGATAGATTTCTCATTTGACTCTCTAATACGAATTTTGGATACGAAAATTCCTCGGTCGGAAACCAAAAACATCGTTCGGGTTTGGTGTGAATGATCATTTCGGATGCGGCAGAATTTTGGTCGGAGGCACAGAATTTTCGTTCGTGCCATATTCATTCTCACGTATCCGGTGTGAAACCTCTTTTAGCAACATTATCTATGACTTGGTGTTCATTCCCCCACCCGTTCTCCAAAAAAAAATATAATCCGCGATAAATATAGAACAATTCATGGAACAATAACTTTTTTTTATGTGTCGTTAATCAGTATATTTTTTAGTACAATGTTTTGCATACAAACGGACGTTTCTATGGTGCATGTGCGCATACCGTCTAAATCATATAGACAGATTTGGTTTAAACATATTTATTTCAACAGGGTAACATAGTAGCCGATAAGGCTAATGCAAATGCTTTCCTGCATAAAAATAAAAAGAAAGTGAAAAGTGATAAATTAACATGAATGGATATATGTATGTACAAATGATCAGATTGGAAAAGTGCACATATAATCATATACAGATCAAACTGAACGATTTATTCAAACTTTATTTTAACCCTGATCAATAGGAGCTGTGTATTTTTATTTCTGTTGAAACAACTGGTTGCGCAATTATTTTTAATGGCATGTTAAAACGGGAGTCTGGGTCCAGTCAGTGGTAAATATGCATGTAAGCTGTGAACAGAACAATAGCCAGGTACCAAAACTAATAAGTCCCATTGATTTGAAATTATACCTGAATGGAATATATTTTCAAACAAGAATTTTTTTCATGAATTACATAATGTATATTTATGGAAAAGAAAAAAAATTAATTATTTAACTTTTTTAATCATAACGTTAAAAAGTGATGTAAATCAAATTATTTAAATCAACCAACCCTTCCCTGGGTGTATAACCCTGCCATTATACCAGGAAGGCAAGATATTAAAATTAAGATAGTAAATTATTTTTTATAACATTTAAGGGCAGAATAAAACAGTAACTCAGAGATAAACTTCAAATGAATGAGAAAATCATTTACAAGTTCAGAAATATTCAACATTCCCGTGGGGCCAACAAAACCTATATTGTAGACCAGCCGATATATTGCTCCTGTGGCTGTCCAATATGACTTTCGAATACGAAAATATCTCGGTCGGTAACAAAAATATTGTTCGGGTAAGGTGTGAAACTGCCTTTAGCGTCACCGCTTGGTTTGTTTTTAGGGGCGGGAGAATCAGCACCAACACATTGCTAAGGAAGATTAGGCACGTCGTACATCATTTTTGATTACGGAACCTTATTAGTTGTTAAACTCAAATGTCTTTGGAGGCCACAATATGGAACAGTGCTCAGGATTTTTTGTACATATTGTATACTATAGATACTGTTTTGTATGTATATAATAAATCTCTAGTAACATCGTATTATATTGTGTATGGGCTTTAATTGTAGATGATGCCTTTATTTGTTAATTTGAGGGTGAGACCATGCATGGAGAGCATTGCGTGATATTTATGTTTTTTGTACAGTGTTCAAACAGATATATACAGTTCATCTGTTTACATAATAAAATATAAAATAAAACTATATGGCACTACCTTCATTGTTAATGAGATTAAAATATAATGTAATACAGAAAACAAATATATTGCAAAACATCAAATCCGCATGTGAATCCATAATGGGTATTATAATTCTGTCTTCTGTATTATAACCATATAAACCCAGGCATAAGTACAATAAAAGTGTGGTATCAATGTCTGTCTATAATGTAGGATGGCTTATTAGCAACGGAAATCCTGACTGTATTCGATAGCGATAGTATTTAGTTCTACAATAATATTTGCCGTCTTTGGAGACTATACAACATGGAACAGTGTTCATGTTTTTTTTGTACAGACTCTATATTAGATATACTGTTTTGTATGTACCGTATTTCCTTGAATAGACGCCCGGGCGTTTATTTTTTTCAAACCCTGCTTTGACCCGGCGTCTAAACAAGGCCGGCTTCTATTTAAGGCCGGCGTTTATTAAAAATACATTATCAGGCTCATCAGACAAACTAAAAAAAATAGAACACGCCGAAACAATAAACCCGCCGGTCACTACTTAGGGACACAATTGAAAACATTGCCGGTACACGGATTGTGTTTACGAAATTTCCTTAGATGTCATAGGGATATGGGAAACGCGCAATCTCCACAATTACGCACCATAATGAGAATTAACGGAGAATCACAGCGAGAGATTGCAGTTGTCCACTAGCATCTGTCCGCGCGGGCCTCAGGTGTTTCATATGGCTGTTCCATTTATTTTACACCGCGTGTTGTTTCCCTCTGAACACGGGTGGCTCTTCCATGAACGTACAACTGGTAACAGTGGTTCCATCGGCACAGCGTAATTCATTTTCATCACACTTTCCTCCCGTCAACTATATTCAACTGATTCAGCTCGACACAGCGTAATCAAGTGTTTCTGACCTGGTTTATACTTAACACGGTTGGCTCTCCCATTAACTGTGCACCGTGGAGAATGTTAATATTGGTTCCATCGAAAAACGGGGGGGCTGTTACATATAACGGCACTGCGTAATTCGTTTTCATGACACCTTCCGTCCGACTTTAAACTGATTCAGCTTGACACAGCGTGTTGAAGCGTTTCCGACCTTGTATATACTTGTATGTGACATTTACTGCCGGGAATATTTCTGAATATAGAGTAATACTATTTTCGACTTTAAAGTTTATCTCAGAAGCGTGGTGCTGGTAACAATGGGGACGCACTTAAAGCGCTTAAAAATGAACGCAAGGAGCGTAATTTGGCTTGACAGTAGCTACAAATTGTACCGCTTGACACCATCATTTGGTGGCTTCATGCTACACAAGAAATATGTGCCCAAACGTATTTTAACAGTTCTGTTCAATCATCCGTTAGGTATACTTTTACCGTACCAAGATTAACCGCTTGTATCAGGCAGTACTATTTTTATCTAGCTTGACAGCAGTGAAAGTGTTAGCTTCTCACTGCTGACGTATTTGTGGAGCGTTTATTAGGATCGGTGATCGGCTTTAATCATAAGGACGGATCGGGAATATTTGGTGTCCCTCGTGCATTGAAACAGGCATTCACGTAAGATAAAAACATATTTACAGGAGATTTAAATATCAATAAAACACAAATCGAAATTCATACAACAATCTTTGGTCAATTTGACTGGTAAATACACCAATTATAGTGTAGGGATAAGACATCTGGCGACAAACATGGAAACTACTCTGACACCAGGCCTGTGAACAAGACCGGCGTCTATTTAAGGCCGGCGTTTATTTTTCTGGGACACTGTTTTACCCCGGCGACTAAACAAGGCAGGCGACTATTTAAGGCCCGGCGTCTGATCAAGGAAATACGGTATATAATAAATCTCTAGTAACATTGTATGATATTATGTATGTGCTTTTGCATGATGCCTTTATTCGTTAATCTGTGGGTAAGACGATGCATGCATTGCATGATATTTATGTTTTTGTGTTCAGTTATCAAACAGATATTCATCTGTACATAATAAATGTATAAAATAAAAAAAAACTTTATGGCACAACCTTCCTTGTTAATGTGATTAAAATATATTGTAATACAGAAAAAAAAACAAAAACAAATATATCGCCAAACATCAAATCAGCATTTGATTCCAGAGGGTATCATTCTATCTTCCGTATTTAACAATATAAATCCACATATAGGTACATAAAATACTGAAATGTAGAATGGATTATTAGCAACGATATAATCCTGACGATATTCGGGAAACGACGGTATGCAGTACAGAAATAATATCATTATTTATATACTTTGTGATGATAATAATAATAATAATGTCATTAAATTTAAATATTTCATTTGTGATGATAATAATAATAATAATGTCATTAAATTTAAATATTTCCACGTTTACTTTCTCGTTAATTATATCCAACGTATACTTTCACGTAACATTGGATATAATAAATTAAAAAAAGGAGGAATGAAAACCTAACGACGATGATGTTAATATATCGCAGTTTCAACATGCAAGTGCTGGTATAAAATACGCTCTTTACACAGCGCTTTACCTATAGGGCTACTTCCTATATCGTAAGGCGCTGTTTGTTATGACCTCGTATCCTGCTTTGCAACACCAGAGGGGAGCACTGTATTTTTGTCCAATCAGATGAAACTGTGTGCTGGAAGACAAAGCCAAGGGAGGAATACACAGAGCCAATCATATTCATTTCTTTTTGTGTGACAGCTCATCCCCCAGCGTAACCGTCTAAATAGGCCACAGGCTCAGAGAGAATGGCCCCTGACGTGGTTTGCTTAGGGCCTTGGGCACATAGGATGCTCGGCCGGTGAGCTGTAATTCAAACGAAACGTAACAACAAAGGCTGCGTGCCCACCTCGCTGGCTGGTTTCAGTTCTGCAGACAACAGATACATGGCTACGCTAACACAGTCATAATGTCATAATCGAATCGGTCGATGATGCGAGAATGCAGAGGGAGCAATTTAAATTCGACCGGAAACTCATCAAACGGCGCTTGAAGCGCGGCAATGGGCGGAGCCAGAATGCCTGTCGAGTGTTTGTTTATTGGCATCTGATTGGCTGCTTGTCTTATCAAGCTGCTTGTACGTACGTTTATTTCAGTGGACAACAAACCGCCATCTGGTGTCTAAATATATCATAAACGGTCAAAGCTGGCAGCGTGAAAATCAGTTGCTTCTTTAGAAGCGCAAGATTTCCGCTGCCTCGGGAGCGTAGTATAAAACGGCTCATAATTCTTTTGATGAGCTCATTAACAATGGACCGCCGCAACACTTTCCCTTTGAAGTTCGGAGACCAAACCCGGGCGGGTTTTCCGGGTCAAATGAGCCATAGTGGTGAGTGGTTTCCTCTAAATCAGTAATACACCAGTGTCTATATTATATCAAATTTGACATAATTCTTTATTTTATATGTCAAATATGACATAAATAAAATCACATATCAAATAAGACCACGTTAGTTACAATAATAACACCGGTCATTTACACATATTACGTTTGTACCTCAACATTTACTATCACTCACGAAGTCCGGACAATATGGCACAATAAATATCGCTCTTTATATAAATATATACCTTTCATCTATATGATAGTTCATTGGTAGTGTTTCTTAAGTAACGGAGACGATTAAATAAAAATATTCAATGTTCATAAATTTTTATTGACAGATAACGCGACTGTGTCATGGTGATTGACCGCACGTGTCGTGACCGCACATTGTCGCTCAAATTGGAAAGGGTTTCTTAGCTCGTATTTTGTTGCAAAATATACCGCATTCGATAAAATTATGAAGAGGCCGAGTGATACAGATAAACACTTAAAATGAGCATAACGTAATATGACTCAATTTGGCTTATTATAGCTTTGTTGCGCATATGGCATGAGGCGCAACTGGAACTTGGCGCATATGGCAGTTGCGCATCTGGCAGTGGCGTAACTGACAGGTGCGCATTCGGGAGTGGCGCATCTGGCATGGAATCGGGAAGAGGGAAAAGCAACAAGCGGATCCGATTGTGCTTCTACTGTCACTGGGCAAAAATATTTTATTTACAGGAGACTCAGTATCATGTTGTCCAGTATCCTATAGCATTTTATAATGGACTGTGAGTGTTGTTTCAATAACTCATAAATCATCAACTCATTGATAGTTACGTTCATTTATAGTTCATTTGTTTGCCTGTTGTGTGACGAGTTGGGCCAAATAAGATGCACACCACGCTCCGTCGACTGCTATTCTTGAAATAGTTCTTGCTGATAAATGATAATTTGGTGTTAGTAAGTGTCATATAGGTGATATGTTGTTTTTTTGTACTCGTGTTTTTTTTGACAAGGTAGTCCCGAAAATGCACAGTACGCTGACACAAGTAAGTATCCCGGGCAGTTGAAAGGCGAGGTCCGTCCAAAAGGTAATACTTATCATAATGGAAATATGTAGTGTTATGCAGATAGTGAACATAGTGAGAAATGTGTATTTTATTATAATATTTATATTCATATATTTAGTTTATTTGGCATATATCAAATCGTAAACCTAACTTTTAGCGGGTGTTCAAATGTACACATTTATATTATTTATATATTCATAAATATGTATTTAATTATAAATGATATATTTTATGTTGGATCAGAATATCGGCATATCTAGTTTATTAATTGTTTTATTTTTGCGGGGGGGGGGGTATGCAGCGAGCCTCCAGACATCCCTTGACGCTGTTGTTTGTTAATTGTTTAATTAATTATCATTTATTCATTACATGTTAATAAACCTTATTATAAGAAAACGGGCTCTTTCTATGACTTGAAAGTGTATGTATGATGTATGAATGTTACAAACCATCATCTCCGTTTTTTTATGACTTGTATGTGTATGCAAGATTTGTATGATAAACTAATTTCTATTGTCAACTCCCTAACCCCTCTAACTGGTGTAAACCGTGATAAGTAAATCAATCCTCGTTCTCCTTGAATGGTCATATACCCCGCTATCGTAGCTCCTATGTAAACACGAGGTTTCCAATTAGGCTATGCTTAGCACCTGTGCACTTGCGGGTTCCGGCTTTTATATACTCAGTCCACCTTGGCACTCGGCCAAAGCTGTAAGCTCCGCCTATTTTAGCCAGGGAACGTGGTGATTGACAGGTCGTCCTTGTGACAGAACAAAATTATATCGTTAAATCTTACCCTATTAATTAACAACTTAAGAAGGGTTCGAGTCAGATATACATTTTGCATTATGCATTAGTCGAATTACATTTAAAAACTGCTGCACTGATGATGGTTTTAACCGACGGGCTAAATAAGCAGCATGCATAGCAACTTGTGCCTCACTGGCTGGTACAGGTGGACTTAGCAATCTATTACAATAGGCTAGATATGACCTCCGATGTGTATTATAAGTTCTAACTGTATTGGCTGAAAAAGTTGATAATCTAAAGGAGTCCACTTCTTTCTTTAATTTAGTCAACTTGGCACTGAAAAAACAACAAACTGAAAATTAAATAAGACACTTAACCAAAAAATGTCTTTAAAGTTGCATTACAAATTGACATTAAATTTACCTTTATTTACTACAGCTTTTGCCACCAAGCTGTCAGAAAAAAATGTAAACTTTACTGTTAACCAACAAGGGTGCTCACTTGTTTACAGCGAGAGAACAATAGCAATAATTACCTTATAGTTAATGTGTATAGCTCCAACCACTGGGTATTCATGTTCCCACACAATATATTGCCATTCTCCATTACGAAACAAACCTGCTGCGTTATCTGATGCATCCACATGCAAAACCTTGTGAGTATCACTGCAAAATAAACACCAATGAAAAAACTCACAAAATTCAATCACCGGCTAACATCCATTCTGAAATCGTCAGAATGTTTGATTTTGTGATTCTTGCGCTCCAAACAATTAGGCGAATCTAAAATGCGTCTTGGGAAACATTTTCCACCCCTAACTACTTGCAAGCCTGCTAAACTTTGCAGTTGGCGCTTAGATGCACGTTTTTTAACTGCGAACTACTGCAGAGTATACTTTAACTTGTCACTTTTTCATGACCGAGAGAAATGGTGCCCCTTTTAGTGTCAATCATGATCCCTAGAAATTGCAAGTTAGTTAATGGACCTAGAATTTTGGACCAACTCACTTGAAAACCCAACTCTCTTAAAAGTTTAGTCAGTACATTAATCACCAATTTTCATTTCTCATATGATTCCTCAACAACCGAATAATCATCAAGATATACAACTAAATACCCCTGCCTGGCCATCATGCGCTTTACTGACTGTGAGACTTAATGGCCCAAGTCGAGACCCAAATTGCAATCTAGAATCAAAAATATAAGTAAATAATGAATGTCCACTGAATTTTTATTTCAAGCCAGTCATCTTGTAGCAATCCGGATGTATAGGTACAAAACGATAGGCTGCCTTCAAATCAATCTTTGCAAGCTAATTACGTGGTTTAGCTAATTGCACAGCATTGTCTACAGTTCCACAACTTACAGCATGTGGAGAAGCAAATTTATTCATAGCACTACCCACAGGCTGGCTACCATCATGAATAATACGAATGTCATTTGAACCTGGCTCAGCTAGCAGCACAAAATGTCCTTCCATTTACTGAGATATTAATTCATTCATGCATTCTCTTTTAAAATAGCAGACTTATGATTTGCATTTTCAACTGTACATTAAGGAATATCACTGTCATTATCTGTAATTTTAAAACCAGTCTCTATGCCATTCAACAAGTAATCTTTGTCAAAATCAAATTCTGATTCCTGTTCACATTTTTAAAATGTACTACTTATGTAAAATAGGGTCCTAGAAAGTCACACATGTATGGAGACTGAATGCCAAAGGGGGTTTATGGAACACCATCTCTCAGCACACCTGGGCACCTGTCTTATAGGGTCTTCATCTGGGGGATTTGGGCGATGCCTGGTGCAGGTGTTTCGGTCCGCACCCTATTGTCATGTTCCTCAAACGGATGGTCAACTCTACAATCACTACACCCATTGCTAAAGTTACATTTAATTCCATTATATGCAAACTTGGGGCAGGCCATCCCTGGACATACCAATCTGGGGTCGAAATTTACTTTCGGTCATTCCTAGACCTTTGGGCTTGACAACAGAAACTGGCTCTCTTAAATAAACAGTTGACAAGTGTGGGCAGTCCACCCTCCATCGAAACCCATACATTGCTTGGAGATCACGATATTCCTTTTAAATGACAGCACAGATGGCTAACTATAGCGCGTTGCTAATTCGCCAGTTTTTGCAGTGTGTGCTATATAGTCTGTTACGTCTGAACCAGCATGTGATAGCCTATTGGCCGACAGCAATTCCGCCATAATCCTAGAATTCGCAACAATCCATTGCGCTGGGGTTAGTGTTTCAAGTCTTGGTTAAGTTTTATTTACAATTAAATAAACAGACCCACTCAGCTCTATCACCTCGTCAACCCATTGCATTAATCCCTGGAGGAAAATCTAAAATCCGTGAAGACTTGTTTTGCTCACCATTTCAGGTCTGCAAATATACAGATGGATCAAGATCTGGTCTGGGTGTTTCACCAACAGCCGGCTGTGTCTTGCTTGAGTCGAGGCCTAAAACCGCATCGAACGGTTTCAGCAAAGGAACTCTGTCTAAATTCACATCCTCCTGAACACCATCAGCATCGTCAGAGCACGTCAAATGTTGGGCTGTGGCTGGTTTACACAGCGGGTCAGCCCTATGCGCCTCCTGCAACGACCTCACAGCTCCCTCCAACGAACAGCAAAATTCTTTTTACCTAGCTTGAATTCTAATATGTCATCGAATGTCATATTCACTAGTGTTTTCAAGGACGAGACAAATTCCGCCGATAAAGCATCACCAAGGCGACTTTCCAGCGGTTTAATCCACGCATCAAAGTCAAATGCGACATTCTACAGTTAATGCTAACGACTGCCATCAAACCTGATTTTAGTACCATCTCCCACCGATGCGGCGCTTCTTGGTGTAACGGAAAATATATCACTGCGCAAATTTAAACTTAGTTCTTATAAGAATTTCACTTTTTAGTCGTATTAAAGCAAAATAGTCTACTTATCTATGATATAATGGCATGGTTTGATAAGAACTACCGTTTCTCCAAATTCATATGAATGTCAACATATAGTTGTGCGTATTTACGTCGCTAGACCAAATGATCTCCTCGAATGTGGTACTGACCATTTTCTCAAATCATGTGTGGTTCAAATCATTTAGTGTCTATACCTCAGGACATGTTTTAGAAGAATGAAAGAACTTGTACAGTTTCCTTGGTGAAGTGATTTGGATGAACCGAAACTACAATGGCCGAATCTGAAAGAATATAGGCATTAAGACTCGGACGCAGCGTTCGTACATGTCGTGTGGACTTGGAGGAAGGGTACCTCCTCAATACTTATAGGAATCACCATCATCACTTAACATGAAGACATTAACCTTAAAAGATATAAAGGGAACTATACATGCAGGATAATATCTACCGGATTTTTGACTGGCTGTCCTTTTTATCCTTAGGTGAATTTTCATTTATAATGATGTCTATCTGTCCGTGAAATATTGGGTTCCATTTTAAAATGTTTTGATTTTACATGTGTAATTACAGCTACATCTTGTTTGTAAACTTACGCACACCTACCTTTAAAATGTTTAGCTAAGAAAAATCGCCAGTGGGCGGCCGGTTTAACGTATCTTTGCCTTTGGCCCAAAAATAACATAATTAAAACATTTAGTAATATCAGACAAGGCAACACAAAGATAAATGCAGCACTCTCCGTCTCTGTATTATAGAGACCGACACTCCGTCTACCCGAGAAGGCAGAGCACTCTAACACACACATGAACAAGCAACTTAAACACCACGTACATAACGAACTTGTGTATTGACTGTATGTATAGCGAATGAAAAAATATGGCTGTGCTGGTGGTAGCCAGTTTGCCTTGAACCAGAAGCTGCTGTTACCACGCTTACTGACTTGGGGACATTCCCACATGTATGCGCTGTGAATATTCCTGCGTAAGTGAACTTATTGATATATGTATAAACTTAAATATAAACCGCTGGCGAAAATTGTACTTCATCATATACGTGCATGTGCCATGACTTGCTTACTTCTTGGTGACTTGTCCCATACCAACTGTACCATACCTGTATATATTCATTTATCTATTTATAATATATGCCGCAAACCATATAAGGCCATTAGTTCTCCCTGCTGTAGGAAAGTCGGCGTACAGACACATGTAGTGGTAGAGACAATGACGTCACTTCGCTGGATCTTTTTAAAGGGTGCAAATACACCGAGGGGAAAGGATTCTTGAGTAGCCAAGTTGTAGAGGGCATCCGACCGGACATCGGAAGATCGTAGTTTCGAATCCCACCTTCAGTGAACCGTCTTTTCCGTGTATACCATCTTATATATATATATATATATATATATATATATATATATATATATATATATATATAACCGTAAAACATGGAACCTTATTTATTTAATGCAAAACGATAAAATTCATTTCTTTAAGGTGTAAGGATCGTGCAAGGAATGGCAATATTGGACCTATTTGGCCCAGACTAAATCATGATCAGGATTCTGGCCAAAGTCCAAACTACATTGGGCTGATTTTGAGTGTTATAAATATAGTTTCACCAGAGTTGAGTCTTCTTTTAACTTAAATCTGTAATTTCATCATATCCATACATATGGCACATGTGCAGTGTGAAGATCATATTATAATCCCAGTCTGTCCATTTAATGTTAAACATTTTTTTGGTGTTGTTGAAATGGTTAGATATTGGTCCATCCGATTGTAAAAGGGTAGATATGTAGAAAACAATGTGCTTCTCCGAACCTTCTGATATAAAATAAAATATCATATCAATCTCTGGTTCGTCTACAACATAAGATAGCAGATATAATTCAGCTGTATGATCAGAGCTATGTGGACAATATACTTAATATATATATATATATATATATATATATATATATATATATATATATACTTATCTTTTTTAAACAGTTCAGGAAGAATCATATTATAAATAATACTAATATAATAATAATTGATAAAATGAACGACTAATTATAGGCTGCTTAAAAATGTCAATACTTATTTTACCTTAGTTTAGCCCCAGACAGTGAACATTCGATCACTATATTGGTGCGACACCCACGGGACTGAATTTGGACCGATATTCGACTTACGGATATCAAAAGTCACTTATTGAAGTGATTTTTGTGACATTCGCATGCGAATATCGAATATCAGTTCAACTCCAGTCCCGTGCATAACCAGTTTCTACTGATCTGAGGGTAATATGAGTTCTCTTCCAGGTTGATATACGGTTAACATCTCGTGCATATATCTCGGGGAATTCTTTGCATGCATAAATTGTTGTACAATGGTAAAAGATATATTTTATGCGCTTTTTCACGGGCCGCCAGTGGAGCTGATATAGCACTCCATTAGGTGCCAGTTAGCAGTCGAGCAGCATTATTTTGAGACATTTGAAGACGATGTCATGCCTTGTCAGTTACATTTACAAAAAGGCCATGATGGAAGTCTGAACGATATTATATGATGACCTTCTTTCATGAACTTTCTCTCTGAGGAGGTTTTAAATGAACAGTTCATATCATATCGCTAGTATAAACATAATATGTACTGAAAATTAGAGAAAGGATATTTAGTGAAATACGGGAGATGAAAATATACAAGATACTACTCTCTGGTATAATTAACCCAAGCGAATTCGCAGCTGAATCCCTCCTCATAAAAAGCTACCGTTATAAAAGGGTGCTTATGTGTATATTCCTTTGTGAAACGTGCTTAGCATGAAAATAGCTGTCTGAGCCAAGAGTAAAAAAAAGTATTGTGGTCGTATCATCTTGTCTCGTTCAACAAGGTGACTCTCACTGTTATTGGTGCGATGTTCCTATGCCCATGCTTGACCTGCTTAACAACTACAGGTTATAAAAGTTGTAGTAAAGGATAGTGCTCGCAGTGTATAGACATTTCTATCGACCAACGGCAATGGACTGTTTTTCTATACAGAAAGACTCAGACGGAATATATATATATATATATATATATATATATATATATATATATATATATATATATATATAGAGTGAAACCTCGTTGTGTCGAACTAGCTTAAGTCTATTACCTCGCTTATGTCGAAGTTACAGACCCGATTTTCCGGACAACTCTAGTTAGATTATTACCAAATAAAACCCGCTTGTGTTGAACCTCGGATGTGTCGAAGTTTTCTGAGGGTCCCTTCAACTTCGACACAACGAGGTTTCACTGTATATATATATATGTGTGTGTGTGTGTGTGTGTGTGTGACACCCCTAGACTTGAGTAGATTCTTTACATAAAACTTAATCTAAGCATGTGAAATGTTCTCGATTGGCTGATACTCGTTCACTATATTGTCGTACTGCATCGGATCCGACAGACCGGCATTGCGCTTTAGGTACAACATAAGAGGTTAACATCTTTGGATTATATATCTAGGTCCGTGGAACAAAGACCGGTACTTATTACAAGAAACAACGGTTGGAGCAATATTTTAGAGAGGGATAAATTCGAAGCACAGAGACGTCGCTGTTAGACTTAGGCACTGATATTGTGAAGTACCTTTATTGCATTACTATGTGCATGCTTTTGAAAAAAAAGTTCTTTCACTGCGGAATCACCAAGTGCCCAGGTAGCTGACACGTGGTCCTTCCAATAGGGTGTTTTTAGATAGCTGACCCTATTCTCCTTCCATTAAGATGCCATTGTTTACTCAGGTAGCTGATACTGTCATTTTCCATGAAGGTTCCATTAAAGTGTCACTGTTTTCTCATGTGGCTAATACTGTGAATTTTCTATTAAGATATCTTTGTGTTTTCAGGTAGCTGGGACTGTATATATATATATATATATATATATATATATATATAAATATATATATATATATATCCGGTCCATCAAAACCAGGTACCCATATGTTTCATTTGGTTGTTTCATCTAATTTTCACCTCGTGCATTTATAAACTTTGTTTCCTGCTGAACACAGGGTGGCTCTACCATTAACTGTGTACCACGTTCACCTGGAAGAATTGGTTCAATCGATATACGGTGGCTTGGTACTTATAACGACACTGTGTAGTTCATTTTCTTGACAACTTCCTTCCGACCTTTAACTTTTTCAGCTATACACAGCATATTCAAGAGTTTCCGACCTAGTATATACAGGTACATGAAAATTACTGCCGGGGATATTCGTCTTAATTCAAATCTAACTTGCCAAAATAGGTGCTATGATAAAACTGCAGATCTGGCGGGAATCAAGCATGACCAGAAAGCTTAAGAATTTTTCAAAGGTCGTGTTGAATGGTAAAGTGTTTTAATTTTGCTTAAATTGCGAATTTTTTTGTGAATTTCACGTCATAAAATAATAAATAAAATTTATTCTTGAACGCTATAGTGTATTGCATTCAATGCCATTCCCTTGTGATTAGGAAGGCCTGACTTGGGTCACGTGATTATATCACGCTTATTATCACATCCTAAAATTCGTGTAGTACAGTGCTTCAGGGAGATACTTCTCCTGCCAAACCACAAAATATGCTTCACGGGCTGAACATGCTTCACGAAAATGCCCGAATACGGCTAATGGTATATGTCGTGAAGAAAGGATATGTAAGTACTGTTTATATCACGGATAAAATATTGTTGAGGGTGAAGCTTACTTTATACATATGGTTCGAGGTAAATTACTTCAGACATGACTTGCACTATTCATGATAAGAAACTTTTATATAATTAATTTATTAAAACAATCACTATAAACAGAAAAAAAATGTTGCTGTGTATGTAATTAATTCAAAGGAGACAAAGGACAACATATGGTTAAATTTTGTTTCATACTAACTGATGATGGCAATAGAGAGTTACGTTTATCATATGTTCTTATTTGAATGGGAATTTCCCTGACGAATTGTCGCAAATTTGCAAGACCATATCAAACCTTTACCTTGCTGACTAGCAATATATTTACGCTTCGCATAATGTTTTCAGTGACACCTTGCCAGGCATGGTCTTCATATAACTTGTATTAAACGTGTAAACTGAACAAAGTTTTAATTCATGTTCGTATATCGATTGATTTTTTTACATGAAAGTTGTATGTATGCTAACGTTACACTCCACGGTCAATTATAAGATGACATAGTTACAGTCAGTGGCCGGCAGCTGACGTCGTACCGCTAGCTGTATCCTTGAAACGAATTCCTTTTAGTAATCCTAAGTCACCTGTTGGTAACAAAATTTTATTGACAATATATTGAGGCCTTTGTATTTTGGTATCAAAGTTGTTAAAAATTAAACCCGTTACGCCAGTGGCAAAGGCCACCGCGTGATATTTCTGATCCAGTGGATGAAGTTGTACAGATGAAACGGAGTGAAAACGTCGGCTTCAAAAGAAGCTCTGAATGGCAGTATTTTCCGATTCATATGATTGCTATATGTCATTTTTATGTATACGGATATTTAATACAAATGAGATCTCTGACTGAATTATGTAGATATTCTGATTTGATTTAATTGATTTAATACAAGATATCTATGTTCCCAATACACTTACTGTCAATCTCTCTTTTTTATTTAGTCAAAAAAAATATATAATTCTTTTAAATATACATGTATACGAAATGAATACATATAAATATTATATTTGATTTAATACAAGATATCTATGTTCCCAATGCACTGACTGTCAATCTTTCTTATTTATTCAGTCTAAATAAATATATATAATTCTTTTAAATATATACGAGTAAATGCATATAAATCTATTTTATTTTATACAAGCCAGAATACGTTAAATTACATGTACATGTAGTCCGTAAATCTAAAAAAATTAACTTTTGATGTCGTTGCCCTGACTTCCAGGTCTGTGCTGGACTCGTGCGCCCACCGTCCTAGACCTCTCGCCTCTATATCTCTCTTTGGCCCTCCTTCACGTTTAATCTATTTTGTATTTTACCTCTCTCGTCTGCCTGGCGTTTCCTGTATGTTCCGTCGGCTTACTTTATGTTCCCATCATCCACTCCCGGTCTAGATCTCCCAGATGCCCCTGTCTCCTGCCGTGCCGTTCACCTTCCGCCAAAGATTCCCCGGAATTCCTCCACCTTCCTTCAGCTCCGATCCAAACATCACACTTCAAGACCCCTTGCGCTGGACGGTATTACACTTGACCGTTCTAGCCAGACCAGGGGTAAACACAATATTAAGAAAAAAAGTACTAACATACACATACACATAAGTTTTTGACTATGCGAATTCAATATCATGAACCCCTCGACGGCCTACCCCATAAAACATCATTTTCCAGGAAATAAACGATGCCATGGCCTAATGCCCATTATACACTTTCAAATACAGTAAACGCATTCAAATTACATTTAGCTGGTTATGGAAATCACCAGTTTATGGCATGTTCTACGGCATAGGTACACTATGTCTACACACCCACACTCATTTTACAGTCCAATTTGTCCACGTGACAACCTCTAAAAAGCGGGAAACGTTTATTACGGGCACTTGGTATCAGTTCCTTGAAATATACAGTTATATTATGCATAATGAAACTCTGTGTAAGGCGATCAGATCGATATTTCCCCTTCTGTCCTACAGCTCCAAACCACCCATCTCACTTCGAGACCCCTGCACTGGACGGTCTTCGCACCTGGACATTCTGGCCAGACAAGGGGTAAAAACACAAGCTCCAATCCAAACATCACACTTCAAGACCCCTTGCGCTGGACTGTATTACACTTGACCGTTCTAGCCAGACCAGGGGTAAACACAATATTAAGAAAAAAGTACATACATAGACACATAAGTTTTCGACTATGCGAATCCAAAAGCAAGCTCGCCGCTACCGCCATCCCCATAGAACACCATTCCTCCAGGAAACAAACGATGCCCATTGCCTAATGTCCGTTATATACTTAAACTGGCTCTTTATACGCAGAAATAAGTGATCTAAAAGCCGTCTGTGGTGCGCTGTGGCAACAATACAATATCTCCTCTACTTTGCGTACAAGTAAATTAAAATTCTACCAAATTAGGTTTAGCATAATCCACCAGGTGGCTGAACGCTCAGAGCGTGGACAGATTTGATCCATTTCCTGTGACCATCCATAGCTACTCTTCCGTGAATTGACACTCTTTCATTCGTCGATTTAATGCATGATACCGTTGGGATTCCACAGTCATGTGATCCGTTTGACAATGGACTATTACATTTTATTTTTTTTTGTGAATCTTACATGTACAATATCGTTTATCCTTGAGAAAACTTGATGTTAAAGGGAAGTGTTTTCACGCCGATTGAAGGGAAATAATCCTTGCCATAAAGTTAATTTTGGGTCCCGAACAAACATGAGTAAGTGCTTAACGTAATCAAGAAGTTATATTAGTTAGAAGTTATTATTCCATGGGTTTATTTAATTATTTGGTGGATAAGGTTAGTCATTGTTTAACCGGCTGAAACCTAGCCCTAAAGATTCCAGTAATGAACATTTATCCCGAAACCCATGGCCGCCGCCATTTGCAATGCATGGAGAACTGTTCCAAAATATTGTTTTCATCCAAACCGGACGAGTTTTTAAATGTTAACCTTTCTTTCTTTTGAGACAATTTTAACTTGTATAATGTTCATTTTTTTCAATCTATACCGGTATATAGCTTATGAAAACCATTCATCGGGACTGAGATAAAAACTGAAAAAAATGATAAAAAAATGTGACGTATCATATGAAACATATCATTATCACCAAATATTTGAACTGTTCGATGTCATTTTTATCCAATGGCATATGAAATACATCACATTATGCGTTGATATGCCCTTTATTCTAGAAAAAAAACTCGTTCTTATAGTCGTCCTGGGAGCCATAATCGGTGAATTTACGCATGATATTTATTAATCAAACATATATTATTTGATGAATATTATGATAATTCATGTAATAATGCATGTTGATATTTATAATTTGTTTATTCAACTTCATTTTTATGACAGTAATAATGATAATAATAGGTCTATATTTTATCCTGATAGATTGAATGGTTGTGTGTGTGCACAACTATGTAACAGCTCGATTCATAATATATAAAAAAACGCTTGGTATGGACAAATGTACAATTTAATATAACAAGGCGGAAATATTTATTGTTAGTTGGTTATTTGTATGTTATATATGTATGTTTAAAATGTCAAATAAATTTCTTTTACCTTCTATATAAGTTAAGTTAATTCATATTATGTCTAAAATGATCAACAATGTATTTCACCAACCTTTTATAGACATATGTTAAAGTCAAGTCCAATATAGTATTTTCTGACTTCTGACAGTGGTGTCATTAAATTTCAACAATAATTTGTTTTCATATTTGCTTTAATTAGAATAGAAAACTCAGCTTTTATAAAATCTAATGATTATGCATTTAACACACACATGTATATATATATATATATATATATATATATATATATATATATATATATTATGCATTTAACATATATATATAGCCTTTAATATCATATGAACTGTATATAATATTATATCAGGTGACTTATGCACTTTAATATAGTTTTATCAGGAAGTTTCAAAATCTTGGTTATATGATTAAAAATAAACTTTAAAAAAATCAGGGGATACATTCAATATATATATATATATATATATCTATATTAAATATCTTATGAATTGTATATAATAATATATAAGATGACGTATGCACTTAAACATAGTCACATGATTAAATATATAGTTTCAATAAAAAATATTTATGTTTTGTGTTGACTATCCCTGTATATTTCAGCAAATAAAAATAACGAAGATAATAAAGGATGAGATAACTTTATTGAGCACATAAAAATACAGGAATTCGTTTAGCTATTGGTGCAATACGTACAGATAAATATAAACAAATGCCTAGAGTTACTAAAACACAGTAGACTTATAACTAAGTCATATATCAGTGACAAGATAAAGGGTATACGCCCAGGTTACGTCATTAGTGACACACTGACATTCATGAGAATAGAATTGCAGAACAACAATATTGAAGAGGGGTCAGGACAGCTGAGTGGTAAAACGCTGGCGACCCGGGTTCGATTCCCGACGTGGCTTTGAGAGTAGGTTGTTGTCCGTCCTTGGTCGGCGGTCTTATCTGGGTCCTCCGTTTTTCTCTAATCTTACCGACTACTGAGCTCAACCACCAGAACCATGGGGAGTGCCTTGTATTAGTTATTATAACAAGTTGCACAATCCATGTAAAAAATAAAGTTTATATTAAAAATAAAGTTTATATTATAAGATGGCTCAAGGATTGCAGGGACCTCGGTGTTTTGTTTGCTTAAGTTCTTAGTCTCTTACCAGATGGCAGCAGTATATACAGTACATTCAATGATTTACTGGTATCACATACAATGTTTTTACTCTGGCATGAACTTTCTTTCTATGAATATTATCGAAGTTGTTGACCGACAAACCTATAACGATTTGAGATAATTTTCTAACTCTGGACAATTACCCCTTGGTTGGACTGCGCATGCCCGACTTCTAGGACTTTTTCGATTAATTCCTGTCAACGTTTACAGAACGGCAGACTATTCACATGAAAGGCCGTGATACCTTCTGTCAGTCCGCTTTACATCGTTGTTAAATTTGTAATACCGATATATCAGAAAATATTATTTGACAACGCGGAAACCAATCGGTTAATCAGGTGGACTTTTGTTTGAAAATTTAATTAGGGCTTAACTATTATAAACAAGAATCTTAGCCTATGTTTTTTATTATACAGTTTTTTTACATAAGTTGTACACCGGCGTCCCGCCGGTATTGAATTTGTCATCGCCCTTGTGAATATGCTCTCATTATTTACCGCCGTTGTAACCCCCGAAAATTAATGTTCTCCACGTGTTGCCGCCAAATTTGCATTAAACCTTTAGTTAATTGACCATCAAGTGCTGATTTAATCGTCGCTTTTACTCCTACGAGCGCATGAGCGCTGGTTTAGGTGACAGAAGAAATAGGAGTACACATATACCCGAATTGGTAACCACGGTAACACTAACGACACTAAACAGCAATTCTTCCGAACACTGGCTACTGTGCATACAAGCGGGCCATTAATGAGGCCTTACGGAAAATGCAAATTATCAAACCGTGGGGCAGCTTCGAACAATCTAAATTCAGTTTTCTTCGAACGATTAAGGCTGTCAGGAATTCGCGGCGGAGGCTAAGTTCACAGCCAAGAAGCAGCTCCTTATTTCTCTTGTGGAATATTTGTATTAACTAAGCGCTATCTATAAAACCCCGCGTTATTGAAAAAATAACTGCGTTGTCAGCTACAACCCCCAGTGGTTACTAACATGACTTGCTTCACCAGTGGTTACTAACATGACTTGCTTCATAGGATCACCATAGATTATCAAATCTACCCGTAAAACAAACAGCGGTGTAAGGGATCTCAACTTCATGTATGGTCAATCAACCGACCGGTCACCGCTGGTCAATGAGTAATTTAGTGAGTGCCCGCATTAGACAGGTCAATGTATCACTGTGATCGGGAAAAACTGCCCGTAATCCGTAATAGCCAAGTGGTCGTATTCCACAGGTTTTAGCCATTGATAATATAACGGAATTACGAAAGGGAATTTTCTGTAAAAATTAAGCCCTTTTGATTGGCCCAGCGTGTGAAGTAAATGTACATGTATGTCCATTTATGTTTATATTGATATTTATATTTAGTCATACGTATCATGTTTAAATGAAATCTATATATATTTGGCGTAGGTATCCAGATATTTTTTCACAATATATACCCTAGAGAGAGTGAGCAAATCAAACAAAGGCTAGTTAAAATGTCGATTTTCAAGGCCGTACACCATTGATATAACTGCTAATATATCAAAATCATATAATAAAGAGCATTTCATTTTTATTACATTGTTTGTGTACTCTAATATACATGGTCAATGAACTCGGATTCATTTTGGGCCGTGGCCAGGTTCGCTTGAACGTTAGAAGGATGCCTAAGAAAGTAGAGCACTCTCACACACACATGAACAAACGACAATGACAGCAGGTACATGACTCACTTGTGTATTGACTTTATGTACAGCGAATGGAGTAAAATGGCTTGGCTGGTGGTAGTCAGTTTGCTTTGTTCCAGAAGCTGGTGTTACCATGCTCACTGACAGGGGGACCATCCAATAAGTGCAAGATTGGAAGACAAATAAATCTCCTGAGTCTACACTATTGTCGACAAAATCATCCTAAGAGAAATGTGTTAGAAGAGGGAATAGGATTTTACACAGGATCACAGGAAGTACAATTAGGGAATTTTCAATTAAAATATTCTAAGCTTAAAAAGAAGAAAATGAAAACGGACCTGGCAAAAATAGAGACTGAGGTCAAAGAATTAGAGGACAACCTTATTTTAAATTCTTCTGAGGAATTCAAGAAAACACTATGCAATTAAGAAAACAACATCAGAAGAAATGTACGGACATATTACTGAAGGGATTATAATCCGGTCAAAATGTCAGTGGTATGAAGAGGGCAAAAGAAAAAGAAAACTTAATGAATCTAGAAAACAGGAAGCAAAATCGTAACACACTTAGAAAACTTGTAATCAACAGCAAAGAGACAAATAATGGTACTGTTATTTTACGCGAAATGTCGCGACCAAATACCCGAGAAAGAATATATTGCCTACAGATGAATACATTAAATTTTAAGGAAAATAACACTGCCTACGCTGTCCGGAACCGATGGAGAAACCTTAAGAGAAAATATAAAACTAAGTGAAATATTAAATTCTTTAAAAACAATGCTAAATTCTTAAATCCCATGTTACGATGGATTATCAAAAGAATTCTATGTATCTTTCTATACTCTCATTTGTGAAGATTTATTTCAAGCTATACAATATAGTTATCTGACAGGAGAATTACTTCCTAGTCACAGACGATCAATAATAAAATTTATTGAAAAAAACCAGGTAAATATAACAGGTTTCTAAATCGATGGAGGCCAATAAGTCTGTTGACCACTGATGTCAAATTAATTGGAAAAGTATTAGCATCAAGAATTAAATCATGTTTACCTCCATTGATTGGCTCGGATCAATCTGCTTTTATTACTGGCCGATATACAGGGGAACCGATCAGGTTAACTTTAGGTATGTTGGAGTACACAAGAACGAAAAATATAGAAGAAATATTGTTTGCTGCAGATTTCGAGGCAGCGTTTGATAGATTAGACCACAATTTTCTTTTTGAAGTAATGGATAAGTTAGGCTTTCCGGAAAATATAATAAAATGGCTTTAAGTTTTACATGTAAATGCAGAAAGCTGTTTAATAAAATGAATATTTCAAACTTCAAAGAGGTGCAAGACAATGGGAACCTCTGGCCCCATATGTATTTATATTGACAATGGAAATATTAGCTGAAATAATAAGAAGTAGCTCTAATTTAGAAGGAATCACAATAGATGACGCAGAAATAAAACAATGCTTATTTGCGGACGACCTTGACCTTTTTTTCTTAAAGACCTTATGTCACTGAACAATCTTATAGAAATGATCAACCTCTTTTCTTAAGTATCCTCATTAAGGCTAAATCTACTTAAGTCAAAAGCGGCCTGGATTGGGTCACAGGTCAATAATATAGAAAAGTTATCATCAATAAATGGAAGAATCTGAACCTAGTAGCAATAAAAATTTTAGGTATTAATTTTACTTATAACAAGAAACTGCATTATAGTTGAACTTTGAAAAAAATATAGATTAATTTATAATATCATTGAATATATGGACAAAAACGATCATTAACAATTAATGGACGTACAGAGGTCGTTAATAACTTGGCACTGCCAAAATTATTATATGTATGCAACATGATAGAAACACAAGAACTAGTAATACCACGAATTAAACGAATAAAAGTCGATTTATCTGAAATAGCAGGCGCCCTAAACTCAAGGATACTGTACTTGTATCACAGTATAATGAAGAAGGAATAAATTTGATGGACTTAGATAGTCGACTTGAAACTCAAAGAGTGATGTGGGTTAAAAGATTAAATGTAAAAAAATGGTAAAGTTATCCAAAATAAATATTTTCAGGTAAAAGGTGGAGTGAACCTCATCTTTTCAAATTATGATATCAGATGTTAAAAAAAAAAATGCAAGCCTCCTATTTCAGAGTGTTTAAAACGTGGACGAAATATGCAAGCGCCAATCCTTTGGAAAAGAAACAAGTGCTTATTCAACCTCTGTGGCATAATAAGAGAAATAAAACTGCAGAAAAATCCTTGTAAAATAGATAGCTTAATAAAATGGGCATACCGTCAGAGGGGGACGTTGTCACTAACACAAGAAGCATACAACAGTTAAGCGATTTAAATTTTTGGAAGGAAGAATTTATTCACCGACAGTGCCTGAATTTGCACTGGTCAATGCAGTTCCAAAGGATTGGATTATTTTGACATGTGAAGATAAGAATATGTATTAACTCTCCTGTATTAATCACATATGTGAAAAAGGAGGAATAAAAACGCTAGACAGTATAAAATCAAAACATTTGTATGAAACTTTTGTGGACTCTTTGAAAGAAATTTCTACAGCACAACGTAAAATCGAAAACTTGTATGAAGATGTTCAGTGGAACCATAATTGTCAAAATATCTATAAAACTTCCATTGATACTTACCGAAGATAGTTTCAATATAGACTCGTGCAAAGTGTTTTTACCTGGTAATGTTATTTTATATAAATGGGGTCTTTGTGAAAAACGCATGCGTACGTACTGTTTTCAGAACGGGAAACGATACATAATCGTTTTTTATAGATTTCCTGCGACAGTCACAAAATATTTACAGTTAATGACTCGGTTAAATGAGGCAGGCAAAGGGTTACCACGGGTTACAGACAAAGCACTAATTTTTATTATTTTTGAGGAAATGAAAAGGAAAGTTCAAAGAGGTCGAAGAAATTTTATAAAAAATTGCAGAAAAGAAAAACAAAGTCGGAAAACATGAGGAAAAATTGAAAGAACGTAGAAAAACACTGAAGATATAAGACAAATGAAAAAGGCCAGGGAAGAGAGAGAGAGAAGATTGTTATGAAGAAATAGCGGAACAACAGAAATATTTCCATTGTATTTTCATATATATATATATATATATATATATATATATATATATATATACGTATGAATTGATGTGAATAAAAAAAGGTGGTACAAACGGGCCAACAGAGGAATGTGCTGATATTTTTCTTATAGGTTGAGACCATTACGGATTGGGGCAATAAAGAACTCTAGAATGTCTTGGTAAATAAACTGCTTCTCTAATGATGGGGTGCTTTATGTGTAAAGTCCTTAATGAAATTTGCTGAGCATGAAAGCCGCTGTCTAAGTGTAGAGTAAAAATGTACTGACACAGATTTCATGGTCGATCCATCTTGTCTCGTTAAATAAGTCGGCTCTCACTGTTAATTGGTGCAATGTGCCTATGCCCATGCCTGACCTGCCAAACAAGATACTGGTTATAAAGGGTGCATTAACAGTGCTCACAGTGTATAGACATTTCCAGACATCAACAGACTGTCTATCTATGCAAAAAAAAAATCAGTCGGGAAATACACATAAAGGTGAAAACCCTAGACTTGAGTAGATTCTTTACATAAAATCCGATCTATGCATGTGCAATGGACTCAGTTGGCTGATTATATTGTCGTAACTGCATCGGATCCGGCAGACCAAGAGTGCGCGCTTTGGGTATAACATAAGAAGTTAAACAGCTTTGAATAAAATTTATTTGATTCAAAGACCGGTTCTTCTTACAAAAAGCACAGGTAAGAGCAATATATTAGACAGAGAAATATTAGACAGAGAATTATTCGAAGACCAGAGGCGTCGATTTTAGGTTGAGGGACTGATTTTCCGAAGTACCTATAAAATATTAATATTTGCATGCTTGTCGGAAAAACATTTTGTCACTGCGGGGTCATCATGTGCCCAAGTAGCTGAAAATTGGTCCTTCCAATGAAGTGTCACTGGGTTCTCTGACAGCGTGCCCTATGATTCTAATAGTTCATTGCCAGTGTGTACTCAGGTAGCTTATATAGTGATTCTTAAATATATATATATATATATATATATATATATATATATATATATACGTTGTGCGCACTGTGAAAAGGTACACAGTTCCCTTGTAAAATGTATCGCATTTATTTTTTTTTGTGTTTGTTTAAATCTCAATTTATGAATTTGGCATTCAACTTTTGTTACTGGATTATTTTTTTTCCTGAAAATATACTGATTTCATTATGTGATTGTTCTTCTTGACAATAACTTGAATCGATTTTCTTTTTTGGGCGCCTCCAACGTTCACAGACTTTCTACGAGCCAATTGATTTCTTTGTTACCAGAAAAGACAAATGTTTATACTTTAACTTCAAAAGGTATAGGTAATTATTTATTTGATGTATAGTAAATTAAATCAGTATCAATTTAGTTTAATCATTTTCCAAAGAGCGTCTTTACGGAATTTTCCATTCTGTCGTCACACACGAATTAACTGCTTTTCTCACGATTGCTAGAGAGATTCTCACAAAATTATGTAAACCTGTATATGTTGAGCCATGTGTATATTGCAAAAATGCGGTGTCTCTACCAACATTCTTGGTGATTCAATAAGAATGCTCGTGTAATTCTGTAATTTCTTGAAAAATGTCCCTTTTACAATTGTGGCCTAGTGTATGCTCATGATCTAAATAAAAAATAAATATAAGAGTATGCATTATCCCAACTATGCCTAACTTGAAATAATGTAAACAAGTTCTTTTTAATCATTTCCTTAATCTTTAAATTATGAAATTTCTGTATTTTCCAAACCAGTGTGTACCTGACCACAGTTGATCTTTTTTAAATCAAGCAGATCACTGTAACCTATATTCTCCCAGTTATTGTGAAGTCATAATACACCTTAAACCGGCCACCAATCCTAATCTAAGAAGTTTAAAATTCACATCTAACTGAACATAAGTCACTGTGATTTATATTTTTTAAACCTTCGTCTTTTGAAGACGAAGGGACGAGTCATACCAAATACACCCAGCTTGTTCAAATCGCTGAAATGCTGTCTGTGGAAATGTAAAGGTAGGTTACTGTGATTTTTATTCAAAAGAGTCATGGAAATAAAACTTCAGGAGCCATCCATTGGTCTGTTAATTCGGCATAAATCATAACCTTCAGGTGCATGAAATTTCTATTTTACTTTCGCCTTGGTTAGGTATGTAATTAAACTCTCAGAACACCTTGAGATTTCACATATAGACATGCAAAGATATATTTCAAAAACACTGGTTTAGTACTTGAAAAAGTTCAGTATTAACCCATACTCAGTTCTGTGCTAAAGTGCATGCACAGGGCTTAGTGTAGTGTCTGCATGGATCTGTAGTGTAGTTTAGTGCAATTGCTTTGTCCTCTTGTTGTCAGCTGCAGCCGCCATCTAGGCCCCCCTGACCAACGGACGACTGAGAAAGTCCTTCTGGTTGTACAAAGCTTCTGAAAAATCAAGACTCTCACAGTGACTCCCATTGGTTCAACACGGATACTGGGTACCCAGTGAACCCAGGTTTAACTGTGAGGGAACCAAGGGAGACCACTCTGACAGAAATATTAGAGTAGAGCCCCGTAGGCGCTTCTTTGTTTCAAATCTGGCAAGGTTCCGTCTTGTCTCTGGATCCAGATGAACCAGGAAGAGAGAGTGCAATGAGTGTTGCACAAGCTCTCCTCACTTTAAACTAAGTCACGCGCAAGTCATGTTGTATCCAGGAATAGTTGTTCATTGACCCATGGCGCGGCGTGATTTCCAGCAGTAGACCTGGCGGCTTCAGACTTCGAAAAATGCAGACCAATATTGGTGAATGTCTTCTAAGTCACTGATGCTTATATTTATGTGCTGTGACCTATGGTTTAATTTATTTTAAAGTTTTCCTATGTTTCTCAGATCTGATACATTAGTAGTTACACTATCAGAATTCTGAACTTAGTGACCTTTGCATTAAAGCTCAAATTAGCTAATGCATACTAAATTCCTCATTTTTCTGGGAGGGGAGCACGGGGTTGAGAGCATCAGCATTTTTCAAAGTAATTTTAGTTTGATAAGTGTTAATTATGTTGCATTATTTACAATACAACAAAATTCTATAATTTTCCTGATCACACATTTTTATTGTATGTTTCGTCTGCTACCGAATATATCATAAATTGATTGAGCTCTGAGCACCAGATTTTATTGTATGACTGGTATGTCAGTGTAAGCTCAGGAGTGCGACTTATGTTAACTTTCTGCGAGTCAAAACCCATTTCTTCTCCGTATTAAAGTATTTGATTTCTGTTTCCTTAAAGAGTTATTGTGAGATACAAAATATTGAACATATGACAAAATATTGAACATTGCATAATCGGCCTTGCCAGTTCATCAGAAGTTTTGCGGGAACAGTTGAGAAATTGTTCATTTTTTGGCGTTTAAATCATGTATTCCCTGTTGCACATACCAAAAGAAATACATACATGTATAAAATATATATGCATACATATATTTATCCATGGAAAACACACACATATATGAATTCAACTGACACCTTATGTATGACCATAAAACCATCGCTCAGTCACTGGAGCATTTCACCAATCCCAATACAAAAGTCTCAATAAAAGCTGAACATTCCTGACAAAATCTGACAAGTGTATTCTTAAACACAGAATAAATCTTTCAATAAATATCAAAATTAAGTCAATGATGTGATAGGTAAACCAGCCATTCGCCCCATGGTCCTCCAAATCACACGATACCGGACGGGTAAAATAGGTTAACAGACGCATTACTTTTGACGAATGTAATCCCCGCGATAGGCGAATACGTACACGATACGCAAAATTGACCTATTTGTTATTCGTATTTCTATCTCCGATTGTCGGCAGTCATCTGCGCCTAACATAGCAATTAATACAACAGGCACTTTTCCTTTATAAAGAACTTTTCACACAATAATATTGCACTGTATAGTTAGGAAAAAATTTAAATTAATCATATTTGATTCGTACTTTTTGTTTGTTCATTATAGACGAGGCAATATTTTCATGAATACTATTTTTCAGTATCTGCCAAGACATATGATTCGCGATAGTTATAGTTTATATAATGCAGACTTTTTCAATAATAAAATGCTGTTATTTTTTTTTTAATTATTTATTTCAGAGTTAATCAGAATCACAGATGGATCGCTCCTGGAAACGTCCGCTCACAATATTCTTACTTGTGTTGAGCATTGCAGTGGTATGGTTACCATGGACTATTCCGGACAGCATATCAAATATCGCAATGAATCAAAGTGCAATATTACGGACCTCCAGTGCCTTGCAAAGAAGATGTCCGTAATGACCCCGGCCGCAAAGGACCTGGTAGTAACATTAGTCATCCTTGATGAAACATACATAGAAATGTTCCTAAATTTTGCCGTCTCGGCTTCAGACAACGGAGTGGATAATCTTTTGTCTGTCGGTCTTAATAGGAAAACCGTTGAGGAGCTTGCGAGCCGAGGATTTACTGCTTATTACGACGCATCACTGAGGGAGTTAGCGAGCGAAGAACATCAATTTGGGAGCGATGCGTTCAAGAAAAAGGGCAATCTTAAGTTTTCTGTAACGTTGAAACTTCTAACTCTAGGGTTAAGTGTGCTTTTAATGGATCTGGATACAGTTTTCATAAAAATCCGTTTCCTTATTTCCAATGTAAAGGATGTGATGTAGAGATTCAACAAGACATAAGAGGCATGCCACATAAATTATGTATTGGATTGGTGATGTTCCGGAAAACGGCGGCTACAATCAACATTGTAAACGATACTGTCAAAATACTAAATAAAAATCCGAAATTGTGGGACCAAAATATATTTACATATGGACTGATAAGCGGCAGGAAGGCTAATCGAAAAAGATACAAAGTTTTGCCATACAAGCTTTTTCCTACAGGTCATATTTTTTTCTCAGAAAGCATATATACATACAACATATCAAGGACAGTGATATTTCACAATAACTACAGTACGTGGTCGCGGACAAAAATATACCGATTAAAAGAGCTCGGAGGCTGGTTCCTGGATACGGACCAGTATTACAGTAGTACATCACGGAAATACTTAACATACAATAATGTGTTTCTTATTGACCCGGGCATAGGCATAACGGATCTTAATAAAGCACTCAGGTTGGCTACAGCCCTTAACAGGACTCTGATACTTCCAAGATTCCAGTGTCAACCCAAGAAGGATTGTCCATTTGATAAAGTTGTGAAAGATTTTGTTAAATGGGACACTACAAACAATAAAATGTATAGGGAACACTCATTTCTACGCAACAAGAAAGTTCCGGACTCTGTAAAAAACTCCATCACAAAGCCTGTCTTTTTTTTACAGGGAACATGACAAAGTTCGTTCCCCCAAAGAATGTTCATGTATTTCAACCTTTCAGCATCACCATAGGGCCAACAGCAGGTGAACTCATGGAGTGGTTGAAGAAATATGATAATTTTTATGTGATTCATTTCTACTCTATGCGATTTGAACTCGGACATTCAGATATATAGGGATTTCTACTTTGACGTTTTAACATGATATTGTGGGCAGGTATGTAGATTTATATGTTATATAGATGCAGAAAATTAGTGTTAGCCAGATTGGTGCAATGACCCTGCACACTAGATAGCTCAAAGATAAGGAATTCCAGTGTATACGATCATCATATGTAAGAAACCATGATATTCCAAAAACACTCAAGCGTATTTTACAGTCTTATCAAACATCTCTAGCATGGATATTATTAACAGTTTGAAAAGAAAATATATATATTGAGGTTTGGTTAAATATGGATGTCCAAACAATAAAGAATTACCAGCACATGTCCCCTTCTGCACTAAACCAGAAAATATTGAGGCCTGGGTTGAAGAGAACATGTTCCGTATTTTTATTTATAATTACATCTTTCCTGGTAAAACACTGTACTGATATGTTTCTTTTTCAAATCAGTTAGTATCTTTAAATTACCTCAAATATTTCTTTGAGGAATAAAAGAACTTGCACAGGTTTTTAGGAGAAGTGATTTGGATGAACCGAAACCAGAATGGCCGAAATTTGAAAGAATTCGGTCAATAGGACATCGGGGTTGGGCGAATTTTACATGTCGTGTGGAATTGGAGGAAGGGGTCCCTCCTTAATACATATAAGCGTTATCGTCGGTTACAACAGTTGCGTTTACTTGATTAAATTAGTTTATAAATCTTGTGAGAAATTTAGTGGATACAAATGTATGGGAAGCGGCAAGCAGTAGAGGAAAAAGCAGTATATCGTTTAAAGTCCATGACCCTCTTATCTGATGCCATATACTAGGTGTCATTCTGGTATAAAAGGAATGGTCTAAAATCTGAGTCAATCTAATGTGCTGGTGATAACTGAATGACCTGTCAGGTGAAAGGATTTCGGGGAAAAGGAATAAAGGGGAGGGGCTGCAGAAGAGTGTGTGTGATTCCTCCTGCATCATTTTGCAAAGCTTAGGATAATATCTCCCGGATTTCTGACTGGCTGTCTCTTGGTCTCAAAGTGAACTTTTATTTATAATGATGTATCTCTATATGTATAATATTAGGTTCATTTTTAAAATATGTTTTGATTTACATGATTTATCACAGCTACATTTTGTTTGTAAACTAACGCATACCTGCCTTTAAAATGTTTAGCTAAGGAAAATTGCCAGTTGGCGGCACGTTTAAAGTATCTTTACCTTTGGCTCGGCTAAAACATCATTAAAAAGGATGTATTTCTATATGCTTTTTTTGATATAAATGTCTATGACTAGTATCAATTTAATACTTATTGCAGATAAGTCAGTGATGTGTGATCTGAGTATATAACAGTACTAAATAACGTATCTTTTGGCTCAATATAAACATAAATGAAAATTATGTATTTCTATGTTTTACGCTTATAAATGGACTGACATTAGTCATACCAGCTACCAGCAAGCCGTGGCTTCAGCCTGTGAATGTACTCTGTATATTATTAGTTTTTTGTAACAATGTTAGTACGTACGGGTCCACAGAGATGCGGAATTTAGTGTAAAAATAAAGCCTTTTCGATTAGCCCAGCAAGTGATGTAAATGTATATATAGGTCTATATGTGTTTGTATTAATATTTAGATTAAGTCGTACATATCATGTTAATATGGACTCTATATAATAGGAGTACTTATCCAGATATTTTTCCAAAGTATACAGCGTAGAGAGAGTGAAAGAATCGAACATAGGTTAATTAACATGACGATTTTCAAAGTCATCTATCATTGGGGTAACTGATAATTTATCAGTATCTTATTATCAAACGCATTTCATTGTATTACATTGTTTGTGTACTTTAATATACATCACTCTGGCCCGGTTCGTTTGCAACATTAGAAAGGATGCCCAAGAAAGCAGAGCACTCCTACACTCGCACATGAACAAACAACTAAGACAATATGTACATAATAAACTTTTGTATTGACTATATGTACAGCGAATGAAATGATATGGCTTGGCTGGTGGTAGTCAGTTTGCCGTGAACCAAAAGCTGCTGTTACCACGCTCACTGACAGGGGGGCAATCCCGTATGTGCAAGACCTGAAAAGAGAGAAATTATTGAGGCTACGCTTTTCTCGACAAAATCGTCCCAAGAGAAATGTGCCATAAGAAGTGAAATTGTATTTATAAAGGAAAAATGAAGTATTATTGGCCTAGAGAGGATCAATATTGAGACACATTAAATTCAACAGGGCAAGTCATAAGTTAATAGAAGAATCTTAAAACTGATATATGATAACCAGTTAGGTTTTTACTGAGGCTGCAATTCAGTGCTTTTACAATGCAATAAGGAAAATTGTAGCAGACTTACCAATAATGCATCAAAGTGAAGTAATGTTTTTCGTCACAGGTTGATACTGTCTGTAGTTGGTTGTCATGGACTCCACCAATCCACCAAGGTCATAGGGTTGCTTCCGGTGCCTGGTTTCTCAATGTTTTGTGGCTTCAGTACAGTAATGCATAGACGAATATTATTTTTAACTTCAGTTGCATGCTACTGTAAAGTTTTATTGGCGAGTTGGCTACCATTGTTCAAATGTTCGTTTGGCAAAATGTCCTCTGTCTTTAACAAGTTCAGGCTTCTTGAAGCAGTGGGTGTTCAGCTCACTTGTGAACCTCTCAGCTCCAGGTTCACAGACCCACTCTAGCCTTCACACAAAATTCCTTATGTACCAAGATACAAACACATTACAGCCTCACTTTGAGTTGTGTGATTACTGAAGCATAACATGACCTGTGCCAGGGAGAAAGGGGACTCTTGCTTGGAAGAAAATTTGAAGGGACAACAATTTTAAACTCAAGGAATACACAGTTCATTGAAAATCTGGACTTTGCATGGTCCATTGCACTGTCACAACTAAAAACTGAGCAGGAATTTATGGTAACAGGACTCTTCTGTCCCGTTAAAGTACAGGGCAGGGTAAGAAAACCGAATAACATGTGAAATGCAGTAATATATAGGGATTTCAGCAGTCAAACAATGACACTTGGTTCCAAAAATGATAAAAATGTTATACAATCTTTTGAATATACAGATATGTGAAGGATAAACCCTTATATGACAGTGTATTTGGACTTTCGATTTCATATATATATATATATATATATATATATATATATATATATAGAGAGAGAGAGAGAGAGAGAGAGAGAGAGCCTATGCTGAATTCTGTGAGAACTTTATTTTTGACCCTGACGAGACCCTGAGGCCCGTGATGAGAGTTAATAATAGACAATGCTTCGTGTCCCTCAGGACAGAAATCAGCTAAATGTCCAGTATTATAATCACTTACATGCAAACCGATTTAGGCGTTAGCCTACCGAATTTGTGGTGAGTAGAACGCCTGCCGCCTCTAGGGGCAATATTACCACTTTCATTACCCTGCCTCTAAGATGCTTCAATTTTAACCGCATATCGTTCAACATTTTGGTGTTAACTGTGAAAATTCCTGTATAAGTAAACGTATTAATCTACGTATAAACTTAAATATAAACCGCTGGCGAAAATTGCACTTCATCATATACGTGCATGTGTCATGAATAGCTTATTCATGACTTGTCCTGTACCGACGTTACCATGCCTTGACCGAGTCCCCCGCTGTATGACTGTAGGTTGTGTAAAGAATGTTAACTCTTGGCCACGACAAAGTCCTGATAAATACACTGTACGTAATTCATCGTCAAGTTACATGACCATTTACATATATATATATATATATATATATATATATATATGGAGAGAGAGAGAGAGATGAATAGCCATGCTGGGTCATTGTATATAGATGGAAATGGTATACGCAGAAAAATCGGTAAACTGAATGTGGGAATCGAACCCACGATCTTCCGATTTCCGGTTGGATGCCTTAACCACTTGGCTACTCCAGATTGCCTTCCCCTCGGTGTACTTGCACACTTTATCCAGGGGGTCCGGACCCCCCCCCCCCTTCTTTTTCAACCACCGCAACATTTTTTAAGGGTGTCGGACCAATTTTTGTGGCCTGGACCACCCACCAACCGCCCCCTCCTTTTTTTCCTGACCGATGGACATTCTTTTAGGTTTTGTAATAAGTCCTCCTGGTGTGGACCCCTCTTTTTCCCAAATCCTGGACCCGTCCCTGCAAAATGTACGACGTCATGCCGTCGAGTCTTTGTGCAATTACATCCAAAATCTCTTTAGCTTTGCTTCTTCTACAGAAAATACCCAGATATAGATCATCATGATTAAGCTTTACCAAAATTTCTTTGAGAAATTGACAATATTATATTCTTAAATCTTGTTAGATATATAAGGTTTTCTTTTTAATTCTGGAAACTTTCTAAGGGGAATACATCTGGCTCTTAAGCTGCGTAATGGCGATCACATTTTCAGACAAACACTCCATACGGGGTCAATTCTTACTCCCTGTTCACCAAATGCCCTACAGCTTCAATCAAATGCAAGCACGTGAATGTCTTGACAACTGGGCGGTTTCTCACCACTGGCATGTCAACTACATGTAAGTACATGTTAATACATGCTTTCCACCCAAGTCATATCTGTGTTATGACCCATCAATATTGTCATTTTCATTCCTTTGGTTTACGACTCAGTAAGAATTTATATTATTCTAGTAGTCTAAAACATTGGTCAATGTACCTTTAAAGAAAGTATACTTATTTAAAACAAGGCAATATTTTTTTTAACGAATATTGTGGATATTTAAGGTGATACCTCTGAAACTATAGAGTGGGTTACAATAAAACCATAGATTCCATTCAATATAAAAAAAATCACGATTTTGGTCGTAATGGGTGTCGCGTTTTTCCTTTAAAAATTAAGTGGCAGATGGGCCATAATGCTCAGCTTAATTTGACATGAAGACAATTCATGCTATAGGCCATATCTAATATCTATATCTAATACTTATAAAAGGAATTCAGTTCACGTTTGTTCGCGGTGTTCTCTAAAACCGCGTTGTGTACAATATTGTGCCATACATCATTTTAAAGGTTATTATCCCCGCAGTGACATAGGCGATATGAAAATAAATTATTTTTAATATACTTATAATTTTGAGTGATTTTTCCGTTTTTTTACCGAGCACAGCCGAACTGCCTTCGGCAATCACCGGAATGCGTGCATCGTGGTCACATAACCTATAACACTAAGGACTATTGTTCATATGAATAACGCTTGCTTTCAATGAGGGATTTGACCCACGTGCGTGGTCAGTAAAAAAGAAAATCACACGTTTCTCGCTTTATGAAATGGAGAGTTCAACCCAGGAGGATTAATGCCAAACCTAATTTAAGGTCCCGAATTCAGGAACAGGGCTGGGGTGGTGTCGGGGGTCTGAAAATTGGATACGGACCCACTGCATGGAGTCCCGCTGGGTCCGCTTCTGCTACTTACGATGTATGCATATTTCTGTTTCCTTCTTCAGGAACAGTTTCCTTGCAACGTACATTTAATTAATCTAATGTGTTCCTCACATCAACCTATTCTTTAAACGTCCAACGATAGAAACCAGTCAAATATCAACGAAACACTGTATGCCTCCGCGTCTCATTCTGGTTCGCAATGTAAACCATCACTGACCAGGTCTTTAAGGTAAACATACCGGGATATGATTTTTGCCACGAGCACAGCGCCACAAAATAACAGTAAAAAATTATTTGTACATATCGTATTCCGAGAGTATCCCACTAAAAATCTAAATTTTCTTTTAACTTTTATAATAAAAAATGAGCCAACATTCAATATCTCAGTAAATATATCTTCCAAACCGCGGTAAAAAGCCCGGTATACCGGGTTTATAAGCTAGTTATTGATATTTTCGTGTATTTTTGGCTCAGCCGACGGTAATCATCTGAGTATAGCGATCACCCTTTGTCCAACGTCCGTCCGTTTACAGGGCGCCAATCGTAACCGTTAGACCTAGAAACTGTACATCCCGGGAGGTCCTAGGCAAATCTCCTTGGAAACCTTATATAAGGTCATGGTGACCTATATTTTGTGACCGACGGCTCGAAAACATGATTTTGTGCCTGAAATTAATTCACTGTGACCAATATTCTGCGACCTTTAGAGATAATATGTCATATGAGCACCCTGAATGTCACATCTGGACAAATCGTATATGTTAAGCCTAGAATCTTCTAATGCAATATCCTGGATGTTTCTAGGCAAATCTCCTTGGAAACCTGAAATTATGTAATGGTGACTTATATTCTGTGACCTACGGGCCGATAAATGATTTTGTGCACCTAGACAGTCAGGAGGGGCCCAAATTGTATCCATTAGGGATAAAATCCTTCAATGTGACATTTTGGGAGGTCCTAGGCAAATGTCCTTGGAAACCTAAAATTAGGTCATGGTGACCTATATTCTGAGATCTATGGGCTAAAAATAGTTTTGAGCACCCAGACAGTTAGACGAGGCACAAATTGTATGCATTAGGTGTAGAATCTTCTAACGTCACATTCAGGGAGGTCCTAAGCAAATGTCCTAGGAAACCTAAAATTAGATCACTGAAACGTATATTTTGCATTTATGAACCGAAAACATAATTTTGAGCACCCAGACAGTCAGATACGGCACAAATTGTATCCATTCAACCTTGAACCTTCTTACATAAAAATCAGGGAGGTCCTAGGCAAATGTCTTTTGAAACCTGAAAGTAGGTCATGGTGACTTATATTCTGTGACCCATGGGCGGGAAATGATTTTGTGCTCCCAGACAGTCAGATGGGGCACAAATTGTATCTATGTGGTCTGGAATCATCTATCATGACTTCTATCATATCAAAAGATAGTATGGTGACCTACATTCTGCAACCTATAGGAAAACCATGAATGTCAGATAGGCACAAATCGTATCTATTAAGTCAAGAATGTTCTAACACAGAATCCAGAGAGGTTCTAGGAACATCTCTTTGGAAACTGAAATTAGGTCATGGTGACCTTAATTTTGCAAATTAGGCAGAAAAAATTATTTTGAGCTCCCAGACAGGCGGGGCACAAATTGTATCCATTAGGCTTTTCTCACAGACGATATCTATATATTAATAGCGTAAGGCGATTTTTTGTAATTTTCCGTATCTCCTCTGATACCACCGTACGGATTGCCGTGATTTTCGATAAACATATGCTCCAGTTGTGTCAGAAGAGATTCTACCCAGTTTTATTTGCAATATTTGCGTATTACGTGCAAAATTAATAATTTTAATATTTGCTCCCCCGCGGGCGCCTCTTTTCTTTGTGTCTTCGGGTCCCGTAAGACAATTGCCATAGAGTGTGTGATGGCCGAACAGAGTTTTACTCCGGGGCCCTATCTGGGTTATTTGTACATTTCGCGGTCACCGGCCCGAAATAAGCCCCTTCGCAAAAGGGAGATCTTTGAAAGAATTGTTTGGCAGGCCTTCCTGTCACCGGGATATCGCACGAAGAGGGCTTCTACCTGCGACCCCCCGCCCCCCCTCCCCGTTCATGACCTGATATGCTTGAATGCACATGTACCGCGTCACGGGCGTTTGACAAATGAGCGAGTCGCATGCGACTAAAATCGTGTCCCATGGTCACACAAACCAGTGTTTATCGCATTTGGTTTGTCGCACCCGTCTTTCATGTGCGATCAAAGGACGGCAACCATGAGGCAACACATGACACATACAAGCGTAAAACAGATGACGATAAGTAGTTTTGTCCTTTCAAATCAAGATTTATGCCTGTAAACCTGAATGAAATTTCAGTAAAATATAACAAATAATTGTTTTAATTAAACTAATGTGGGATAGGACCTCCCCCCCCCCCCACACACACACACACATGCACACAAAAATAATTGTCCTGGCGCCCGTGCTTAACGCTTTATTTTGCTTCCACTTTAAAAGTCACTTTTATTGCATCAAATTCATCGTTGCAATCTTTCAGTGATACATATATAGTAAGATCACGTCATGAAGTGGAATCCCCTGTGCGTTTAACGGATGCATTCATCGCAAAAGTCGAACAGGACTCAAGGTCTGCGATAAACGCTTGCATGCGTTGATCGCAGCTGATAATCGTTGCCGGAGGTATGTGTCATGTGTAATTGAAAATATAGTGTCCAAAATTTTTACACGGATGCGATGAACGGATGCGATGATCGGATGCAAATAAACCTTGGAATATGTCACCAATTTTTTACACGGTGCGATTTTGTCGCAAGAAAATTCGGAGGGCAACTAATAGCGATGTTCAACATAATATATTTTTATATAAAAATTATTTCATTTATCATATCAACTTTTCCGAAAACATCTCCGTCCAATCTCTTGGCTTTAATACGATGTTTATGCATACCACCCTACATATAATGTATCTATATATTAATAGCGTATCGCGATTTGTGTGATTTCTGTATCTCCCGATTTCCGGTGGATTTCCGATACCAACGTACGGATTGCCGTGATTTTCGACATACATATGCTTTGGGTTTGTCCGAAAAGATTCCACCCACTTTTATTTACAATATTTGCGTATTACGTGCATAATTAATAATTTTAATATTTGCTCCCCCGCGGGCGCCTCTTTTCTTTGTGTCTTCGAGCCCGGTTACACAATGGCCACAGCGTGTGTGATGGCGGGACAGGGTTTTACTCCGGGGGCCTCATTTGGGGTGTTCTTATATTTGCGGTCACCGGCCCGAAATAATCCCCATCGGCTATCCTTTCTCAAAAGGGGGATCTTTGAAAGAATTGTTTTGTAGGCCTTCCTGCGACCGGGTGGTTGCAAAAAGAGGGCTCCTTCACATGACCTGATATGCTTGAGTGCACAACTACCGTGTAACAGGAAAATCGTGATGGTTAGGCCAAAAAAAAAAAAAGGTTTGATTCTCAGGGATTTTTTTTTCAGAACATGTGCGGGCGGGCGATATTTTACCTTTGTTTTGTATGTTTCGATAAAAATGTCATATGGTGAGGGAAAAGTATGAAAATAACAGATTTTTTTTTGCTAAGCAGGCAAAAGCACTCTATAACAAAAGAAATCAGATCAAAATTGTATTATTTTATCTTCTTTAAAGATGAAAATCAAAATAACAATTTTGAAACATGCGGGGGGGGGTTAAAATTGACGAATGCGGTGTCTAAGAACCAAACCTTTTTTTTATTTGGCCTTATACAATCACCGGTCGCACGTAGTCCAGGGCCTTGCATGAGATTGAGGTCCTTGACAAATATTCACCAACACATGTAGGCCTACCATGTGACAGATGTAAAGAAAATGTTAACCAAATTCACATCTTGGTTGGTACAGTGTGATGTGTACTGGTGAGTGCCATTATACATTACCAAAGTTGTACATATATAATATTGACTTAAAATGTTTTGAAATGGAGATTTTTCCTCATTACAGCAGTTACAAATGTATATCTCCTGTAAAATTGTAAATTTAATAAATTTGTGCTGGTATTAGTTCCTTTTACACCGTACGGATCGTCGTGTTCGCTCAAAACTGTGCGTGGCACGGGTAATTGCTAGTATAACATTAATAAAAGAAATGAGCACCCAGTCAACTTTAGCCGAGCGTCATGGCCCATGGCCACATGTTCTCCATGACAGTTAGAGAATTAGTTTTGCAATCATATATTAAGGACTTTACTATAACCTAGTAGGAAGGCCATTTCCTCTTAGCTTCTCATATGCATATTTATATGAAAAACATTACAATAGATTTCAGCATATTTTGCATTTGCTAAGCTAAGCGCCATGAGCCATGGGTCCCTTTTTTTTGTAATTGGCTCATTCTGGAACAATTGTTAATAAGAAGAGCTTGGGACAGCTGTAGAACTGGCTTGGCCTTTTTTGACCAAACTTTACATTCTGACAGATTTATATGTGTAGTATATTATAACCTCATTATAGGACACACTGGATCTTTAATATTTAAAATTAGTTCAACTAATTTTTTGTCCCCCGCTCCGCGGATACAGGGACATTGATTTGGGTTTGTCTGTGTGTCTGCCTGTCTGTCCCTCTGGGTTTGTCTGTGTGTCTGCCAGCTTGTCCCTCTGTCTGTCTGTCTGTCCGTCTGTCAGGTTTTTTTCGTTTCCGTGCGATAACTTTTTTAAATTTTATCGAATTTCATTCAAATTTGGATCAGTGATTGCGATTGCTCTCATGCCTACCTCGGTTGGGATTGATTTTGGAGCGTCTATCTGAAAAATATTTCTCTCCAGCTCAAATACAAAATTCTAATATTTTGGTCAAATTTCTCAGTGTGTTTTAGTTTTTATGTTCACTTGCAGATGTCCCTACATGTCATAGTTGATTTTGGTCCTATTTCCCAATGTCTTTCAGGTTTATGTTCCCCCTGCAGATGTCTCCACATGTCATGGTGCATCTGTTTTAAGTTTTTTTAAGTTGTTTCCTCAAGATTTTCTTCACATGTCATAATTTTGGTTGCTTATCAAGCATAAAAGACAACGATCCCAAAGCGGGGGACATTAATTCCACCAATTCGCTTGTTTTATTTAACCTTTGATCTATTTAGATGACACGCCGTGAAATTAATAGTCTGTTCCACCAGAAGGCGCCCAATGAAGTATGAATATTGTCAACCTGTTCACTCTGAACTAATTAGAGACCAAAAGTTCAGTGTGAGAATGTGCGTGACATGGCGTGTGATTTTTGGCAGCCTTAACATTTTTAGAATGTTAATGACATTAAACAACAAATCAACCGCATGCTTTTTGATGTATAGTTGTATGATCTTTACCTTCATCAGTATGTATATAATGTTAGTAAAACACCATAAAGCAACAACGGTTGACGCAGAGAGGAAACCCCAAAGTTGTCACCTCAAGATCTGCATTTAAGATGACTATTTCATATCAGATTGCAAATATTAACAAAATATGGATATTCAGTAAAATAGGGAACATTATAATATATCAGAAAATTTTCTGAGGTATCTAAATAAACCATAATTCTTAAACGTTCTGCTTACTATGAGGTTAACTCCCCAAATTATTATTTTTTATTTAAATATATATATTAAATATAAAGCAGATATATGCTGAGGTCTGGAAGTGAAGACTAAACTGGACCCTCGGCCCCGAATTTGGTGCTGCCCCCCCCCCCCCCATCTTCAAATCCTGGATGTACCACTGGTTAGTGGGAGTAATTACGAGATTATGACACTAAATAGCTCTAGAATGCCCTTGTAAATAAAGCTACCACAGTAAAAGTGTTTTATATGTATATGTAACACGAAGAAATATAACCCCCATGTTTCTTCCTCCATTTTGTCTGTCACTCCACAGATATTTCCCGGGGTAGTCTGTTCCTCTGGGTCAAAGGTCAACCATCTGGTTTGCCAGAACCTGCGTTGAAGAATAGGATTATCTTTACCCGTCTTTGACTGGTCGTATTGTCTGGTCTGGGCACCGAGGCGTGGCAAATCCAGAAAGACTCCGAAGTGTCGGAGCTCCCGCGCCAGTCCAGCCGAGAACATGCTACTGTTGGCCACACACAAGACCTGTTATTTTATTCCAGGTAAGCACCTTATTTTTTTGCCCTTCATATTGATTCTCTGAACTACTTAAATGCAGGAATAATTTCTCCAATAGGTAACCTAGAACATGTCAGTTTGTCCCAGCATTTCCTACATTCTGCCCCTTTTATATATTGTTTGGTCAACTGACTAGGATAAATATACCAGTCCATTAAAAGCTATTTTATTTTTTTTCTTTGGAATGCCTGCCATTTAGGCGCGAATATAGAATCCTGTCTTCATTTCCAAGATGAGTGTAAACTGACTGGACCGTCTCATATAAGTAGTAATCAACATTAGCCATGGCATGCCTGATGATATGACATCGACATGCTTCTTACCTCTCCATTACATGAATCCTAAACATCATTAGTACATTACGTCCGTCCGAATACACCCATAAACTCGTCCATGAAGACCGGATTCTATATTCGCTCCGCAATGGATACTAGTACACTGTAAACAAATCACGTTTCTCCCCGAGCTGCTTTAGAAATTTCTTCAGTGTCCACTTCAGCAGTTGTGCCAGCCGTTCCCTCCGGTAGTTATTCCGGCCGCTACTAGTAATAAATTAGTTTTACAGTGGCAGGCCCTCTTGCAATATTTTATATAAAGATTACTAATTTTTTTTTTATCTCACAAGGCATTTGCTGGCGAGAGCATTTTATTTAAATGTTACGTTACATAGGTAAAACTGGTGCTGCCACCTGGCCGTTGAGAATGAAACTGGTTACCGAACCACTCTTTCATCCCAGCTCTTTACAATAACAAATATGAATGAACAAATTAAAATGAAATTCGTTCCAAAACATTATTCATAATTAATTGTTAATAGAAGAGTAAACCTGATATTCTCATACGTTCATTCCAGACCAATATCATTTTAAAACCAGGCGTATCAGCCAAATACTGATCGTTTATTTGAACGATGCTGCCGGTGCTGCCATCTGACCTCAAGGGATTAAACTAATGCGCCCAACTATTTGGCTTCCCTCGTCTTAGACCCGTGCTGCCATCTGGCCGTTGAGAATAAAACTAATCACCAAACCACTCTTCGACCCCCCCCCCCCCCCCCATGTGGTTAACTTTACATGCTAAAATATAGAAGAATAGTCAACACGGTATACAACTCTCCTTAATTATACACGGCTTTTATTAAAAACATTATACGATTTATGTATATACAAACAATAAATGATATTTAATTATATAACCAAAAAGAATATAATATCATATTAAAAATCAAAACATCACATCTCCCATTCTGTAAAAGCATTACCTGAGCTTTAGAAGCCGGTATTCTCTGCATATCTGGTTGCAAAATTCAACCTTTTTCATGGCTTGACTGACAATTTCAGGGGATATATATTTCAGTACAAGATGAACATAACGCTTGATGCTTTGAAGTACATGACGGTACACGGGCTTTCTTGACCCAACCGCTGCTCAAGATGTCACTGTTGACGTAGTTTCTTTCCGGGTCATCATCGAAAATGTCAAATACTGCTTCCCTTGCTGTGATCCATTCCCCACCGTTTGACGATGTATAAATCACCCTGAATTTGAAGACTTCTTGTGCCGTCGCCAGCAAAACCACTTCCAACCTGCGTTCCACCTGAGTATGATTCCCAAATGCTTTGTATATATCGTCCACTGACAATCCACTTGTCTCCGTTTATGTTTAACATCATTCAGAACAAATGGAATGTGGCACCGCTTCAGTCAACATGCAATGGTTCCTCATTGATTTCTTATCCATTGTCAGTCCCACGTGCTGTGTTGCGTTTGGTCATTTAAGGTACTTTCTATTAAGCTCCAAAGCGAAACAACCGTTTACATGCACAGACAAGCCCGACGGGCTTTTGTCTTCTAGTGGGAGGGACAGGAAAGAGTTACCCATCTGGTTCTCTGTAATCCCTGTCACTATGATCGGTATCAAGCTCCATGGCAACGCTAACCCAAGGGTATAAAGCAGGCTCTGCGTCATTCTGCTTAAAAGAAGTAGACACGTTGGTCCCGCAGTACTGATGTAACACTTGTAATTTGTTACAGTCACTGGGGGAGATCCCCTGCTGTGACAGGTGTACAGTTATTCTGATATATTCCCAAATCCCCCCCCCCCCAACCCAACCCACCAAGTGTTATGCAGTAATTATTATTGTTTTCACTGTATCTTCTTAATTGTAATGCTGTTTCCACTCCGATATGCAAAAACTTTCCTTGAAAAAGTAATTCTAGGTGTAATCCAGAAGATGCAATGTTGTGTTATGTAGCATTTTTAAAGAAATCAATTTTCTTTTAAATGATTTTAACAAATATAATTGAACCCATCAGTATGCATAAATGTATAAAATATGAAGCACATTATGGATAAATAGAAACGCAATTAAAAATTGTGAAATCTAAATCAAGTATTATTTTTAGATATTTATTGTTTTGCAGATTTAAAAGATATATTTTTCTGGTAAAAAATAAATAAACATTTGTATGCATGATGTGGTGTTATCTGACAAGATTGAGATTTATGATGATGCAATAGAGAATTATGAATAAACTTTTATATTCAGATATATGTGTTATATTGGAAATGTATAGTTATAAACTTAAATTGATGTGATAAAAAAATGAGGATTTAATGCAAACATTTGTTCAATATTTTCCTGCCTCAGCAGAATTGAGATCAGGTTTTGTTTGCCCTGTTTTATGTTGTTAATTAGTTATATTTCAACTGTATACATTTCATAAAAAAAATACATATATATATAGTTAATAATATATATTATACAATAGATTCCTTTGAACAAATGTGTAAACTACTGAAATGTCAACAATTAATAAAAAAGCTAACTAATGATCATGGTAATATAGTACAGATCATTTGTTCACAAACTGCTCACATACTTCAGTTTCAACTTTAGGAAACACATGGTCAGGTCACAAAATATTATTTGCAACAATTTCTTGCTCATCAATACAAACCAATCATATAAACCAACCATGGCCTTTATTACCTCTTCCTCTTACACTTTATCACCATTTGATATTATTTTAGATTTTTCCCTTCAAGGTCAACTTAGCTGAGCACAGTGACCCATGGGTCCCTTGCTTTAGTCTACACTTTTGTTCTATAGCCTAGTCTTGCAGTGAATGTTTTTACAACAGTATGGCAAAATATTTCAAACAGAAAGACACACAAAATATATACCGCTTGTAAATATTTCCTTCAAGTGCAACAGATAAAGATTCACAGGTTAGGGTGCCCTTTTGGAACATTTATTTTCCTGTATTGATTGATGCCCATACTTTTGCAGATGGAAACACCTTTTCAATGATAACTATAAAATAAATGGATAGTATCTCCCTCACAAAATCCCATACCAGTCTTATTTGTGTGAAGGTCTATCTGCGAGAAGAAATAATGATTATATGTTTCTTTCAACTGAAAAAAAAGTGTGGAAAAGAAATATGGTAACATCAAACACTAGGTCATAGTACAAAATCATATTTGAGGGAGATCATGCCTCCAAATAAGTCCTGTTGAATCCCGTAGGAAACCTTAAATTAAGTACCGTGTGGGGAGCCATTTTGTCAAGGCAGTGTTCGTGCAAGGCACGCTGGGACGAAATAGGTGGCTGTTCTGTTCCGCGTTCAGCCGTTCAAAATATTCTTAATAGAATACTGGGGCGTTTCAGCACATGGGGGCACTCAAACTTGATTTTAAAACGATCTTCTGCCATTGTGTGACTCTTTACAATGTCAGCTTTTTATTCATTTTAAGTTTTAAACAAATAATCATTGCTAAATAATGCCGCAAATGGGTTTAAAGTAGGCTTTTATTTCAATTTTGCTTGACCATGCCCAAAGAAGTGGGCCGCTGTGTGTTAAAACAGCAGGGTTGTTGTAAAGTATTATTTCGCGACAATTACCAAGATTTTATAACAAGTTATATATCACACGAGAACTAATCAGCAATATTTAATTTATAAATAACAAATAATCGTAAATAATACATTTACACACGGTCTCCATGCATGTGAGACTGCTGCTAAGAACGACCTTCGAAAGTTGCAATATTATTCGCCACTCGCCGGCCCAAAAATGATGTCTGTCAGGAAGATATTCCGGAAACCCTTCTAGTATAAACCGCACAGTGCTTTCAGGAAATCAACCTGATTTCAAGATTTTGAATTTCTTGATTAAACAGCGGTTTTAAGTGGAGATTTTATGTTAATAATGACCTATAATCTATGTGACTGTAAACACCTTGACAGCCAGCCTCATCTTAGTCTTAATCCTTGCTGCACTAAATTTGATTGAAGGGTCATATATTGAAAATGATAAATATCAAGTACATATACATTCCTGTTATCAATCCTAAACCGGTAAGAATTGCTCAAGTTTCACATAAATCTTTTCATTTAAAGTTCATTAGGAATCCCATTTATCAATAATTAATCCATACATTTCTTTGAAATTTGATTTGCTTATCCATCTTAGATAAATTTTCTTTTGTACATGAGCCACCTATAATTAATATTTTTATTGTGAGTACTTCCGATTTATGTAGAGATTTACATTTTACATTCAACTCACATTCATAACTCTGCAGATATTCATCTTACTTTGAAAACAAAATTCATTTGGCATACCCATTTTCTGTTCATTATTCAAAGTTTTGACAAAATTAGGTGGAATGATGCTTATAAAAGGGACTATCAGATGTAAAATTTCCTTTTTCATTGTCTATTTCAAGTAAAATTCACATGATTTCTCCATAATTATTGCATGGATTTTCTAATTATTTGTTGCACATGTTAATCTTGGATATCTTTAGAGATGGTGCTAGATTCGCTGGAATCATCTGTACATTTATTATCTTTGAACAGTTTTTATGAAAAATGAATGGTCAATTTGTGGGTGAGATTCAAACCTTTAGCAAAAATATAAATGATTTATTGATAAAGATGTTTCATTTAAACGTACATCACGTGTTCTTATTTTGTGAGCGAGATTAAAACTTTGGCAAAAACAAACATTTATGGCTACAACTTATTGAACAATTAACCTGGAGTCATGCATTTTTACGTTTTTATAGAGCCTGGTCTGTTCTTTAAAAGTGTCCATCTCATTTATACCGTAGTTATTAGATTGAACTTTTGAGCGAGAGAGTGATTGTATATCTTCTTTTCATCATAAATGTATCAAGCTTTTGTGAATTTTGGACAGCAATGATAACCTATCCATATCTAAAGACCAAAAATTGTTTTTATGCAAATATCAGTGAACCATACCCAGATAGCATGCAAACAAGGGGCCCATGTGGGACTAATATGTACAAACCCATGGGTCCCATATGGGCTAACCCAAAGGGGACCCGTGACTTTTTGCTCCCGGGTCCAATGTTGGCTAGGACGTGGGGCCAACATGGGTATACATGTGGGCCCATGGAGGGTACCAGGCGGGGCCTGTATATGGGGCCCACGAATGGCTACCAATGGGCTAAACAGGCGCAGACACAAGGGTCCTTGGAGGGTTTGTCACTACATGCAAACAAGGGACCCTTGAGGTACAAGTCCATGGGCCCCATATGGGCTAACCCAGTGGGCACCCGTGACTTTTTGCTCCCGGGTCCAATGTTGGCTAGGACGTGGGGCCAACATGGGTACACATATGGGCCCATGGAGGGTACCAGGCGGGGTCTGTATATGGAGCCCACGAATGGCTACCAATGGGCTAAACAGGGGCAGACACATGGGTCCTTGGAGGGTTTGTCATTACATGCAAACAAGGGACCCTTGTGGTACATGTCAATGGGCCCCATATCGGCTAACCCCGTGGGCACCCGTGACTTTTTGCTCCCGGGACCAATGTTGGCTAGGACGTGGGGCCAACATGGGTACACATGTGGGCCCATGGAGGGTTCCAGGCGGGGTCTGTATATGGGGCCCACGAATGGCTACCAATGGGCTAAACAGGGAAAAACACATGGGTCCTTGGATGGTTTGTCACTACATCCAAACAAGGGACCCATGTGGTACATGTCCATGGGCCCCATATGGGCTAACCCCGTGGGACCCGTGACTTTTTGCTCCCGGGTCCAATGTTGGCTAGGACGTGGGGCCAACATGTGTACACATGTGGGCCCATGGAGAGTAACAGGCGGGGTCTGTATATGGGGTCCAAGAAATGCTACCAAAGGGCTAATCAGGAGCAGACACAAGGGTCCTTGGAGTGCTTATCACTGCATGCAAACGGAGTTGATATAAATAAAGTTGGATTAAATCAATAAAGGATTATTTAAATTGATTTTTTAAAAATCATATATAAGTGAATTTTTACAAGCCCTAGATAATACTATGTGTTTTGGACAATTTTTCTTTGTTCTTGAAAGCATGAGCATGATTTATTCGTTCCAGAATTATATGTACAAACTTGCCACTTTATCTTACATGAATGGTCACAAAAACTAACACAAGGCATTCTCCATGGCAAGGTTGGTGGCGTGTGGTAATCTGTTAGGGGGAGGAAACAGGGGGACCTGGACAGGCCACTACAACTCGCTCTCATAGCCCCTCGGGATTGAACCCGGTTCACCAGGTGTCAGCAGGGAACGCTTACCATTTTACCACTTTTCTATTTTCACTGTGTAATACAGTGGTGTTCCGATTAATCGATTGATGACTGGTCTTTTTTCCAAAATTAATTAATCGATTGCATTTTGCATAATCGGGTAATATGATTATGCATGCATATGCAAAGAATCCTGTCAGAGATATGCGAACACAAATAACAATGTATAGCAAACAGCATCACAACAAAACCTTGCGGCAGCCAACAATCGTCCGTCGGCAAGTTCGACTTGGCTACGGGTGAATGGATTGTTTCATTATGAATAGTGATGTAAAAGTCAGACTGTTTACTAGGGTCAATATTTATGGTACTAGTATACAGTAGATTACACGGTAATATAGAAAGTATATAAAATAATCGATTAAATTTTCGATCATCAGCCGTTTTTATTTTTTAATCATCGATTATGATTTTAAAACCATTTCCTACAACTTATATATATACACACACATTTGAAAAGCTCAGAGGAAATAGCCCTGCTCACTAGTGATAATTACATATTAACTATATATTTGTCATACTAATAATGTGTACTTTTATGGACTATATCAAAGGTGGAGGTGTCTCTCATGATCAAATAATTTAGAAGTATCCTTATTTCAGCTATGTGACAGTGATATGTGCATAAAATAATCATGGAACCTGTCACTTATAAAACAAGGAATAATGTGATACACATTTTATTTATAAGCTGAAATAAAATGCTCCCAAAACAAGGCATACAGGCCTAATGCGAACCTGTACAAAGTCTCGGAGTATGAATGAAGGTTTATTTTTTAAATTTAATATTGTTCCTCTTATATCCTGCATATCTACCTTCGTCATTATGATTTCAGCAAAATGGACGTTTCAGACCTGCATTTTTCGGCCTAAGACATTATAAAACTAGGATGTATCAGTCAGGATATTTCGGATATGTTTTCTTTTCTTTTTTTGCCAGGGATGATTATTGGGACGGATGAACGCGCAATTTTTCAGCATGGTTTCGGACAAGAACATTTTTAAATGTTTAGCCAAGAATAAAGCAAAAAAAAAAAAAAAATGGTGATGCTAGCTCCTGCCCTTTTTGAGATAGCTATGACGCACGACGACGAACGACGGCACACCATCGCATAAGCTCACAGATTTGCTATAAATGCAAACCAAGTTTTTTTCAAAGAGTTGAAAGATATAGTTCCACTAGTTCTAATCTGGGCATTCTGCGTCTAGACGATGTGTCTAGACGTCTAGACGAGGTGTCTAGAGGTGTAGATTTTCTAGACACCAAACAGAGCCAGGTCAGTTGCCATGGTGATGTCTGGACCTAACCTGGTTGAACTGAGTGACCTCCTGACTTGGCATGTTGAAACTTGGCATGTCAAATCTGTTTTCAAACACTGAAAGCCTTTTCCAATTGGCTACACTGGCAAAAGCTGCATTTACCCAATCTATTCTTATAAAACTGACAGAACCCTACCATTAAATAATTCTTGTAAAGTTTAAGCCAATCAGCTTAACAGTTTCATCATAAAACTGTATAGGCTAGAAGAGTCTAAAATTACATTTTTGCTTGTAAAAAAGGTCAATGTTAGTGGCGCCACCAATACCTCAATTTAAGATATGACTTATGTGATAAAACATTTGCATAAAATTTGGTGTTGCTAGCTCCAGAAGTTACTGAGATCATTTTCATTTTAGTGTGCGTTTTTGGACAGATGACAAAGTTTAACCTCCTGTTACTCAGCCAAAAATCTCCGAACTGGAACCATTCGAACAAACTTGAGAGAGATTGTTCCAGGGATAATTTCTATTAAATATTGGACAATTTGCTTGGACAGTTTCGGAGAAGAAGATTTTTAAATCTTTTTTAGCTTTTTCCCTATAAAATCTAAGAAAATACAGTTAGAAAAAAAATTAAACAAAATCCGATAGTTTTTCAGGTGACTGATTATTTGCAAAAAAAAAATGATGCTAGCTCCTGCCATTTTTGAGATAGCTATGGTTAACGTACAGACGACGCACGACACAAGACGCACTTACGCACGACGGCGCATCATCGCATAAGCTCGCAGGTTGGCTAAAAATTGAAAATTTTATTTTCAAATGAACATAAGCTAAATCTGAAAAGTATACATGTGTATTGTACTCACTGTGTAAAACATTAATATTTTGGCCTCTTATCGTTAATAATGCAATCATGAAAAAAAAATATGTTGCTTAAGATAAGTTTGGATAGAGGGAGGAGGAGGAGACAGAGAGAGAGAGAGAGAGAGAGAGAGAGAGAGAGAGAGAGAGAGAGAGAGAGAGAGAGAGAAAGAGAGAGAGAGAGGGGGGGTATTAAACAATGCTTATAGGAAACGAGTTGATTAAACAAAGAAGATGGACAGATGGCACTGGTCCCTTTATGTCACATACTGCTGAGGCAAGAACATAATATGTTTCAATTATATCCTTTTTTTATAACACTGATTTTTTTCTCATTTAATAAATCCTTATATATTTGCTATTAAACTAATGGGCCAGTCTGCAGGTGCTTAATGGCAAGAGGAAGGGGGTGTTACTGGTGAGAGGTGAAATTTAAGGCAACAGTACTTACGGGAGGAAATGTTTATTCATAATTGTAACAAATTTAAAAAAAAGACAAACAGGTGGAAAAAAAAGCCAATCATTTTATTATATCTTATACTTAGGCAGAAAAATAATGAAAAATTATTTGCATAAGATCCTCATTCTTTTCATCACATCAATCTTTTTTTTCAAGTTTATAAATATTATACATTTGCAATTTATCATATATATATCTGAATATATAAGTTGATTTACAATTCTTAATAGCATCTTCATTTATCCCAAATTTTGTCCAAAAACAACACATTATACATTCACATGTATTATTTTTTTACCACTAATAATATATATATTTTATAAATTTGCAAAACAATAAATATCTGAAAATTTAACTTGATTCAGAATTTACAATTTTAAATTGCACCTTCATTAATCCATAATTTGGCTCATATATTATCATATTACGTATCCTGTTGGGTTTTATTTTATTTTAATTTGTCAAAATTATTGAAAAGAGAATTAATTTATTTAGAGTATTTCATTATGTCTAGAAAACCAAGTGAACTTTACATTTCAATGTAATTTCGGTGTCAATTAAGGAAGAATTCAAACGATAGGTTTCACATTACATTTGGTGCCGGGGGGGGGTTGATATGAAAATTAATGTACACTTGTTACAGCAGGGGATGTCCTAAGTGACCCATTACGAATCGGGTAAGCAGAGAGATGCATTGAATGCCCTCCAGTGACCAAAGTGGGCTGCATGACAATGCAATTGATACAATGAGAGCCTCTAAAAATATTTCAATAACTAGCTTAATTTGCCATTACACACTTAAGTCTTTCTTTTAAACCCTTCGTACGGCTGCGTGGCAGAACAACGTTAACCAAGTTGGAACGATCATGTTAGTTAAGCTTGATTGAGCGCGGTTTGCTTCTGGATTGGCGTACAATCAGTGTCCGATCTACAGCACGGGAGGTATATTCCGATCGTGTATATTTTAACGCAGCTCCCCCCCCCCAATATTTATTACGTATTATGCAAATTAAATTTATTTGATAATAGCCAGTTATTCTACTTGTAATGATGGACCGCTTACTTTTGAAAACATTCAAAATAATATCAACGAGGTTTGTAAAATTCTCCACGAGGTGTCCAAAAATGTCCGGCTTTTATATGGTCCTACCGAGATCAGTTTCGGAATCAACCTACACGGAGGGTCACGGACTATAGCGACATTCTTGACATCGCGTGGATAAATCCTCTACAGGCAATCCTAAGGCCGAAGGCGGAAAAAACCGACCTATTTAAATCTCTTTGTTAAAATGGCTGCGAACATGTGACTATGAGGTTTTGATTTTGAAAATTCAGAATGAAATAAGCTAATTTGGATATCCGATCGCCATATACCTATGCTTGCAGCATCGCATTTGTGAACACTGGAATTGTTGCACATGCACGGACTATTTCCCGCTATGAAACCCCATGAATGAAACTACACTCGCATGCGCGCAGTGTACTATGAATCTGTGATTGGCTCTCTTTCTAGGGCTGCTGGGCGATCGCAGCTAATCGCATGGGCGCCCGGTAGGTCGTCTTATGGAAATAAACTCTTTAATCAAATATACACACAATGAAAATGATAAAAATTGCGATAGGCACCTGTGTTATTTGTGGCCAATGCCGCGTTATACCGCTATTCTAAGGGCTCCGAATCGTTTGCAGCAAAAAAAAAAAAAAAACATTCTAAAATGATGATCATCAGTATATACCTGCGTTTGATATATTTGTTTATATTAGTTTGTTATTTTTCCTTGCATTTGTTTACATTTCTAAGGGTTAAACTTTTAATTAATTTGATATATATGATTAAATTCCCGACTGGTATAGTTTCACCATATTTTACATATTGTGTTTTTTTTTAAATGTGTTTCTGAGGGTTTTTTTAGATGATTGACAACAGATAGATCCTAATTTAAAGATGTTTTAAGTGATATTTTAAAGAAAAAGACTGTTTGCTTATTTTTCTTGATTTCTGACTGGGTGGCTCTGATGAACCCTGATATTGCTAACATGTGCGTTTGTAATTAGATTGTATATTACATGGCTATTTTTATTTGCCTGAACTTTCCTTTACTTGTTGTTAGCTTTTTATTGCCACCGACCATATAACATACTTCAAAATTAATTGTTTAATTTGCAGCAAGTGTCCTATACCGGTTATTATAAACTTTCAAGTTGTTTAAGTAAGAAAAATATATTGATTGGTTTTACAAAAATGTTTTAATGGACTGATTAGTTTAACAAAAATGTTTAAATTGATAAAAGTTTAAAAAGAAAAAATCTTGATTTTTTAAAAGTTTTTCACTGGCCCATCAAGAAAATAATAAGGATATCCTGTAGATACTGAGAATACTTTATTTGCACTCCTCATTGTAAAAGGGAACATATAGTTCCTATCTATTCATGTCATCATTTGCAAAATTTATATGGAAAAATGGCGGTTTTTATATCTTTAATGTTTTAATTATATTTATTTTTTATTTTTCCCTTCTCCTTCCCATCACTGTTCATTTCTTTGTTCGAGATACTTTTTATTAAATATGTAAGGCCTTATAAATAAGAAAAGCCTCACAACTTCAAGAAATTACACAATACTGACTAATTTCTGGTATATACATGGCAAATATATAGAGAAATATTTATATCAAATATGATCAATATCAGATCAGAAATTTTGATGATCTTGAAAGTTAAGAACTGGCTTTAAATGGAAAATTTAATTTTTACCTAAATATCTAAAAGGAACGAAGATGAGCGACCCAATTTTCAGTATGGTAGGGTTTTTTTGGGAGGACATCTTACCATATGTCGCATTTCGGATTCATATGTCCAACGGTTACAAAAAAATACCCTACTAACGGACGGACGCCCGGACGACGGACAATGGACATGGCTATAGCTCAGATGACTTTTAGTCAGCTGAGCTCAACATATAATTATCCCTAGACTGAATGGGAAATTTTCAAAGCAAATAAATCACTCTGAACATAATATTAAGGACTTCATACTTTATTGGTGGTTCACCAGAATGTTAATTACAAACATTATTTAGAATTACAAAATAACATGGATAATATACATCTGAAACTTGAAAGTACTATATCTACCAAGGGATTATTCTACGCTTTTCTATGGTCCTTTATATGTGTGCCACATCCCATCTGAAAATTGTTTTTTTCTTTTAACAAGAAATTCACCATTCATCAATTTAGGCTCCACTTTGACCTTTTTAAACTTAACAGCACATAAATAATCCTTCTTTCGCAAAAAAAGGATTCTTGAAAGATAGAATAATTCCTGGTATCATTAAATCTTCCATAAAAAGATTCGAAATATATGTCCGTAAAATCTGAGTTTCTGGTGTGACTTTCACCTATTCCAACTTGTGCTACTATCCTTTGAATACATATAATGAGTGCATTAATGGAGTAAATTTTACATTGAACTCATCAATTGTTCAGAACATAGGATCCAGATCCATTGTTATTTTGCTTGCTTGACATTCCCTGCAGTGTTCTCCAAAATGACAATATGTATGGGCTTGAATAGGAAGTTGGGTTGAGTTCTCTCCAGGGTTTTTTTTCATGTGTGTTTTCCCATATATCTAAAGCAGAAAACTTTGTTTTAATATTTTTAAACACTTAACTTACAATAGGAACTTAAAAAAAAACTAACATTAAAAAAAAATTATCAACTTTGAATATTATTCATAAAAAAAATCCATTTTAATACTATTAAACGATGTGGACTTAATTTTCCCTGTTGTCTGTGGATCTAAAAAAAAACACAAACCATAGCATGCATACTATACAAAGACACATGATATCAGGTGTCAGATTTACTAGAATTCTCTGCATGAACTGCTCTAAACCAAACTATTTTCAAAATATATTAATAATATAAAATAATTTAATTAGCATATTGATTTTTTTTATTATAGGGAACTTAATATGAAACTTCCTATTGCTGTAGGTAAAAAAAAGAAAAGAAACTGAAACCCTAATGGATAATTTTTTTAAAATATGGTCATGATGTTACAAATTCTGAATAATAACCAGCCAAACATAGGTAATAACCTTAAAAAATGTGTAAATAATACATGATAAGGCATGATATATAGAGTAAAAAAGGCAACATGACAGCCTATATGTACATCTGCAAAAAAAGTATTTACATATACTTCTATATACTTACAGTTACAGTGACATTGTTATTTGTATAAAAAAATATTAAATTTTAAAATCTACATGACAATCTTTAACAATAACACTAACACTAAGTAATAGATAAACCGTGTGAAAATGTAACATTATTGATTCAGTTAAAGAGCATTACGTGATTATTCATGGTCATATGGCATAGTTTGTCAGTAATCCATGGCTCACCATAGCAATTTATTTGCGTCTTGCAGGCCCTTCGACTTCGGACACCGAACATCCTGGAATACAAACCAGCGTCCTTGAGACCTTGACATAGCCATTTTGGCAACTCGTTGCGCTTAACCGTTTATCAAACACTGTAGAAAAAGCGTACTCCAGTAATATTGTATCCTCTGTGAAAATGAAGTCTATAGAACGTAGAAACTATAAAATTATGAACTTCTTAACGAAACTTAGTGTTCTACATGCCGAAATATCCCCGCCTGACAGTCCCGCCCAGCAGACGACATGACTATAGTGCACTCCTTTTTATCACTACGCGGGCCCACACGCGGCGTGACGTCAAAGAGACCGCGGATTACGCTACACGAAATAGTTCTTTCGTTGTAAGCAAATATGTCGTCAGACTGTGTGAACGTTATATTCATCAGTTTAAATTGCTTGAAATTGCACAGTATTAACAAACGGTCAAGATATAAAACTGACATTTTGAAGATTAGTTAAGGGTTTTCTGAAAATATGAGATATATTAAAACCTGATATTCAATTTAAGTTGTTCTTATTAAGTTAAATAAATATAAGATTCATTTAAAATAAAAATATAAATAAACTAAAAATTAAATTATTTTATTAATATTTTATAATATTTATCTGATTATTTATTATTAATATGATATTTTTTAATACTATGAATATATTATTTTCGTTATAACTATCATTGGGCCTCTTATTGCAATATTTAGTTATCAAAATTAAAATTTATCATAAAATCAGAAATAATATATTAATGACATTATATTAAGATATCATAATGTAATATAAATAATTATTGTAATTCAAATGATAATTATAATGAAAAAATAATATTAATAGCATTAAAAAATAGAATATTTAATCAGAAATAATATATTAATGACATTATATTAATATAACATAATGTAATATAAATAATTATTGTAATTCAAATGATAATTATAATGAAAAAAATAATATTAAAAGCATTAAAAAATAGAATATTTGAATACATATTCAATAATATAAATAAGAAATAAATTACTTTATTAATATTTTATAATATTTATTTATCTGATTATATTCATAATATTCATCATGTTTCCATAGCTTCCTATATGTAACTATGGGGTCTTACTCCTAGCTGTGTTTTTCCTAGAGACATTGAAAATTAACTATAATACCTTAAATATATTACTAATTAATTTCCTATATTTTACTGTAACCCCTATAGGTTACTATAGATGTATATAGTAAACTATAGGATATTTTGGCTGGGTAAATACGGACTTTATATGGTTATTATCCAGAAATGTGATGTTTATATGGGTATTACATCGACAATCCTGGAGGGACCCTTGTGACTTAACCCACCTTTCTCCCTCGACCTAATCTTATTTCAGAAGTAAATCCTGCGATGAGTTTAAATAGACAAATACATGAAAATACGTCACGTAGAACAATTTCGCAGTTTAATAATTACTTTTCAAAGATAATAATATATTATTGTTGTTTATTTTATGTAACCAAACGAACTTGCCACGTGGGGCCCGCCATGGGCCCACATGGGGAACAATGCAGGACGAACTGGACAATGTCCTCATGGGCCCCATGTGGGCACTACCTACATGCACTAGTACTGTTCTATATAAATGATAGTTATTTTAATATTAACTATAGCTTTACTTTATGCTTACATTAAATAATGTTAAAGGAAACTACAAACTAATATATGCTTTGAAAATTGACAAAAATACTCCACGTTACTAAAGTTTCTTATATGTGACTATAGACTCCTGCAGTTAATTAAGAATTTTCTTTAGGTATTGAAACTTGACTATAATATTCATCATGTTACCATAGTTTCCTATATGTTACTATGGGGTCCTATTCCAAGCTGTGATTTTCCTGGAGGCATTAAAAATTTTCTATAATACCCCAAATATTACTACTTCGTTTCCTATATTTTTCTGTAACCCCTATGGGTTACTATACATGTAAATAGTAAACTATAGGATATTTTGGCTGGGTAAATACGGACTTTATACGTTTATTATCCAGAAAAGTGGTTTATACTGGTATTACATAGGCTAGCCTGGAGGGACCCTTGTGAATTAGCCCGCGTGGCTCCCTCGACCTAATCTCAGTTGAGAAGTAAATCTTGTGATGAGTTTAAATAGATAAAAAAACATGAACATACGTCACGTAGAACAATTTCGCAGTTAATTAATTACTTCTCAAAGATTTAATAATATATCATTGTTTTTATTATTTTTTATTTTGTAACAAATACGAACATGCCACATGGAACCCGCCATGGGCCCACATGTGGAACAATGCAGTGCAATCTGGACAATGCCCTCATGGGCCCATGTGGGCACTACCTGTGTCCGCCCATAATAATATGAATTAGAAATAAATTATTTTAAGTAATTTTTACAAAAAATTACTTATCTGATTATTTTCTAATAATATTCTAAATTATGTTATATAAAATGAGATTTATGGAAACTACAAAACTAATATATGCTTTGAAAATTGACAATAAATACTTCACGTGACAAAAGTTTCCTTTTATGTGACTACAGACGCTTGCAGTTAATTAAGATTTTTCTATAGGTATTGAAAATTGACTATAATACTCATCATGTTACCATAGTTTCCTGTATGTAACTATGCGGGGTCCTGAAAAACCTGATTTATAATGCATTGGGACTCCCAAGTTTAACTGTGGTAGTTCATTTGTAAACACAAGGCCCTGTTATAACTATGCACAATGCAAGCTCTTGCACTACCGCGGCCGCCTTGCAAAATATTCACTTGACCGTTTCTGCCCTTGGCTTTCTTGATAAGGATAAGATACTACCCGAAAGAGAGTGCCATACATAACATTTGATGGAAACATATAAAGTGTGAGTGTGCCTGCTATGAATGTCAAACCTTTTTTTACAATGCTGCGATAATTCAATCTATGCCTTGATTTATTATCTTAGCGTCCCATACCTCACAATTTCGGGCGAATTCTAAGACAATGTGGGTATGTGTGTAACTATGTGTGAGGCTTATTATAATAACAAATATAATTCCTGTCACTGATAAATTTAGAGTTGAAGCTTTATATAAAAACTTCTTACTGGCAGACTAGGGTACTGGTCCTTTTGGGAAGCCTGATATTGGCAGCTCAAAGCAATAGGATTTAGCTCTTTATGGAGTGTTGACGTGCTTGCAGTTTGTCTTACAGTGATCTATATTCAGCTTTTTTACTTTTTACTGATCTATCTTTTTTAAATATTCATTTTTAAAAGAAAAACTAAGGTGAATTACCTAAAGTAAAAATATTTTAGAACCCTGGTGTCAGAGATTTTGAAATTATTAATAACCATGTGTCAGTAATAAAACATCGGTCATTATTTCCTACATAATTGAAAGAAGTAACTTCAACATTTAGAACTCTATGTCACTAAATGGGCGGAGCCAGGACTTGAAAAGAAATGAGAAAACCTATATAACACTCCTCAGGCCCAACAAGAGGGTCCATGTGGCAAAAATTGATTTCAAACCCTCTAAGAAAAGCTCATTCTCTTATCAGTGGCTAGAGCCAACAGGTGTTTGCATGCAGACCTGCATAATAATACGTCAATAGATTACCATTCCGTGTCATTCACCACGTTATAATTTACGATTAGGCGGTAAGTGGAATACAACACTAAAATGTACCTGACTAGGAACGTAACAATCTAGCTACTACTATGTAGTAACATCTGAACTCATGCAAACTATAAAATATGATAAAATATAGTTATACATTTTCTGTATGTGTTTTGCAGAGAACTTTATTTTCTTTCGTTTGTGTGGGAGCTCCTAAAATCAGGACTCATCCCTAACGCCTGGACCATCGGATAGGTTTGATGATCCATCAGTCTCAATAAAACTGCATATTTATATTATATTACTGATATGACAGTTCACTTGCCTTCGTGTAAAGTCTGTTACTGACAGTACAGGACACTGGCTCTTATGTTAAATCATTTACTAACAGGACAAGACACTGGTCTTTATGTTAAGCCAGTTAATGGCAGGAATGGACACAGGCCCTTATTGTAAGTAATTTACTGACAGGACAGAACACTGATCCTCCTGTTGACCTAGTTAATGATAGGACAGGAGACTGGTCATTGTGTTGACTCAGCTACTGAAAAGACATGACACTGGTCCTTGTTTTAACCAAGTAAATGACAGGACAGCACACTTGTCCTTGTGCCAATCTAGATAATGACAGGACAGGACACTATTCCTTGTGTTAATCCGGTAATGACAGGACAGGACACTGGTCCTTGTGTTAATTCAGTTACTGACAGGACAGCACACTGGTCCTAGTGTTAACTCAGTTAATGACAGGACAGGACATTTGGACAGCTACTCATATTGAGTTAGATATAAAAATAAAAAATGTGAGTCACGTTTTTTCATGCCTGCACCACTAAGAGACCTTTATTCATTATGTGCTGAGTAATGAGGGGTGCGGTAGGGAAAAGACTTCCCAATACTCTGTCGGCCCAATACTTGTCCCTTCCGCCTGGACCTCTTACAGACAGGAAAGGACACTTGCCCTTACGTTAACCGTGTTACCGACAGGACATGACACAGGTCCTTGTGCTAAGGCTGTTACCAAAAAATATTACCCTTGGAAATACTATAGAAAATATAAAAGAATAGACATATATAAGTGTGTACTTTTATTGAAATGAGAAAAGTACATAATTGAAACTGTGTTAACTATTTAAACAGTAGAAAGCATACTCAGTTGATCCAACAGTATGTTAAACTGAGAATGTTTGTACACTGCATATATTGTAGCCAGTTTGTAACACGCTTGTCAATTCTTCTTGGACTGCAATGCTAAATATAATTATATTCATGAAAAAGAAAAGAATAAGGACATCTCATAATTCACTTCAGCATTTGTCTTCAGTCTGTCGACAGTGTTTACATAATTTTCCATATAAAGTGAAAAAAATGTAAAACTTATTCCTTAAGGTTTATAAATATTTTTTCTTGAAATTATGGGGTTCTTGTCACCGAAGCTATATGGTTGTTTATTTTATCATATACATCCTCCTAATGCATGTTTATTTCACCTTGTCCAGCAGAGTAATAAAGGTAATTTGTCATGAAGCTGAAGTACAGGTTCACAATCATTAATTAGGTTATTTTGATAGTCAAGGTGTTGAGTAGGGGAATTGTGCATGAATAGCTGAAACAACAACTTACACATGTAAACGAGATATTTTACGGGGTTGATGGTAACAGTTACATCTAGAAAACATACATGAAGAGTTGCCAGCAAAATTGGTATGTGTTGCAATAATGTGTAATAAAAATAAACACACATACACACACACATATATAAGGGTGTGAATATTTACCCAACAGTTCCTTATATTTTCAAGGAAATTCCGGGAATTTCATCCTTTCGCTCATGGAAACATGGATATTTTAATGGGGATTGACAATGTAAAGGCTACTTTAAGATGCAACTGGGCTTAACTGAAGTTTATTATTCTAATAAGACAGTCGGTGAATTAAATTTAAAAAAAAACATTTAAGTGGACACTTACAAAATCATGATTTTTCAAAATAAACCAACGACATCCAGAATAGAATTCTCCTCATGAAGCACAGGTCTGTTTTCTTTCATGCAGAAACCATATAATCAAATAGTCAGATCTACACGACTTTATTGGCCAAATTGTTTTCCAGCTTTGATAGATGTCATTACCGATGTAATTTTAAAGGTTTCAAAGAAATTCACCTCATGCGATGTTGAAAGAAAATTCTACTATTTTATTTAAAATACTCGAATAAACTTGCATTTATGCGTCAAATGAATGCATATATTAACAAACCTAGAAGTGAGAACTGCGTGGACGATACGTGAGTAACACAGAAATAGTTCTCACCATCAAAAGTCTAACGGCCATAAAAGTTTTATATTAAGTTCCCACATTTCGGTATTATAGATGGTCAAATATCCCAGAAGGTTGTTAGGTTGTTTACGCTTGAGTCTTCCTTGCCGTATTGGGGTTTTGTAGTCGTTTGGAACTGAAAAATCCCCAAAGTACATCCTCTAATCATAATACAATATACATAATATTATAAGACATAGTACAGTTCCACATAATATTTACCTTCCTATAGGGTTTAAACAACAATATATCAGTCCTCTTTATTTCTGTTGGACATAATACCGACTACCTGTATGACAATGAGTCCTTTATGACTGTTCATGCCCTCTCTTAATGAGAATGCACCCTGTCACATAATGTTGTAGTTGGAACCTGTTGTAGACACCAGAATAATTTTACATATGAAGTCTGTCAACCAAACATGGTGATAATCTCATGTGTTAATTCTTTGGCACTTAAAACACTAAATCATCTACTGCAGTTTGCTTATTCTGGAGAAAATTTGGACTGGACAGAATTGCAACCAAAATGTTTTAACTTTATATAATTAAACTCAAGACTCATTACACTGCATCGTTACACCGTGTTCTACTGGGTAGATTAATTATTAAAATAACACTAGCACACCAAGGCAGGAATTGGCCTTAGGGCGAGTGCGTAATTGACAGGTCTATTGGCCAGTCAGCGAAATGACTGCTGGAATGAAAACGAGGCTATATAAACACACGCTGACGTCGGACTCTAGGTCGGACTTTTCTGACATGTGTATTGATATTTAACTTTGTGCTCGATGAACCTGGCATCATAAATATGTTTTTGACATGGTGGTAGCATTTTTATATTTCGACAGGCTCTTTAAGGAACAGTCGCAAAGCTGAATATGAAGCCGTTGAACCCGAGTCTGGGGCAATCTCTCCCGAACCCGAATTAATTTACAATATAAATGTGATCTTCTGCCACAGTGATTTACCATAACGCCAGAAAGTTTACAAGAATAAAATGCCCAATAATATACTAACCGAGGAAACAATTTCCGCAACCTTTGTTACCTGTGCGATTGCATACATGTTTGTTTAAGTTGCTATAAGATTGCTTAACGACGATGGAGATGAAATAATGAAATAAGGGGGGTTGTGACCAAGATCTACTTTGATACCTAATAATAACAGTATAGTCTTGCTTTTCTAATAGCAATGGGGAGGGGACACAATGGTCAGGAAAATTCCTAGCCTTCCGTCGATCAGGAACTGTATAAAAAGTTGTTTGAAAGATATCATGCAGAAATATCAAAAGTCAATATGTCCATTCGCATTTATCACCTTATAGACCTTAACTAATGTCACATTTTAGAGGTCATGTGAAAGTCTTAGTAAACTTTTTTTGCAACAGCTCAATCTCTAGGACCATGAATTAGTGCATTAAAACTAAATTTGATTTAAATCACATTATCATCAACACATTTTAACATGTTATACAAATCATACAATGATCTTGAGATCCTAAAACAGAAAGGCAACCGAGTGAGTATCCATAAAGTTTTTACCAGAAATTGTTATCACATTAGTAACAGCAACCGTTATGATAAATTCCAGATACATTTTTAATATAACAAAAAGAACGACACTGAAGTCCTGTCGAAATTGATAACGCGTGACATAAACTATGGTTCCACGTCTCTCATGATGAATTTGCTATAATCATTCAATATTTTTATGTACCAAACATAATTAAACTATCATCACAGTTTCTATTTCGACATTGTTCAGATATTGATAGTTCTGACAAACATTAAATAAATTTAAGCATCGGAAATATACTTTGAGCAGACTTGAAGGGAAATTTGCTTGTACTATAGGTTATGTATTAGTCAAAGTTTGATTGCAAAGATATCATCTTTTTTTTTATATTTTGACTTTTAAAAATATAGATAAGTCATATATATATATATATATATATATATATATATATAACATCAAAGTAATACACATAGAAATTCAAAACATCATAGTGAAAGTGCTTGACCATGCAGAGGAGCATTAATAATGTATCATATACAGTTAGTTTACTTCATCTACTACAGAACTGTTTCGTGAGTACAGCTGACTAGGAGGCTCACTCACCAGGTACTAACTGAACTGATCAGATATGCGGGTAAAGTTCGCCATAAAGGTAGGATTAATCTGGGGTTATTCGGTTCGGTGGTTTTTTTTTTTTCTTCCTAAGATGTCTCAGATCTGTACTTGACATCATAGACTATTGTGAAACTTACAACAGTGAATACAAACCAAATAACAGTGTTATACAAGTACGATTCCATGTTTTTCATGCAAATACCATATATATCTGTCAAAGTTCATTTAGTTTTAGAATTTTCATGACTTAAAGATATTACGAAAACTCAAATTTCCAGTATACAATTATTGTAGGTACATTGTTACGAATACAAAAATATATATTTATAAAACTTTCTGATTCCCAGTTTATGTATTTACGTTAAAGTGTTTACCACTGAAAATTCAATTATTTCAATCATTATTTTTTTCAAAAATTTATATGTTTTTCTCACAGATCAAATGGTAAAATCAATACAAACACTGACGTTTCCTATTATGTTTACTTTCCATACTATATTCACATAAAATTGAAACAAATATCACATATTATATACACACTCATGAAGCTGAAAGGGTAACCGGTGCTATCCAGTGGATATAGAATTTGTTGTAAGCATAACTGTTTTTTGCTACAACTTCATCAAATTTTCTTTTTTTTTTCACCTCTGTCATTGTACAAATCACGAACATATACTTATACCAAGAATATCAAGAAATTAATAATAGACTGATTTACCTCCTACCTTGATGTATCTGTTATTCCATAGATGTTGTGTCAAGACTGTTTCTTTACTTAATGGTTCCCCAGACGTAACAGAGTGCCATACATCAAGGAAAACTGACATTCCTATTTTTAAAATTTCAGGATCCAAGTTACCTCTGATACTTTCCATTCCACCAACGCGTTTTAAATAAATATTAGGTATTATTGCATACTTTCTCGTGTCATCTGTGATGATTTTCTTCATCCACATAAATCTCTGAGTTTCTATTTTTGTATCAATATCAAGTAACCTGAAGCCACCGTTCTCGTAGTTATTGATAAGGGCATTATATTTTATTTTCGGTTTCCTTCCATGCCATATGAAATCAACCATGACATTTTTTACAGTCTTAACAAATTCTCTGGGTGGTTCCAGAATGTTTTTTACGTATATTATTTTGGAAGGCCTAAGGATTTCTAGATCACATTTTTACCAAATATGGTTCAAGGCCTCTGTCTCCATACATTTAGAAGTGTCTTTAACTGTTCCAAGATTTTAGTAAAATTTAATACATTGGAAAGATTTTTATCATGTGTATGCCATATCCCTGATATATTTAGTGCTTCGGTATTAAGGTCTATCCATTTAAAACGTTCCATTTTATTATATACAGGTTGCTTCTTTGTTCATGCTGCTTCACATTTTCCATAAATTATCTTAATAGACGAAAGCTGCGCAAAATTATCCAACACTGAGCAAAATGCAACCATTGAGTCTATGTCTTTCAGAAAAAAAATGTTGTATCGTCTGCATACATACACTGTTTAATTTCAAAGCCGTTAATATTAATCCCTTTGATAGACACAGATTTACGTACCATTATTGCTAGGATCTCAATTGCCATGACAAACAAATATGGCGCCAGGGGGTCTCCTTGTCTGGTACCTTTTGCTACTCTGACATATCCTGTAGTGTAACCGTTATTTATAATACAGCTTTGGATAGCGTTATGAAGAAGTTGTACCCATTTAATAAAACCTGTCTGGAAGCCAAACCTTTCCAAAACACTGAACATATAGTTATGATCTATGGAGTCAAAAGCAGCAGCAAAATCAACGGCAAACAAGATACAAGGTTTATTTGCTTTGATACAATAATCTAAGAAATCACAAATGAAGCGGTTTGTTCACAAATGTTTCTCCCGGGAACAAAGGCCGTTTGGTCCTCATTAATAAGATTAGGACGAATAACTTTTAGGCGCCCTGCTTAAATTTTACTCAATATCTTGTAATCGAAATTTAACAAACTAATTGGTCGCCATGATGAGATTAAACGATTATCTTTACCTGGTTTTCTATCAAAGTAACCTCTGCTTGCCTTTGACTTGTTGTTAGCTTACCCTCCTCAAAACATCTGTTTAAACAATTAACGAGATCCTTCCCGACGAGATCAAAACATTTTATATACAATTCTTTTGGCAATATATCATTCACGGGAGTTTTATTATTTTTCATTTGTTTCAAGGTTGAAAGGATTTCTTTTTCTGAGATCATTCCATCACAATAAGCTGCTTGCATATCTGATAGGACTGGCTTCTCATACTCTGACAGAAGTTCTGTACACTCTTGTTTTGAAAGGTACAAGTACAGGTGTACTTTTCTCCATAAAATCTTTTCAGTTCTATTATATTATTTTTATATCTTTCCCATTACACAATAATTTTCTTATGGTTGTTTTGCTTTTATTTTTCTTTCTAAATTCATAAAGTACTTTGAAACACGCTACCTCTCCTCAAACCATGTGATTCTAGAATCTATTATGGAGCCATCGATTATTTTCATAATGCTTATCTATTTGTCGAGATATTTGATCAATCTCCGTTTGATTATTACTGTTATGCTAGTTGAATTTTACATCCTTTAAACTTTTCTCTAGGTTTTTCAGTATAAGCTTTTCACGTCTACATTTTCTATTAGAATATGAGAATGAATATTCTCACCATTTTGTTTCCCTATCTTTATTTTCATAATGCTCCTTCCGCTTTTTTTAATGCTTTCTCGCATTGATGTCATAAAAACTGGATCTTCCAAGAGGGACAAACTGCATTTTGATGTTCTTAAACAAACGCTCCCATGCACTCACACCAACTTTTTTCGCGTTTGTGGCTATCAAAGTAACAGTATCCAGTATAAAGAATATGAGAATACACAGAAATTAAAGTTGCTGAAATGGCCTAAAAACCTTACATAATCATATCATTGCTTTTTGATCTCTCTCTCTCTCTCTCTCTCTCTCTCTCTCTTGGACAGATTGATGGTTAAACTCCTGACAAGTATGAGGAGTTCACATAAAGTTCATATACAGTGTAATTATATGTATTTATATAGTGATATCATGTCTGTGTGTACCAAATATTATTATTGTAAGCTTCCTCCTGGCATGAGCTTAATCAAATATAATAGCTTCAAGTGCATAGCTCGGCGGTTATACTTGCATAGCTACAGAACAAAACGCTTCTTTGAAAGATAAAGGATGAAAATAATTTTTTATTTAAAAATTAAGTTAATTTAATAGTTGAATACATATTGAAGCATCATATTTTCATTTGTGGATAACTTGCATCCTGCAGCATGAAAATGCACTGGACTGAAAGCCCCAGTTTCTGCTTGGCCCCTAACCAGTAAGCCTGAACAATGAACTTAGTCTCATCTGCCCCTCAGCGGTGAGATCTATTATTCACAAATTATCAGTAAACAATACACAACATTAACAAAAACAGCAAGTTCACATGTAAAATTGAAATTCCTACTTTCAGATTGTGCACACAATAATTAATGTAATTTAAAAAGGGTTTGGTGTTTGGAATAAAATATCCAGTTAAGGTCTATTTAATATCAATCTGGTCTCATGTTATGCACTGATTATTGAAATCTTGGGTCTATGCTTACCCCTAAGCACTCAAACTCCATGAAATATGTCTTATCTGTCCAGCCTAAAATCAGCCTGCTGGCTAGCTGTAAGGCAAATTGTTTAGTTATTTATACGCACGACGCCCCTTTTATGAAGAGGTTTTGTTTGTCGTGAAAATGTGAGTAAACCATCAAGACGAGTACCGACAGGAAAGAACCCCCCCCCCCCCCTTTCAGTATCAGATAAGACACATGGACAAAATTATCGAACATTGCCCCCTTTAAAACATCACTTTCCTGAATAATCAAACTATTCTTCACCACACCACATATAATGTTGCATATATTTAAAAATGATCCCAGCAAATTATTTTTATAATCTTTACAATACTTATAAGACACATTTAAACAAACGAACACAAATAACGCACATTGATTTTAGGAATATGTAGACACATTAGGATATTAGAACATATGTAGACATCTCATTTTTAAAAGGCACAATGTAATGTGTACAATACCGATACTGCATTTAGATTCTTAAGTCTATTCAGTTCCTTAATAATATGGGTTATTATGTATTCAATTATGATATATTATTACATAAAAATGCAAAAAAAACCCTGTTATAAAAATGTATACAGCCTTATTAGCGCCAATGGCGTCCTTAAACAGCTAATCAAATTTGTGGAGTTGATAACTTTGGGGATATACACAATTGAATTCCATGGAAGTAACACTCACTTTTTAAAGCACGTTTTTCGTAAACGGTCATATTATTTCATCGCTTTACGCCACTGCTAAAAGGTCTTCGTCGCCCCCGACCTCATACTAACTTTGTCGAAAATGTATCCAACATTACAAGAGACCCTCCAGTAAAGATGAAAACGTCCAGGTTCTTTTAAAAGTCAGACTAACTGGCTGAACTCTTACACACTTACACTCGAAAAAGACGAAAATTCATGGATTAATAAAAGAAATCAATATATAAAATAAAGAAGTCACATAAATTTTCTGGAGAGGCGCTCCTTACAAAAATATGATGATGATAATCACAATAAACTGTGAATAATCCACCATGTCCATTCACTACACTACACGGAGGAGTCTCTCGTATATGGTTGTCTTGATCACATGACCATCGCGCACACTTGACACTTTGATGTTAAACCGTTGGAATCACTGAGAGGTTCGTGTTGTGTGTAGAGTATATCCAGTCCGATAGATTAACGAAGCTCCTATAATTCAAAATCTCTCGCTTGAGTATGCACGTTTGGCACAGTTAAAACACCGGTCACAGCCTTTTCTTTCTGGACGTTGAATCACAGTCTTTCACAACTGAAGTCTCCTAGGATCATCCAGTTGTAGATAGCAGAATCAGCTTCCAGACAGCATTAGCATGTACGTATACATTTAAGCGTTTAAATAAAGTCCTCAGTCTGTTCCTGAAAGCACTTACAAAAGAAAAGGTTAAAAACGCCAGATTTACCAGTCCGTCGGCAAATATGCGATACTTGCTGAGAAGTCCTTTACAGAGAAACCCCTTGTGGCCTTCCCTTGACATCGACTATCTACGCTTATAGAAATTTCATCTCAGCTGTCTCCACTGTGACATGCCCCCGGACAGCTGATATCGAACGGCTAAATCTCACCGGTACGCTGGACGGGCATTTGTACAGAGTATCATCGGGCTCACGACTTATAACTGCTTGCTGACGCCACAACTCCCGCTCGTCTTCTGGTGAATCACCATTTCCAATAACGCCGACCATCAATTGTAATATGAATATAAATACGGACACGCCTCTAGATATAGACCCTGAGAAAATCTAACTTACACATGTCTACCTCCTTTAAAATTTACAACAAACCCTCGTTACATTGGAAACCGCCAAACAAAGACGATTCCAACTGTACCGAAATTAACACCAAACGAAAAATTTGTTCTTTAACCAACTGTCTCACGCTCATATCTAAACATGATGCTCCATATTAATGAGGAATAATTTATCAAAACAATCATCTGGTTATATTCCCCACTAGAATATGAAATATAATACCTGAATCAAAGTTCACTGGTGACATCATTCCCTCCTGTAAAAAAATTCATAGTATTTACTTGATTTTATCGATTAGCAGCTTTCATCCATTACAATCCTGAATCGTTACAATTTAATTGAAAACACTATACAATACTGAGCAATTTCGGACATCCGACACGTTGCACTTCAGGTAAAACCGTTTACTGCAATTTGGCAGTTTCAGAATGGGGGGATCAGCCAGTGTAGCTTTTAGCGAGTTGTATTCATTTTTATTTACCTCTTTCCAATCCGATTTGTTAGCTAGCACTTCCCTGGGTTTTTCTACATCTTCGTCCAACGATCACGTGTGTACTAGCACGTCGTCTATGTAGCAAATCTCGTTCGGCATTAAACTGACCAACTTCCGCATCATGCAGGTAAATACTACCCCTGCCGTCACTAATACGTATTGCATTACCCTGAATTGGTCATGTCCGTCAGGCGTTACCAATGCCGTTTTGTCTCTAGATTCCTCCGACAACGGAATATGCCAGTAGCCTTTCGTCAGATTGATCTTGATAAAGTATCGGCTTTTGACTCCTTGAGTGAACAGTGTTTCCAGCTCCGGCATCGGTTTTGGATCGAAATCGACCGACTGGTTCAGATTACTGTAATCTATTACAATTTGATCTTTCCGCCTGGTTTACGCAGCATAATACAAGGTGACACAAACCCGACTCCGACTTTTCGATTATGCCTTATTCTTACATCTCATTGATTTCCTATCGCATGGTCTCTCTCAACTCAAACGGAACACGATACGGTTTCGACTTTACGGGTGAATCGGACCAGCGTGGAATGTTACATTCAAAGATATCAGTGAGGTTGGTGACATCTGTGAATATTTCCCTATACTGGTTCAACAGATAATGTGTCTCGCGATGCTGTTGCTGACATAGCTCCGCATTAACATGTACGTCGCGTTCAGTTTGGCTGCACACCGTTGATGATATCGACAAGTTGGAGGATTTTCCTACTCCCTCATGGTTTGGTTCTCCGACTAGGGGAGATTTGTTTTTACAATCAGGATTATCCGGTACGGATTCGTTCGTACTCAAAGATACCACCGCCAAGAAAATCTAAGGATCAGCTCTTGTCTGATAAATGGGACACGACTTGCAGCAACCTGCTTTGTCGCCGTTCATCCCATTCCAATCAAACTTGGAACTTACACGTTCGTGTATAAGATCTACGCCCAGAGAGCCCCTATAATTGCCTCGTGGCCCATCTTCATAACATCAATACTTAAGGGCTAGGGTACCATGATCTTTGATCCATCTCGACCACCGAGTTTATCTCGTGCAATTCGGACAAAGAAATCACCCTTAACCCGGAGAGTGCTATCACTTCCGCTAGCAAACTTAGGAAGGTTCCAGTGCCGAGCTAACGACTGATCATCATTTTCTGGGTTTTTAAAAATTCGGCCGGATTGACATCAGCGACTGGACTAGCTAGACGTAAACTTAGCGCCTGTGACTTTCGCTCACGTGCAGTGACACGGGGCTCTACTACGGACGTCTCTTCGTGGCGCGATTTTGTCACGCACTTTGTCTGATTTCCGTAGGATCCCACTCAGGATTCGGATCGTTCGGATCCCGCACTCCTACGTTTCTTACTGCTAGTTCGCAAACGGCTTCTCCAACTACCATAGATAATTCCTTCAAAATAGACACAATCTACCCTAATCATTGTCGTAGGGAAACGTCTAACTGATCCGTTAAACAATCGACACTGGACGTCGTGTCCGGTGAACTGGTCCTGATACACGTAAGTTTCATGTACCTCTGCTGAAGAATAAACGGAATCGTGTAACATCTTGGCTGCCATGCCATTAACTAACCCCTGACAAATGTGCAAAGAGCTACCGCCCTCTTCCAGACTAGTCAATCGGAATGACTGACACAAGTGTATCTAAAACCCGGAGATCTCCGGTCGGAGATCAAAATAAACCCGGAGATCGCGATATCTTAATTAATAAGGCAGCAATTGGTATTAAAAGTTTCCCTTGACACTTCTAAATGACATCCGCATCGAATATGATACTTAATTTGCAAGTGCACAGAATATTTATTCAGTTATCCACGGAAACCTCACCCGGAGACGACCCGGAGATCGTCCGGAGACCGCCATCTTGCCCGGAGATCCGCCAATGAGTGCTTCCCACTGATTCCCACTCGCCACAACAGATGCCGCCACATACATGTCTGATTTCCCCGCTCTGATATGTTATTTCGTTTACGAGTCTAACTGATTGGAACTGTCACTAAACCACGTATATTGTTTAAAATTTTTTTTAATAAACTAATCATATATTCTGTTTACCAATTTTCTATTTCTGAAAACTCTTGAATGTTTGTAATATGTTTATAACTAATTATATTTTCTTGCATATTATACAGAATATTTTCTTTTAGTATGAATTTTATAGTAAAATATGTGGTAACATATAAATAGTTTAATTTAATATTTACCTATAGAAATTATCGTATCCTCAACTATCATTAATTTTTTAATAGTATAAAGGGTATGCATTAAATATGGAAATATAGGAATTATAAAAAATATAAAATAGTATGTCAAATATGTGCATGGTTTACTTAATAATGAAATATCGAAATTATAAAACATATAAAAACTATGTCAAAAGTGTGGTTTACTTATTCGGTACTAAGACCAGAATTTAACGGGTTTAAAATTTAATTATAAAAAAAAGGCAGCGCGAGGATACCCCATCAAAGTTTATTGATTACTAAATTATGGATTCACTTCCCGGCGCGCCTGGGCTTTCAGGCAGGTGCTGATGTGTACACATTTATTACGGGCATACCTCATAAACGGTGTGGCTCATCCAGAGACATGGCCAATTTAATAATAAACTAATTAAAATCATTAATTTCTATTGCGCACCATTGAAGGCAAACGAATTCATTTATGGAGTAATATTGTTTATGTACGGACAGTGATGACCAATAGACCTCGGCAGGGTAATTAATCCTTTGTAGCTATTTGAAGTACTGTAATCCTATTATCCTTTGATCGTACGGCCCACTAACGAAACCCCTTAGTTTAAAAATATGAGCAGTTTCACTTTCTTGCTTTCTGTAGTTATATAAGTAGTGTAACCTCTCTCTCTCTCTCTCTCTCCAACACACAATCTTAATACGCTTCCCTATATGTCCTACCATCTCTCATTCTCATTCCCCCCCCCTCTCTCTCACACCCAAACACACACACATACAGTCTAAATATGTTTCCCTAAATCTCCTACAATCACCCATTCTCCTTTCTTTTTCTCCCTCTCTATCTCTCTGTCTTTCTTTCCTCCCTCTCTCTCTCTCTCTCTCTCTCTCTCTCTCTCAATTGACATTGCCCCGCTGTTACCTAATTAATTTCACATTATGTAATATATTACACAATTTTATTAAAGTTAATAGAAGACAAATTAATAAATATGTGGAATAATATTAAAGTAAAATCATGAAACATGGCAAGGGCATGCTATTGCCATCGTTCTGCATGCCTTTTTGGAACCACATTAAAAACGACTTAAAAAGGTTTGTTAAAAAACACGATGATTACGCGAAATGGTCAGAATACATGCAAAGTAGATTTGGTCAATATTCTGCAAAGTGCTTCCCCGTTATACTTCGAAAGAAATTGTGAGAATCTTTCCCTGAAATGGCATGAAACTGTAAGAGAATATCATGATAAACATCTAAAATCAGATTTGATGAAATACGCATAGGCCTATTTTAGAAGAGTGTAACGTATATGACAGTGCCTCCGGAGTTACCAACAACGGAGCTGAATCGTTTAATGTTGTAATTAAACGTCTAAGAAATTAGAAAGAAGCACCAACAGATACTTTGACGTTGTGCTTTTATTATCTTCAAAATTATTATCTGAAAGAAATTTTGCGGGGTTATTGTAATTTAGGTTCCTATCATTTAAAGTCAGAATATATGCATTTATTAGAAAACACTGAGGATCAACCATTCCCCAAGGATACTTGCGCCCCGGGACAAATAGTTGAAAGGTAAAAAAACAATACAAACCAGTTCATGTCTGATCCCCCGCCACTTTAATCAGATTTGTTGCATGCTGATGCGGAGATAAAAAAGAGGAAAACATAAATTCGTAATTCATTAGAAAGAACCTGACACAAATTGAAAGGGCACGAGATATAATCAATAACGGGAAAATAGAATTAGTTGCGAAATTTGGTACTTTCATTGTGGAGGGCAACAATGACAATAAAAATGCGGTAACTCTGTTCCCAAAAGAAAAATGTCAGTGCGCAGCAACAAATATTTGCTAATATTTGCATATTCTTGCAGCTAGGAAATCTATAGGTATGGATGTAATCGATCATAAACGCAAACTAAATGTTTCACTAATGTTTCGGCGTAGTAAGAAAAGGGTGGCTAGAAAAACAGGTAGAAAACAGCCGAGAGATAATAAGATTTCGTGTACGAATTTGAAGCTGCTCCCGATACCGATGTTTCCATGATAACCTCGACTACAGATAGATCTCTGCAATCTCCCGAGCTAGATGACCCGGTCCCGTTTCGAAACAAACAAAAAAAAACTAAACAGGGTACTGTTGATAAAATTAAGACACAAGCTACCCCGGCCAAAACCCCATTAAATAATGTTACAGTTAAAAAAACACCGAAATCAATTTTGAAAAAAATTCAGAACGGAAACGAGTGAGAATTAGACTTGATTTTGGCGAGAGTAATAGTATAACAGTAAAGAATAAAAGTAAAGACGACTGTTCATCCTCGCTTCCAACTCCCAACTGTAGGGAGTAGGTCCAGTAGGGATGCCGGAAAGCATTATCGATACACAATCTTTTGAAATATGTGCGTCCTCTACACCAAAACAGACCACCAATAAAATAACCAAGGAAAATTGTGTGACCTCTAACGAATGTGTTCGCCCTCTAAGCAAAATTCGTAATGTAATCCCCGAAGATAACACCAAGAAAAACAAAAAACAAATCGACTCTCGCTGAAACGAAATAAATTGCCGACATAAGAAAACAACGTTTCAGTTGAAAAGAGAAAGGCATATCCGATATCGCTAATTTTAGTACATAAATCGCCAGAAAAGGAGACGTGCCGAGCGAGGTATTGGCTGCATGAATTCGGACTAACATTTCAAAACAAAAGAGAAATAGAAAACGATTCTTGGCTTTCTGATAAGCATTTCTGTGCTGCGCAAATAATTTTACAAAAACAATATCCAGAAATAATCGGATTCCAAGATACTACTCTAACACCTGCTTCAGTAATGAACGAAACAAATGGATCGTGCCAGAAACAGGTTTTAAAAATATAGGTTCTCGAAAAGGCCCGTGTGTACAAATACATTTCACTGGACCTTCACATTGGCTTATATCGGTCCGACCAGAGGAGAGGGGTCTGTTTAAAATAGATAGTTTGCGTGGGGCTGCAAAGAGTCTTACTTCCTCAACAGAAATACAGCTTTGCCAAATCTACAATTTGGAGCAATCTAAATTACATGTTTCGGTAGTGAATGCCGTGTTGCAGAATAATAACTCAGATTGTGTGGTATATGCGATCGCCAACGCAGTTGAATTTCCCAACAATAGGCTGAACAGTTGGTTAAATGATAAAATTAGTGACTTGGTTTATGATGAAAATAGAATAAGAACCCATTTAAAAAACTGTTAAGAGAAAAAAAAATTCACACCTTTTCCTAAAATACAGCAAAGGTCCTGTCAAGGTTAAACATGTGCACCAAGAGATAGTATTACACTGTGCATGCAAATATCCTCATTATTTTTATGAAAATATGATAACATGTTCAATGTGTGATATATGGTGGCATAATATTTGTGCAAATGTACCTGAAGATATCGGAGGATTGCGTCTTTACATGTACCCTCTGCAAACAATGAATATGCATTCCCAGAGCAGAAATATAATGAAATCATTATAAAGTTAGATACGTTGTTTTCCCAGAGCTGGAATGCAGCGGTCCACTAAATAAACTGTAATGCAAAAAAACAAGTAACGCGGCTATGAGGCAGGTACCCTTTAGGTGCTCTTGTGCCAATTAGCCAAAACATCATAATCTAACTGGATACGCTGTTTTTGACAGAGTTTTTATATTTTTTTTATAATTTCGATATTTCAATATTAAGTAAACCACATATTTGACATACTATTTTATATGTTTTATAATTTCTATATTTCCATGTTTAATGCATACCCTTTATACTATTAAAAATTTAAGGATAGTTGAGGTAACGATAATTTCTATATATAAATATTATGAATATATGATTAGTTTATTGAAAAGTTTTTTAAACAATATACGTGTTTTAGTGACAGTTTCAATCAGTTAGACTCGTAAACGAAATAACATATCAGAGCGGGGAAATCAGACATGTATGTGGCGGCATCTGTTGTGGCGAGTGGGTATCAGTGGGAAGCACTCATTGGCGGATCTCCGGGCAAGATGGCGGTCTCCGGACGATCTCCGGGTCGTCTCCGGGTGAGGTTTCCGTGAATAACTGAATAAATATTCTGTGCACTTGCAAATTAAGTATCATATTCGATGCGGATGTCATTTAGAAGTGTCAAGGGGACCTTTTAATACCAATTGCTGCCTTATTAATTAAGATATCGCGATCTCCGGGTTTATTTTGATCTCCGACCGGAGATCTCCGGGTTTTAGATACACCAGACTGACACCATTTATCCGAATATGGATTGAAGAGACCTACGGTTTCCGTCTCGGATTCCATAACAACCGTTGGTATCGACTCGGGCTTACGCATAGTCCCCTGACCAATACTCGATTTAGCCCTATGCTGTTCAACAGCAGAGTGAAACTTGGCCAAGACCTGGCACTTGTCTGTTTTACATTCACGCGCCTTTAGCCCCAAACCGTTACATATAAAGAAAAGGAAGCCTGCTAATGGCTAAACTGTCTCTTCACATGATCGGCGATCTGCATCACGTTTCTCAGCTGAGTTACTTCATGCCCTGCTCGGGGAGCGCTTCTACGGGAACTCGCCTTTATACTGTGTTAGCCTTGGGCCTCCATATACCTCTCGGCCATCTTTTCCACGCTATCTGTATTGTTACACCGTCTCTCTTTCAAAAACAGACAGGGTTCCTTGCTCCAACAGTTCAAATACTGTTCACGCATCAACAAGTCAACAAACAAGTTGAAGTCATTGCCAGTACCTGCCATCTTGATCTAACGATGAAGGTACCCACTAAGCTCTGGCATACAAGTTCAAAACTCGATACGATAAACCTCCTCTGTCATCTGGAAACGCTTTAAAAGAGCTAATTGTAGCTTATCGTAGTCCGAGCGCGACTAACTGATTACTGCGTGTAAGTATCGATCCCAGGTGTTGCCATGGGAGTTGGTTGTAATGGCACGTCCACGGTCGGTGTTTTTCTCCGGTTTCTCTGGCTCTTCCCCTCTCTGACTACCCTTGCGTAACTTGTATCCACTGTCAACCCGATCTTTGCCCCGGGCCTTCCATTACAAAAACTCGAATTGTCCAACTCCCCTCGAGGGAGCAAGCACACATAGCTTCGGCAACCAAAGATGAATAATAAAAAAGGACTTAAGTATTAAGCCCAATTCTTACGATCATAGTTCTGACACAGCGCTTAATGCTCCAAACACTTTAGAAGCGCGTCTTGCTTATCGTGTTGCTCGTCGAACGGAGGCAGCTTGAGATTTTGGACCGATTCCTTATTCTTAATATCTTTACTATCACCCTCACCACCGGTGAATGCTGATTTCTATTTCAGCATTCTTTTCTCTATCGCTCTTTGAGCTTCACATTCTACTCGCTCATGCTCTGCTACTTCACGTGCCCATTCTATCTCGCGCTGTTAACGTTCTTGTTCATGCTGTTCACTTCTATATCTCTCCATCTAGCGCTCTTGTCGCGCTCGGTGTCTTCCTGCAGCTTAACTTTTAAAGCCTCTACACGTTTGTTAAAAAACTCCCGCGGAGCCTTGTACTTTAGGCTGTGTCCCACTAGTACCTCTTATTTTCTAGCAACATTAATATTTTACCTAGCATCACACTCTGCGCAAACAAAAATGCAGCAAACAAACTTTGCAGTAAGATTATTTTCAGTAATGCCATCCGTTTTAATTCCCTTAAAAATGCATCAGTGATACAAGTAGCTGTCCCATTCTCAACAGGGACAATATGTGCAAATAACTTGGTAGGGGATCAGGCTCAGTGACATATCTGAAAAAATACAGGTCCCTGCTCCTTAATGGAGGAATCAGTACAGCCGTCAGCAACAACTGTCTCAAACTTTGCCTCCTGAAAGAATACCTTACATTTTTGTTCATCACTATTAGAAATGCAGTTTATGGAGCTTTTTCAGGCTTTATCATTTTGGATGTGCTGCCAACAAGGAGCCATTTTTCTTGTAAATTCAGTAGAGACTCTGTATGCCATTTATTCACTTGAAATATTATATGCAGTGTTAAACAATGCTCTCATGCGGCTAGCATTTATATTGGATAGTCTTTTCATTGCACTAGCCATTCGAATGTCATGAGGCTTACTTTCGTTTTGATCTCGCTGAACTGATACCTTACATTTGTGTTCATCGCTATTAGCAATACAGTTTATGAAGCTTTTGCAGACTTTATCATTTTGGATATGCTGCAAACATCGAGGCCATTTTTCTCGTAAATTCAGTAGAGACTGAAACTTTCTGTATGCCATTTATTCACTGGAAATATTATATGCAGTGTTAAACAAAGCTCTCATGCCGCTAGCATTTATATTTGATAGTGTTTTCATTGCTCTAGCCATTGGGATGTCATAAGGCTTACTTTCGTTTTATTCTCGCTGAATACAGAGATAATGGTCTTTCATTTGTTGTTTACCGGCGTCTTAGACTTGCGTGAATCAGAGACGGAGTCGGGGGGGGGGAGGGGTTGGGTTTCCGTCAGCAGAACCGTCAGTGGCGTCACTGCCGGCTAAATCAAGACGTGAATTCTTAACCACGGCCTTAGCGGTGAAATACCTGGCTATACTCATGCCTGGATCAATGGTTTCTAATGTGTCAAACCAGGACGATCCATACCGACGTGAGTAACTTAGATGCTGGAAAAACATCCTAACAATAGGGGAATTCCCATATCAAAACGAGGTTCGTCTTACTTCGGAGTCCTTTGGTTCATTCCGCTTAAGTCAATTTTGTTAACCAACTGACCAATAGACGGCACTATAAACACTAACCACGTCAGTATGTAAGACGAAATTCTACAAATGATGAAAAAATATTTATGGTTACTGAATTACTGTGTAGTTAAATGAGTAACCTTTCAAAAAATAAATCGGTTCCAGAATAGTAAAGTTTATTTATTGTTCCACTAATCATAGATCTACGGCAGAAATACCGGAGGGATGAACCGGACTTTCAACGGCAGAACAAATTGACAAGAATTGGCACAGCTTGAAAACAGACAATATTCCCGACTGTCAGCTCGCAATACCAAGGCACAAGCACTGACAGTCGCAAACAAATGTTTTGCCGCTCTGTTTTTTTAAATACTTTCTTTGGCAAACGATTACAAATATATATTTATTTTACCAATTTAAGCCTGACACAGCCTGTCCGTTCGGGAGGGTACTGTACGTGAAACACTCGTCTCAGTTTCGTTACTGCTCGTCTCGGACGATCGAAAACAGGGAAATTTGAACCCTGCTTTAGCGCTTCTCCACTTTTCAGCATTGACTTTACCGACTTCATGGTAACAGCTAAACTAACCGACTATGCGAGTGAACCGTGTGACATGCTAAAAAATCCGCAAACATATACAGCAAGCGCTGGCAAAGTGAACCGGTGGTATCCTTATACTCCTAAGTTGATGGCATCCAAAATCAGAAGACCCACGGACGGACGGATGAAAGTCAGTATGTGATATAAAAGTCTTAGTACACTTATAAAAATAAAACACTTGTCGTGTGGTCTAAATCAACAAGTCACCACAAACCAAGGTAATTTATTTAAACTTAAAAGCTCTAACTTGCTTAATGTCTACTATAGTCTGAGTATTTATCAAACGTGTAAGTTGTTTACCTTATCAGTGAGTTACAATGAAACATAAAACAGTAGTCCGTCATATCAAAGTATTAACCTGCATTAATTCTATGTGGAGTGTGTATGTATCAAGTCTCAGCACTGAATATCAATTTCAAGTATTACAAAATATTAAACAGTTCAAAGAAGTTATATGATTAATCATTATACAAATGTCCGCAAATGCCCAGAAAATCAATTACCTGACAGAATGTTAGCTCTCAACCGGCCAAATTTAATCCTAGAAGCAAGCTCGCTAAATCCTGGAATCCTATTAATAGTGAGAAATCCTGAACGCTCGCCATTAAATGTCACTCCCGTGATGATGTGAACGCCAAGGTTCTTTTGAATGTCAAACCAAGTGGCTGAATTCATACATACATATATCCCCAAAAGGACAAAACGCCATTGGATTGACAAAAACGATTCAATGTATGGAAAATAAAGAAGTTACTCACATTTTCTGGAGAGGCGCTCATTACAGACAATATTAATCACACAAAGTCTGTTAATGACAGTACATGGAAATAAAAATACCGTAGAGTACATTCAGTCCTATAAATTGTCGAAGCTCCTATAATCCATAATCTTTCGCTGGAGTATACACGTGTGACACGGTTCACGCACCGCACAGAAACTATTCTTTCTAGGCGTTGAATCAGTCTTTCATAGCTGATGTCTCCTTAAATCATCCATTTGTAGGCAGCAGAATACACTTCCTCACAGCATATTCCGGAACATCTACATTTAAGCATTTAAACAAAGTCCTCGGTCTGTTCCTGGAAACGCTCATAAAAGGTTATTAATCGCCAGATTTACCAGTCCGTCACCAAAGATACTCGCTTTGAAGTCATTTATAGAGAAATCACGTGTAGTCATACCAAGAAATCAACTATCTACGCTTGAAGACATCACATTTTAGCTGTCTCCACTGTGACACATGCAGACCTGCCCCCGGACTGCTGATATCGCTAGGCTATATCTCACCAGTACGCTGGATGGAAAACTTGTGCTGAATATCTACCACCTCGCTACTCATAACTGCTTGCTGATGTCACAACTACCGCTCGTCTTCTGGACAATCACAATATCCAATTACTCCGACCATCAATTATAGTATGGATATAAATGTGGACACGCCTCTAGAGATACTCTTAGAAAATATAACCTACATAGGTGCATCTCCTTTTCAAATCTACAACAAACACTCGTTACTATAGAAAACGCCAAACAGAGACGGTTTCAACGGAATTAAAACATACCGAGAGGAACATTAACAGAGACACGTGTGCTCTCTACCGACTAAACGGATTTGAAAATAACATCAAATGAGACACGTGTGTTCTTTAACTAACGATATCATCCTAATATCTGAACATGATACTCCATATTAATGTACAATAAATTATCAAAACAATCAACTGATTATATTTCCCATAAGAAAATGCAATACAATACCTAAGACACAGTTCTCTGGTGACAACCAGTGTATGGAGTATAAATAAACTAAAAAAAATATAAAGAAATAATATAAATATTAATGATTTATAAAAAATGCGTTGGTTTGGAGAAAAACGTATTATTGATTGATAATGCTGAAACAGAATTGAGACATAAACCCTGATAAATGTTAAATGAACAGTTTATAATAAACAAAAATACAGCATTATATTCTATGATTAGATCCAAATATGGTTTCCGGCATGTGTATATCATAATCCTGTCTTCATGCAGTAGGTCGTCAAGGACTATAGTTCTTGTTAGATTTAGGCATTGCCAGTGATAAAGAATTCATGAAAGCACAGAAAAATCTAATAAAACATTGTCAATGTGATCAGATTTGCTATTATAGAATACCATGTACACTCTATGAGCCAGTTGAGAACCTAACGTGTACACGATACAGTCCCTTTTCGAATTTATTTACTATTACTGCTGTGTATGACGCAGGTACAGGTTATATCATCTCACATAACTGCCTTACTAACAGAAGCGTTAACAATTCAGATTAAATAAAAGTTTCATTCAACACAATAAGTCATAGATGTCTCCCCCTTGCCTTGTATAACATCTAGTACATCGTGGTTTTCGAAAAAGAGTCCACTAGTTTCAGAGTCCACACAATAGACGAGTCTACACCATCCGAGTCTTTGAGGTTCAGATCCAAATCGACCTGCTTCCATTCGAGTCATTTGTAAGATGAGTCCAAGTCCGATGCCAATCTCATTAATAAAAAAAATAAAGAGAAATTTATTACTGACATTTGTATTTATACACTTTTCATTTCAAGGCTTAATACATATAGCTCACAATGTAGAGCTAAAGCTTGTTAAAGAACGTTTGTCTTATATTCTGTCTGTATTTTTGTAATTTTATGTGACAGAGCTTTCTTTCTGCTGCACATGAAAAGAACTCGGCCTGGTTTCTCGCTCACCTGCTAGTCAAAGGAAAAGATCAAGTTAAAATCTAAATCAAATTTTGATAAAAGTGGAATCGAGGCCCACGAGGCAGATAAGTTTTGAAGAAGACCGGCTGTGCAAAAAGTACATATCTGACATAGTAACTATACGGACAAAAGTGGTATAAGCATCCGATATCAGCGATATGGATTATATATATACATCTCGCAGGACAACACCTCAATGACAGTAACTCATTGACAGCATCTCGCTGGACAGCAACTCTCCGGACAGGATCTCGATGGGTAACACCTCGCTGGATAGCTCTTCGCGGGACAGTATCTCTCCAAACAAACGCTCGAGGCACTTTACTGGACCTCAATGGACACCGTATAGCACATCCCTTGATAGTACTTCAATTGGAAGCATCTAACTGGGCAGCACCTTACTGGACATCCGCTGGCGGCACCTAAGTAAACGCACCTCACTGACAGCACCTGGCTGGACAGCACCTCGCCGGACATCACCTCGCCGGAAGCACCTCATAGGCGGCACGTCGTTGGACAACACCCCACTGACAGCCCCTCGCCGGACAACTCCTCCCCGGACAACACCTCGCTGGACAGTAACTCGCTGGACAGTAACTCGCCCGACAGCACCTCGCCTTATAGCACCTCGCCTTATAGCACCTAGCTGGTCAGCACTCACCTGTCAGCAACTAACTGGACCTGACTGGACACCTGACAGCACCTCACAAGACCTCGATGGACACTGAGCGGCAGGACGTCTCGTCTTTGCAGTGTCTGGCTAGACTGTCCCCCTTTCAATAACCCTAGCACGTGCTCAAAAGCCCTGCTACCCCGGAGGCTTATTTATATTCATAAGACAAATACAAATAAGCGCCTTCTGTTTCCTAGTATGGCCCATCTATATTCATGAGCAGGCTAAATAATAAGTAGGCTTGAAACAAAACATGGAAATTCCCGGTTTTATAACAAAAGGCATAACTAGAATCGTAACGGGTTAATCAAAGGCTTGCTGCGCACACTATAAACTTTTACTGATAGCCGCAATTATTTAAGAAAACAATGCTCTGACCGGAGCGTCAATTCTTGCTCATCAAACACAAATGTACAGCTAAGTGGGCACAGTTATCTCGAGAAATGAAAAAAAAATGACACGATCCATTTTGTGACAAGAGAAGTGGTCCGAATATGAAATTAAACGGTGGTAAACGCTGGACCAGAAAATATGACCGTTTTATGAGCTCCGACTATTATAAAAGACAAGAGTTTTAGTGTGTGTATGGATATATATATATATATATATATATATATATATATATATATATATATATATATGTAAATATACAGAGAGAGAGAGAGAAAGAAAGACAGGAGTTTTAGTGTGTGTATGGATATATAAATATAGAGAGAGAAAGAGAGACAGAAAGAGAGAGAGACAGAGACAGAAAGAGAGAGAGACAGAGACGGAAAGAGAGAGAGACCATCTATATTAGATGATATGCTGCTGTTCATATTACTCTCACTAGGCTGAGTAAGAAATCGGACAATATCTTGTAGGTTCAATATTGGTTACATTTGTTACTTTTATTTTTGTAGAAAATGCAGGATGGATATTCAGAAGAGGTTTCTACTTGTTCTGTGTGTCAGTCTTTCTGTCATCGGGTTGTACATCCTTACAGCAAGGCTTTGCAGTCATAAAACTGAGGGCAAATTTGGCATTCTAAGGACAATAATCCAGCCAGACCCAACCCTACATAGCAGCCTCCTAACAACAGATGGGAGAGTTAAACACTGTGTCACATGTGATACTGTTCGGTTTACACTTAATAAACAAACCAAGAATTTTAAAGCCAGTTTGCAAGTGGAGAGTAAAGAAAATCCGAGTTCACGGAAGAATTCCTTTGAAATGATTTATAAGAAGAGTCATTGGGGAGGCATTACTCATCAGGTGGACCCGAGACTGAAGAGCGTGGAGGGATCTGGCCCAAGTTCTACTCTGGAATACACGCAAGAAATGATAGGCGTTCTCCATACAGTGATTAACGAATTAAAGAAGACCTTGCATACCCCAAAAATAAGGCTCTTAGATATCCCATGCGGGGATTTCCAATGGATGTCCAGATTTTTAGTCCAAAGAAATGATATTAATTACACTGGAATGGATATAGTGCCCTTTCTGATTGAAAATCACAAGAAGGCTTTCAAGCACGTCAGTGATTGGACATTCGTACAAGGAGATATCGCTGAAGGACCGCCCCCGGGACAATATGACTTGGTGATGACAAGGATTATGTTAAATCACCTTCCTTATAAGGCAGTACTAAAAACCCTCCGTAACATTAACAATGCTGGGCAGTATTTCTTATTAACAACAAATCCTGGTGTTCAAAAGAATGTTGACTTGACTAATCTACAGAGGGCTAGATTCAGACATCTGAATTTTGAAATACCACCAATATCTTTGGAGCCACCCTTGTGTATGGCCCGTGACGGACCGCCGGGTCGGGCCAGAAATCATTCTATTGGACTTTGGAAACTTCCCCTTCATCAAGTTGCGCCATGTTCTATCCAACGAATCAAAATCCCGCCCTCAATAAGCGACCACGACTATTTTGTTTGTGGATAAGCCATGCCTTTTTAATAACATAAATATGCAGTGATGTAAATAAATTGTTTGATTTGGGTGTGATATAAAGCATACCAGTCACACAAACACACACACATGGCCATATATATATATATCTCCCTTATGGTATGAATAAAACATTACCGTCTATCCTCCAGTTAATCAGTATATGGTTTATCCTAATGAGAGTTTGTGTAAATGTATCACATATTTAATATAATACTTACATCATTTAACTTAAAAGACTACTTTTAATTATACTATTAATAATATATATAATAATATATTTTCCAAAATTATTTATTGATACATTCCAACTCGTTATTGGTATAAAATATTTTGGTAGAAATTAAATAAATAATATATTCTAAAATTTTAATAGTCCAAAATAAATTATATCTATGGATGTAAACATATTATATAAAGCCACGAAAGACAGTCAATAGAAAAAAATAAAATGCTCCAATTATTTGGGCAAGAAATCAATATTCAAAATTTGATCGGATATAACTGACACATATCTAGCACTACGAACAAAAACTCATGGGTCCGATCGTTTTACACATTGAAAGACGTCAAAGGAAAACAGACACCCGAACATACGTAGGTCCCAAAATATATGTCCAGACTTTTAATACACATCCATGATATAAAAATGCTGTGCTGTTTACATGATTTGTGTGAGGGTGAGTGCTCGAGCGGGGCGTTCACCGGCGCGCGATAGCGGCAATCTTTACATGGGCGCAATATTTCTGATGTGCGATGGCTTTGCGTTGGCGGTCAGAAACGCTCTTGTGTTTTATTCATGAAGCTTTTTCAGATGCGCGAGTTTCCGCTATTCAACGAACGGCTAATAATAATAATATAATAATAATAATAATAATAATAATAATAATAATAATTATATATATTTATAAAAATATATATGTATATATATAAATACTCAAATGCTGTAAAAGTTATTTGCAACAGACCTATGGCAAAAGAGAGTAATTAAAAGCTTTAGCTGAAGATTTGGCCTCCACATTTATTTGTTTAAGCCATTTTGTGTTGCATCTTAAAGTTTATACGGTTATTTTGCAATATATTCACTTGGCATTGAAACATAAATATAAAGACATTCATGTATTAATGCTACAAGTGACCGTGGCTCTATAAACACGTTGCGCGTAGCCTCCAGTTCATTTTCAATTTTACCAACTGTCACTTGATTACACCGATTAATATACTGCATGGTGATAGATCTAACGACTTGCGTGACAGCTCCTCGATACTGATGTCAATTCAAAATTTAATCCTGCTCATTAAGTTACTCTCACACTGGCATAAAAATAATTCCTCCTGATTATTCTACAGAGGTCTTTTAAAAAATTTCCTCTACGAGCAATCCAAATAATCATCTCAACTTTCTTTCATCTTTATTTGCCCCTTGAGTATATATATATATATATATATATATATATATATATATATATATACACATATATATACTCATATATATATATATATGTATATGTGTATATATGTATATGTGTATATATGTATATGTGTATATGTATATGTGTATATGTATATATATGTGTATATATATATTTGTATATATATATTTGTATATATATATATATGTATATATATATATGTATATATATATATATATATGTATATATATATATCGAGGCTTGAAATTTAAGAGGGCCAGCAGAATTGCCGAAATATCTTACAAAGTTCATAATAATACAGATAGGGGTTTCCGGGGGGGGAACACAAATTTTCATTTTGTTTGCTGCCCTGTAAAAGAAATATTGCGTAGTCTACTTAATTCACTGGTGAGTGACCTTCTCGAATATAACATAACTAAATAAAAAAGTGAACACAGCCGTACAATTTTTTTTTCTCAAACATATTTCTTATTTTTTTCCAAATGTTGCCACCGGTAAAATCTAGTGAGTCCGGTAAACTTCTCCCGAACTAGACGGTAGACATATACATTTGCAGAATTTCAAGTATGTTTATGTTATGTACGCACACATTTATAAAATCGATCACATTTTATTCAGATACACACTTGGCCATTAAGTCATGAAGAGTAAACTTTGGATTGAAAAATAAAATTAGAAATGTTTGTGTGAAGTTATAGATTTACTTTTCTGAACTAACATTAGACCAGTTTAGTGCAGATAATGTTTGTGAAAACGTTAAATACTCGGTTAATTATACGGCACAAAATCGTAACTTCAATAAGCTTTCACCCGGTGTCTGCTTTAGGACAAAGTGAGAGTCACCCGGTGTCTGCTTTAGGACAAAGTGAGTCACCCGGTGTCTGCTTTAAGACTGAGTGAGAGTCATCTTAGGTCTGTATTAAGGTTAACTGAGAGCCAACAAGTGTCTACAATCTTCTACGGAATATTATACAGAAAGAAGAAATAAAAAGTTCAGAAACTTTTACTTTAAATAAAAATCAACAATAAACGAACAAACTGGTCACACAAGAACAGCAGTGTAACACACCTGTAAGTCTTCCGGCCTCATCCAGCTCACGTTAAACTTAATCACATATGAGGGTATTTTATTTTAATTAATAATAAAATAATTTATTTTATGCACACTCTGAGTAGAACCATTCAGTTCATGAAAAAAAAATAGAATTGCTATATATAATAATACGTTGATATATATATAATAGCACGTTGTTTATTAAGAATGGCTCGGTAAAAATGTACATAGTTTTATACTTAAGTCGGAAAGGTTGGACAAACAATAAACTAATAAAATCATGTGATTAAAACCGTTTGATATAAAACAGTTGCAAGGCTGGATCTTTTGATTCATTGATATATGTTTTAGCCTTTAAATTGTGTTCACTTAAGGGGCAAATAAATTAGTTTAATTTTCTTTCCGAATTCCGTCAATATTTTATTTTTGCATATTTTATCTAAAATATTATGCCATTTCAAAATTGAAATATTAATACCAATAATATTGTGTTTGATATGAATCCCATGTGTGGGTAAGATATTCAAAATTATATCATTTTTGTATGAGGTACAAATTCAATGTAGCTACTACTATTTATGCATATCTGAACTCATGTAAACAATTAACAATGATAAATCACATATTTAAGTTTGTGCTATAAACATAATTTTGGTTTGTTTCTCGTGTGTGTTATTTCATGACGCCCAGCATTATCTGACAAGGTAATGAGCAGGTATATCTATTTAAGAGAGGGCGATCATCCTCTTGTGTCTATAAATGCACTTGTTTGGCATGTGTACACGAATAGCTTTTGATTGTAATACCCGAGAAGTTTAGAGTTGGTTACAACTTACCTATGGGTGCCAAGACTCATATATACAGTGAATAATGTTATCTCGATGGGTACTCCCAAATAAAACTATAAAACCCTGTCTGCCAATTAGGTTATCTTGATATGGATAAAACACTTCCTGCAAAAGAGTGCCACACTTCACCTGAAACGGCCAGGCACGCCTAATATATATATATATATATATATATATATATATATATATATATATATATATATATATATATAAACATTAAGAGACTTCTACTCATAAGGATGATGAGGGGTGCGGGAAGATTTCCAAATACTCTGGCAGACCCAAGACATGTCCCTCTCGCCTGAACCATGGGACATATTTTATGAACCACTTGTCTTAATCATGTCTAATTAGACTGTACATTAGTTTTTACTCGAAGGGAGAATAGGGGTTATTTTTTAAAGGGCACTGGTCCTTACAAAAAGGCTGTTTTGTCATTGGTCCTTATAATACATTACTGACAGGACATGACACTGGTCCTTAGGTCAAACCTTATAAGGACAGGACAGGACACTAATCATTATGGTAAGCCGGTTACTATCAGAAAAGGACACATCTTATATCAAACCTGCTACTGACATGACAGGAAACTGTTCCTTATATCATGCCTGTTAATAATACAACAGGACACTGGACCTTATGCTAAGTCTCTTACTGACAGGACAGGGCAATGGTTCATGAGTTAAGCCAATTATTGACAGAACTTCAGGCCGGTCCTTATAATAAGCCTGTCATTGACAGGACAGGACACTTGTACTTGTGATATATATCAAGGCACAATTCGCAATCACTAAACCTGGGACATTCAAAGGTTGTGTATAAAGGTTCTCTTAAACTCTCCTTAGTAGACCACTGACCAATATAGATTAAGTTGAGCATTTAAAATCAACAGAAGAGGTAACATAATATAATGTATTTATTTACTTATGTATAGTTTCACTCTTCAGCGTGAATGTTGGCTTTGTGATAAAAGACTCTTTGAAAAATTGTTTGTTACATTATTTCACAACCAGGCCCTTGTGTATTTTCAACTTTCATATTAAAAAAAAATATCAAAGTAATAATCAATGTTAGTTTGAAAGGTAAGTAGGCAAAATATCAGTTTATAAGTTCATAATCATATAAATTTGCAATCACTTTCTGAGAGAAAAAAATCAAATCTGATGATTTCTGTGTTGCATGGTTTGAAAGATAACACCGGGTGAAATTTGAAAATCATTTCGTCATTTTTTATTTTGGATTATCACCGAAAAACTTTTGTATGTCTATTATAACTTATAGTTATTTCAAGCCTGGTTACCTTGCCAAAACAAGCAATAAGAAAGTTAGCACTTACAAGCAAATGTAGTAGAAATCACCAGAAGAATGACAAATGTGTTACTTTCATGTTTATTATCATGTGTGTTTCTACTGAAATGTTTAAATAAAAGAAAATTATATGAAAACAAAACTTTTTTTTGAATAGTTATCTCCATTTTGTGATCTACCAGTTACAACTATATCCCACTAAGCGAGAGATAATATTCTCTCAAGGGCAACACCACAAACCCATTGTCATTTTAATTTAAATGATTAAAGATTTTAAAGATTTAAACAAAAGGATCTTAATGGCACCTATGGTGCAAGTACATAGCCAAGGCGAACCATGTATGTCTTCCAATCCGATAAAGTTAGTTGACACTTGACTGCTAGGGTTTTGTTTGAAACCTAATCCCTGTACTCCTGAGTCAAAGCAGGTTAGAATTAAATTAGATTTGTTCAACTTTATTTACTGATTTCATCAATTTGGGCTTATCACTATCATTTACTAGACTTTGTATTATCATAAAACCGGAACAGGATGAGTTATTGCACTTACTGGCAATATAGCAAACTGGTATATATTCTCGTTAAAACTCTGTTTGCCCCATGGTTCAAATAAACATCTTAGAAAGTGGTGTTTATTTAGATATCTCCCTCCTGTCAGAAAAGTGAATATATTATATATTATAAGATATCTTACAGAAACCTACCACTTTTATACTGCTATCAGGCATTTTTATTATCACACACATACACCTTTAAAAAACATTGATAGCAATTGTCACCTGTTTGGTACCGGTGAACCCTCTGGCTGATGTACTAACTGTTCCTTGTGTTAAGCGTATTACTGACAGGCCAAGATACTGGACCTTACATTAAGCCTGTTGTTGACAGATAAAACATAGGTCCTCAATTAAAGTCTTATGCTGGCATAACAGGTTATGTCTTAAAGGACCCAGGTCCTTACAAAAGCCGATTTTGCCGCTGGTCCATATATTATATTACTGGTAGGACACGACACAAGTCCTTAGGGTCAAATTTGTTACTGAGAGGACAGGACCCTGGTCCTTATAGAAAGCCGAAAATGGCAACGCTGGACACAGGTGTTTGTGTTAAATCATATATTGACAGAACAAGTACTGGTTCGTTTGTTAAGCCTGCCATCAAATGGACGCTGTTCCTCATGATAAGGTTGACACAAGAGAGGAGCGAGGTCCTTATGTGAAGCATCGTATTGACAGGATAAGACGCTGGTTCGTACGTTAGTCCAGTCACTAATAGGACAGGGTACTGGTCCCTATATTAACCCTGTTAGTGACAGGAGAGGACACTGGGCCTTATGTTAAGCCTCTTACTGACAGGACACGACATCGGTACTTATGTTAAGCCCCTTACTGATAAGACAGGATACCGGTTTTTATATGTTAACGTTTTTACTGACAGACCGTGACACTGGTCCTTGAATTTGGCCTCTTCCTGACATAACAGGACACCCGTCCTTCTGCAAAGTTGTATCTATAAGGACAAGGCAATCGCCCTCAAGGTAAGCCTGTTGTTCACTTTGGTCCTTTAAATCCTGTATCCACTTTTGCACGTAGACAAAAAGATACATATATAAAATGTATCTGCTTATATATATTCACACATGATTCCCATATACTTTAATACTTTCAACACACACACGTTATGTATGACCATGAAACCCCTTATGGAAGCATAGGGCCCTTTCTACCTACCGCAAATACAAAAGTCTTTATAAAACCTTAGCATTCCTGACGATATATGGCAAGCGTATTCTTAAGCACAGTAAACATATAAATGGAATATCAAAATTACGTAAATGATGTGATTTTTGCACTAGCCAATCGTCCCATGGCCCAGTCTACGTCCTGTGTGCAACTCCCCATCACATGACACTGGATGGGTAAAGATGGGTAAATTAATACATTACTATTGACGCATGTAATCACCAAGACACCTTTACCCGAATAAAAAAGTGATTCTTACAAGAATAAAATATCATACCTACTTTTTGCTTGTTTATTTTGGTCGAGGTTATATTTTTATTATGATTTTTTTCAGTATCTGCCAAAATAATTCTCGCTAGTTATAGTCCATTTACTGAAGGTTTGCCAATTGAACGATTAAATACGCTGTTAATATTTGAAGAAAATCTTCAATATTTCAGAGTTCCGAAGAATCACAGATGCATTGCAAAAGGAAACTATCGCTCGCATTATTGTTACTTGTGTTGGGTAGTTCAGTGATATGGTTACGATGGATTATTTCGGAAAGCATATCGTTAAAATCCATCTTATTTCTCCATGAATCCACGTGCAATAATACGGACCTCAAATGCCTTGCAAAGAAGGTGTCTCTAATGACCCCGGCCGCAAAGGACCCTGTAGTTATATTAGTTATCCTTGATGAAACATACATAGAAATGTTCCTGAATTTTGCCGTCTCGGCTTCACACAACGGAGTGGAGAATCTTCTGCCAGTCGGTCTTAGTCAGAACACCGTTGAGGAGCTTGCGAGCCGAGGATTTACTGCTTATTACGACGCAACCCTGAGGGAGCTAGCAAGCAAAGAACATCCATTTTGGAGCAATGCTTTCAAGAAAAAGGGAAATCTTAAGTTTTCTTTAACTTTGAAACTTCTAACTCTAGAGTTCAGTGTACTTTTAATGGATCTGGATACAGTTTTCATAAAAAATCCTTTTCCTTATTTCAAATGTAAAGAATGTGATGTAGAGATTCAACAAGATGTAAGAGGCAAGCCGGACAAATTATGTATCGGATTGGCAATGATCCGAAAAACGGAAGCTACCATCAGCATTGTAAACGATACTGTTGAAATACTAAACAAAAATCCAAGACTGTGGGACCAAGAAGTATTTACCCGTGGACTGATAACCTGGAGGGAGGAAAATCGAATAAGATACAATGTTTTGCCATACAAGCTTTTTCCTACGGGTCATATTTTTTTCTCAGAAAGCATATATACATACAACATATCAAGGACAGTGATATTTCACAATAACTACAATACTTGGTCGCGAACAAAAATATACCGATTAAAAGAGCTCGGAGGCTGGTTCCTGGATACGGACCAGTATTACAGTAGTACATCACGGAAATATTTAACATACAATAATGGGTTTCCTATGGACCCGGGTAGAAGCATAACTGAACTTAATCAAGCACTCAGCTTAGCTAAGGCCCTTAACAAGATCCTGATACTTCCAAGCTTCCAGTGTCAACCCAAGAAGGATTGTCCATTTGATAAGGTTGTGAAAGATTTTGTTAAATGGGACGCTAAAAACAAGGACATCTACAGAGAACACTCATTTCTACGCAACAAGAAAGTTCCAGACACGGTAAAAAACTCCATTACAAAGCCTGTCTTGGTTTCAACAGGGAATATGACAAAGTTTGTTCCCCAAAGAGTGTTCATGTATTTCAACCTTACAACATCACTACAGGGCCAACAGCAGGTGAACTCACCGAGTGGTTGAAGAAATATGATAATTTCTATGTGATTCATCTCCACTCTATGCGATTCGAACTCCGACCTAAAGATATATAGGGATTTCAACTTTCACTTTTTCATTTTTGTTTAGTTTGCAAATATGTAGCTTTATGTTATTCAAGTGCAGAAAACTAGTGTTAATTTGTTTTGCGCAATGAAGCTGCACTCAGCATAAAAGAAAAAAGAATTCCAGCTAGAGCCCAGAACAGTTCTCCGCAGTGGTCTCAGTGAAGCTCCTTGTTGAGGTTTCTACGTTATTTTTAACCTCCCCAGGGTTTTTTTTATAGAACCTGCGAGGTTCCATCGAGAACGTCTCCAGTGGTCCTGAAAGGAAACATTCGAGGTGGAATGAGGGGGAACCTGGAAAAATGTTTGATGGAACCCCTTATTTAAGAAAAAAAATGTTTTTAATAGACAACAGGGAACAGTCTAAAAGTATTTCTCATGGGTAATTGCAAGGAACATAGCTGAAAATATTTCTGGCCGAGTTGTATCATGTATACATGCTTAATTCTTCCAGATGATATGAAAACACTGTTTTCAATGTAGCAGGGCTAGCTAAATTCCTCAAAATTGACATTTTTGCAATAAAAGGTATACTTAATATTAAATATTGGGCGGATCTATGCACTGGAGCATGTGTTGGGTGGCCAGTTGCATTTTACAAAAAAGTGATTTATATTCAGTAAACACTAAGGTGTGTTGACAGGGTGTTTGTAAACTAACCCCAGCCCTGTCAAAGGCCTGTCAATCACTCTTCCCCCGGCCGTCACCTGGGTTTGTCGGCCAATAGCGAGGAGCAACTGCTTATTTAATGCATGGGCCAAGACCGTGCATGGGACAGCAAGAGTTGATGGTCGATCTTTGATAGCCAAATCTAATTAATTGAGCATACAACTGATAAGCGTTGGAGAGCAACCCGAATCCCAGTTAATTAGTGTGCAACCACATACGTCCTTGTGAATGATTTGTTGGTGTCAAATTTTAATATCGTTGCTGTTGCTGTCTTTCGTGTACATAACGTTGAAACACAAAATAATATGACATCATGTAATTTCTGCCATGTCTTTAGTCTTCTTATCCTGATCATAACGTCTATGATTTTCATACTGTCAATATCGCTACAACTAAACATTACGTACATAACAATCAAAACTACGATTGGCCGACGATGCAAATATCGAATGCCACTTGTAAAAATACAGATGTTGAATGAACTCAACAAGTCTCAGCGGGCCAAACCCTTTTAAGTGAAGAATTTGATAGGCAGCGACGATGAATCGTCAGATGACTGCATCCCGACTGTTACGGAGGAAGAAAAACCTGAGGCCGACACCTATCAAATATGGCAGTGTGATCAACTGAACGCGCTATTGTTATTCGCTGTTGTATGTGCTGTATATCGTGAAGGGACTGTTCATTTTGTGGAACATCCTAAACGGCGAATGGACTGGTGCAGTACGATGGGCCTTCAGTATTCAAGTTGCTTGTGAAAGAAATCAAACTTATCGATATGTAAAAACGTCCCCGGGGCAGAGATATTCAGAGAACAACAGCTCGTGTGTCCTGGCGTTCCGCACCATAGGGAAGGGACGATCTGCCGCAGCAAGGCTGGCTGCATATTTGAATTTGCCACCCCACTATCATCTTAAAACTGGGCGAATCTCACTAAAGCTTTGAGAGACACTGTAGTAAACTCATTTGAACCGCAAATGACAGAGGCCGGATATCAAGTACAGTGCCTAAATGAAAACGGCGTATGCACGGCGTCAGGGGACGGATCGTGGATGACACGTGGAATGTTTTCTAAGGTCGGGATTGCCCGTGTTATTAGCGACGATAAGGGCAAGGTACTCGACAACAGTGTAATGACGACATATTGTCAGATTTGTCAACAGAACTGCTGTGATGGCAAGAACTTATTAGAATATTTATCCTGCATGGATGATCATATGGAGACCTGCCCATCCAACCAAGAAGGCAGCGCCGGTATGAGGGAGGTTTCAAGTGTATCTTCGTTATTCCACCGTTCAGAGGATAAGCATGGAGTCGAATATACTTTTATATAGGAGATGGAGACAGTGAAACAGTCCGTAAATACAACATGAAGACCAAAACGGTAAACCGCACACAAGAAAGAATGCGTCGGCCACGTCCAGAATAGCATGGGGACATGTCATATGACTCTGTGGCCTCTTCGAAAAACACAAAGGTACGTTTTTATAATATACATTTATATATGAGACATTTAATATATATTTGTAAAATATATATATATGTATATTCATATATATATTTCTTTAATTATAAATATATAATATACAGATACGTACTCAAAAATACCTAAATATATGGCTTATTATAATAATAATTATAAAGATGTTCTTTATATATATAAATATTTTTAATTCTTAATTTATAAATATATATACTGACAGTACTCACAGACACATAAATAAATATATAAACATATTTATATAATCAGTTTATTTATATTTAAGAATAAGAATAAGAATAATGATAATAATTACACACACACATATATATATATATATATATATATATATATATATATATATATGAATTGTCCCACATGCAGCGTATTTCCTTTGTTCTTACTATACGTTCAAATCTGCGTGCACCACAGGGTCTTGAAAAGTGACCTTGCAAGTGAAGTTGCATGGCGACTTTCCAAATATGGCAAAGAACTGGTGCGTTGCAAAAAAAATGACACGCGTGAACCTCAACCAAGGAGGCGCGGCATGTGGGACAAATCATGGCAGGCTCGCCTAAAAGGCATGCATAACATTTCATTGGGCTATTACCAATACTTATCTCTTTATTTTTTTAACATCTGGATTACTGTAGACATGTCACCACGGTCGAGTCGCTCAAGGATTGTCAGCTTATCATTAAAGCACAACGCCGTCTTTTTTCTCTTTTTTTACTTCCTATCTCTGACAAGCGACAGCAAGATGATTGCGTTTGAGTAATGTTCTTATAGACAGTAAAAGTCAAATGATTAATAAGCTGAATAACAGCGAGTCTCAGTAGATGACACAATAACTCTTGGAAATGAACTGCTCATTTTTTTTCTTTTGTGGCTAGGCACGCATGCCTCGGCCTCGCGCCTGCACCTGCTCGAGCACAAGCGAAGTATGAATGATACCTCTTCAGTGTTCATGTGATTATACTGCTCAGTTGTTTGGCCTGACATCCTAGCCCAAGAGGATGAACTATACTTGCCTATGTAAAAAGAGATGTGGTTAATAACACACAAGCACTCTTGGATAAACTACTCAGCCGTTTCTGGGGTAAAGCCTAGCGTTCCGGGACCAGCTGTAGTTTTCATACCTTTGCCCGGCGACACCATCGGCCCAGAACTAATTAATTTAGGTCACCACTGGGCTTAAACACTTGACTGCACGCCCTTGTGACTCGTTATTACGAAATATCGTTTGACGTATTTACATGCTTGAAAAATATTTCGTAAATACAAATAGATTTTCTGTTTCCGATTTTAAAGTTCGGAAAAACGAATCTTTGAAAATTCGGAATTCGGAGAAACGGTGCTCTACTGTATATATATATATATATATATATATATATATATATATATATATATATATGTTGTGTGAACATTTTTTCCAGGACCGTTGGCTGATGGGAAATAACTACATGGTTGTGGACTTCTCACACTTGCACGGGTTGACGTTTTCCAAAATATCCATGGGAAAGCGATACGAGAAACATGTATGATCCAACCACTATTGCGAGACAGACGTGGGCAAATATGAAGCATTATAGCCAACCTGCATATAAAACCTGTCCAGCTTGCTCTGAGAGTTTCTGCTCGTGGCAGCGAGACCTGGCTGAAAGGATGCAGAACGCTAAACGGACGGTAAATGCCCTGCCTAAAGCCATCACAGATTTGATTGAACCGGATTTCGAGGATCTAACAAAAGACTCGTTATATCAACGATATGTCGGAGCCAGTTCGCAAAATCGCAAGGAATCCCTTCTGCACTTGTTATGGTCTATGCTACGGAAAGAGGAGTGGATTAGCTTTACTGAAGCTGAAATTGGCTTTGACCTGGCTGTCATGATTTACAATGAAGGATACTATCAAACGGCAAATCGGCTGATTCAGGCGGGTATAGATCTATCGTCACAAACACCTATGGAATTTCGAAACATTGATGATTACAGGAAACACCACGCTCGGCTGAAGGCTACCACAGAGGCAAAGCATGCCCGAAAATAAGACGAAATAAGAGGAGGAAGTTACAGATACTTCAGACAGGGAAATATACATCACAGTAATAGTGATGTACTTTTGATGTATATGTGTAAATACCGTATTACTGGCACTGTACATATTTATTCTGCTATGGAGTTCAAGGAAAAAAAAACACATTGGAATAGGTGAATGACTGTATGTTACAAATGATATGAAACTTTATGATTGTGCTGAGTTTATGTCAGGATTCAATGCTTGTGTGATTCCCGCCTGTGAATATGACTACTACAAGTTTCAAGGATGGTGGGATTCCCGCCTGTGAATATGATTGGTTGATGAGTGTCATGTGCGGTGACGTGGAGCGAGTGGTCGTCCCTGAGTGTGAGTGGAAGAGCTCTGCAGCCGGACGTGAAAGTAAGTGTTATAAACACCACCCTCGGCTGAAGGCTACCACAGAGGCAAAGCAAGCCCGAAAATAAGACGAAATAAGCCGAGGAAGACGTCGGACGCGTTTCATAGAGGAAGGGCCGGTCTACAAATCAGACTCTTTCCTCACAGATTCTGCTTGAAGCATCAATGCAAATTACATTTAAGTTACAGGTTATAATGTTTTTTATACTATTGTCATTTGTGGTGGTATTTAGTAATAACATACATATTTCATTTAGACGTATTTTCAAATATGTACATATAACCAGTACGTTCATGCGACTGTTTGACACTAATTACTGTCAAAACAGTAATTCCGAGCTCAATTATAACTACGGCTTGTGCATGTCTTGTCCCATTTACAAGTTTCCCTAAAATGTGTTTATAACTACAGCTAAGCTTGTCACTATCAACACAACTGCAAGAAATATGCCTGGACGAAACTTTAAGTAGAAAGATGAATTGGAGAGTGCTAAGACTGATCTGATAAAAGCTTTCAAAGTATATGGGATAAGAAGTTGACCATATATGCTTCATAAAAAAAAATAATGGTGTCCTTATACTTCAGGGGTTGACTGAGAATTCGTGCTTGATTTTTATTCCAGATGTGATGAGCAGACCTTCTGTGACAGCATTGTAATGAAGGTAGATTCCATGAAGGGAAGAGGGAAAAGCAACAAGCGGATCCGATTCTGCTTCTACTGTCACTGGGCAAAAATATTTTATTTACAGGAGACTCAGTATCATGTTGTCCAGTATCCTATAGCATTTTATAATGGACTATGAGTGTTGTTTCAATAACTCATAAATCATCAACTCATTGATAGTTACGTTCATTTATAGTTCATTTGTTTGCCTGTTGTGTGACGAGTTGGGCCAAATAAGATGCACACCACGCTCCGTCGACTGCTATTCTTGAAATAGTTCTTGCTGATAAATGATAATTTGGTGTTAGTAAGTGTCATATAGGTGATATGTCGTTTTTCTGTACTCGTGTTTTTTTTACAAGGTAGTCCCGAAAATGCACATTACGCTGACACAAGTAAGTATCCCAGGCAGTTGAAAGGCGAAGTCCGTCCGAAAGGTAATACTTATCATAATGGAAATATGTAGTGTTATGCAGATAGTGAACATAGTGAGAAATGTGTATTTTATTATAATATTTATATTCATATATTAAGTTTATTTGGCATATATCAAATCGTAAACCTAACTTTTAGCGGGTGTTCAAATGTACACATTTATATTACTTATATATTCATAAATATATATTTAATTATAAATGATATATTTTATGTTGGATCAGAATATCGGCATATCTAGTTTATTAAGCGTTTTATTTTTGCGGGGGGGGGGGGGGGGGGGCTATGCAGCGAGCCTCCAGACATCCTTTGGCGCTGTTGTTTGTTAATTGTTTAATTGATTATCATTTATTCATTTCATGTTAAAAAACCTTATTATAAGAAAACGGGCTATTTCTATGACTTGAAAGTGTATGTATGATGTATGAATGTTACAAACCATCATCTCCATTTTTTATGACTTGTATGTGTATGCAAGATTTGTATGATAAACTAATTTCTATTGTCAACTCCCAAACCCATCTAACTGGTGTAAACCGTGATAAGTAAATCAATCCTCGTTCTCCTTGAATGGTCATATACCCCGCTATCGTAGCTCCTATGTAAACACGAGGTTTCCAATTAGGCTATGCTTAGCACCTGTGCGTTTGCGGGTTCCGGCTTTTATGTACTCAGCCCACCTTGGCACTCGGCCAAAGCTGTAAGCTCCGCCTATTTTAGCCAGGGAACATGGTGTTTGACAGGTCGTCCTTGTGACAGAACAAAATTATATCGTTAAATCTTACCCTATTAATTAACAACTTAAGAAGGGTTCGAGTCAGATATACATTTTACATTATGCATTAGTCGAATTACATTTAAAAACTGCTGCACTGATGATGGTTTTAACCGACGGGCTAAATAAGCAGCATGCATAGAAACGTGTGCCTCACTGGCTGGTACAGGTGGACTTAGCAATCTATTACAATAGGCTAGATATGACCTCCGATGTGTATTATAAGTTCTAACTGTATTGGCTGAAAAAGTTGATAATCTGAAGGAGTCCACTTCTTTCTTTAACTCTCCTTCGAGAGTCGCTGCACCACCTGTGGAATTACAGAAACAAAAAAAGAGGATTAACACTTAGAAACACATAAACCAAAAAGTGGTCTTTCATTCCAAATAAATTATTAGTTTAGGAAACTAATAGTCCCTGCAAACTCTTTAGTTGCCCATGCTCATGCAATCTTGAATCAGCATCAGCTAGCTGATTTAGTCAACTTGGCACTGAAAAAACAACAAACTGAAAATTAAATAAGACACTTAACCAAAAAATGTCTTTAAAGTTGCATTACAAATTGACATTAAATTTACCTTTATTTGCTACAGCTTTTGCCACCAAGCTGTCAGAAAAGATGTAAACTTTACTGTTAACCAACAAGGGTGTCCACTTGTTTACAGCGAGAGAACAATAGCAATAATTACCTTATAGTTAATGTGTATAGCTCCAACCACTGGGTATTCATGTTCCCACACAATATATTGCCATTCTCCATTACGAAACAAACCTGCTGCGTTATCTGATGCATCCACATGCAAAACCTTGTGAGTATCACTGCAAAATAAACGCCATTGAAAAAACTCACAAAATTCAATCACCGGCTAACATCCATTCTGAAATCGTCAGGATGTTTGATTTTGTAATTCTTGCGCTCCAAACAATTAGGCGAATCTAAAATGCGTCTTGGGAAACATTTTCCACCCCTAACTACTTGAAAGCCTGCTAAACTTTGCAGTTGGCGCTTAGATGCACGTTTTTAACTGCGAACTACTGCAGAGTATACTTTAACTTGTCACTTTTTCATGACCGAGAGAAATGGTGCCCCTTTTAGTGTCAATCATGATCCCTAGAAATTGCAAGTTAGTTAATGGACCTAGAATTTTGGACCAACTCACTTGAAAACCCAACTCTCTTAAAAGTTCAGTCAGTACATTAATCACCAATTTTCATTTCTCATATGATTCCTCAACAACCGAATAATCATCAAGATATACAACTAAATACCCCTGCCTGGCCATCATGCGCTTTACTGACTGTGAGACTTGATGGCCCAAGTCGAGACCCAAATTGCAATCTAAAATAAAAAATATAAGTAAATAATGAATGTCCACTGAATTTCCATTTCAAGCCAGTCATCTTGTAGCAATCTGGATGTATAGGTATAAAACGGTAGGCTGCCTTCATATCAATCTTTGCAAGATAATTACGTGGTTTAGCTAATTGCACAGCATTGTCTACAGTTCCACAACTAACAGCATGTGGAGAAGCAAATTTATAGAAATTACTGCCGGGGATATTCGACATGATTCAAATCTAACTTGTCAAAATAGCTGCTATTATAAAACTGGACATCTGGCGGGAATCAAGCATGACCAGAAAGCTTATGAATTTTTCAAAGGTCGTGTTGAATGGTAAAATGTTTTAATTATGCTTAAATTGCGACAATTTTTGTGAATTTCACGTCATAAAATAATAAAAAAAATTTATTCTTAAACGCTATAGTGTATTGCATTCAATGCCATTCCCTTGTGATTAGCAAGGCCTGACTTGGGTCACGTGATTATATCACGCTAATTATCACATCCTAAAATTCGTGTAGTACATTGCTTCAGGGAGATACTTCTCCTGCCAAACCACAAAATATGCTTCACAGGCTGAACATGCTTCACGAAAATGCCCGAATACGGCTAATGGTACATGTCGTGAAGAAAGGATATCTAAGTACTGTTTATATCACGGATAAAATATTGTTGAGGATGAAGCTTACTTTATACAGGTTCGAGGTAAAATACTTCAGACATGACTTGCACTATTCATGATAAGAAACTTTTATAAAATTAATTTATTAAAACAATCACTATAAACAGAAAAAATGTTTCTGTGTATGTATTTAATTCAAAGGAGACAAAGGACAACATATGGTTAAATTTCGTTTCATACTAACTGATAATGGCAATAGAGAGATCACGTTTATCATATGTTCTTTTTGAATGAGAATTTCCCCGACGAATTGTCGCAAATTTGCAAGACCATATCAAACCTTTACCTTGCTGACTAGCAATATATTCACACATCGCATAATGTTTCCAGTGACACCTTGCCAGTCATGGTCTGCCTATAACTTGTATTAAATGTGTAAACTGAACAAAATATAAATTCATGTTCGTATATCTATTGATTTTTTTTTTACATGAAAGTTGTATGTATGCTAACGTTACACTCCTCGGTCAATTATAAGATGACATAGTTACAGTCTGTGGCCGGCAGCTGACGTCGTACCGCCAGCTGTATCCGTGAAACGAATTCCTTTTAGTAAACCTAAGTCAACTGTTGGTAACAAATTTTATTGACAATATATTAAGGCCTTTGTATTTTTGGATCAAAGTTGTTAAAAATTAAACCCGTTACGCCAGTGGCAAAGGCCACCGCGTAATATTTCTGATCCAGTGGATGAAGTTGTACAGATAAAACGGAGTGAAAACGTCGGCTTCAAAAGAAGCTCTGAATGGCAGTATTTTCCTATTCATATCATTGCTATATGTCATATTTATGTATACGGACATTTAATACAAATAAGATCTCTGACTGAATTATGTAGATATTCTGATTTGATTACTTGATTTAAAACAAGATATCTATGTTCCCAATACACTGACTGTCAATCTTTCTTTTTTATTCAGTCTAAATAAACATATAATTCTTTTAAATATACATGTATATGAGATGAATACATATAAATATTATATTTGATTTAATACAAGATATCTATTCCCAATGCACTGACTGTCAATCTTTCTTATTTATTCAGTCTAAATAAATATATATAATTCTTTTAAATTAATACGAGATAAATGCATAAAAATTTCTATTTTATTTTATACAAGCTAGAATACGTTAAACTACATGTACATGTAGTCCGTAAATCTAAAACATATAACTTTCGATGTCGTTACCCTGACTTCCAGGTCTGTGCCGGACTCGTGCGCCCACCGTCCTAGACCTCTCGCCTCAATATCTCTCTTTGGCCCTCCTTCACGTTTAATCTATTTTGTATTTTACCTCTCTCGTCTGCCTGGCGTTTCCTGTATGTTCCGTCGGCTTAATGTATGTTCCCATCATCCACTCCCGGTCTTGATGTCTCTCAGATGACCCCTGTCTCCTGCCGTGCCATTCACCTTCCGCCAAAGATTCCCCGGAATTCCTCCACCGTCCTTCAGCTCCGATCCAAACATCACACTTCAAGACCCCCTGCGCTGGACGGTATTACACTTGACCGTTCTAGCCAGACCAGGGGTAAACACAATATTAAGAAAAAAAGTACTAACACATACACATACACATAAGTTTTCGACTATGCGAATTCAATAGCATGAACGCCTCGACGGCCTACCCCCTAAAACACCATTTTTCCAGGAAATAAACGATGCCATAGCCTAATGCCCATTATACACTTTCAAATACAGTAAACGCAGTAAATTGCATTTAACAACACAAAAGTTGGAGTTCACCACCACCAGCCATCTATCATTGTTTCCAACTTGGGCTATGAGATCTGTTATGGGAATCACCAGTTTATGGCATGTTCTACGGCATAGGTACACTATGTCTACACACCCACACTCATTTTACAGTCCAATTTGTCCACGTGACAACCTCTAAAATGCGGGAAACGTTTTTACGGGCACTTGGTATCAGTTCCTTGAAATATACCGTCATATTATGCATAATGAAACTCTGTGTAATGCGATCAGATCGATATTTCCCCTTCTGTCCTACAGCTCCAAACCACCCACCACACTTCGAGACCCCTGCGCTGGACGGTCTTCGCACTTGAGAAATCTGGCCAGACCAGGGGTAAAAACACTATCAAGAAAAAAGTACATACATAGACACAAGTTTTCGACTATGCGAATCCAATAGCAAGCCCGCCTCGACCGCCATCCCCATAGAACACCATTTCTCCAGGAAACAAACGATGCCCATGGCCTAGTGTCCGTTATATACTTAAACTGGCGCTTTATACGCAGAAAGAAGTGATCTAAAAGCCGTCTGTGGTGCGCTGTGGCAACAATACAATATCTCCTCTACTTTGCGTACAATTAAATTAATATTCAACCAAATTAGGTATAACATAATCCACCAGGTGGCTGAACGCTCAGAACGTGGACAGATTTGGTCCATTTCCTATGACCATCCATAGCTACTCTTCCGTGAATCGGCGCTCTTTCATTCGTCGATTTAATGCATGATACCGTTGGGATTCCACAGTCATGTGATCCGTTTGACAATGGACTATTAAATTTTATTTTTTTCGAATCTTACATGTACAATATCGTTCATCCGTGAGAAAACTTGATGTGAAAGGGAAGTGTTTTTCACGCCGATTGAAGGGAAAGAATCCTTGCCATAAAGTTAATTTTGGGTCCCGAACAAACATGAGTAAGTGCTTAACGTACTCAAGAAGTTATATTAGGTAGAAGTTATTATTCCTTTGGTTTATTTAATTATTTAGTGGATAAATTTGTCGTTGTTTAACCGGCTGAAACCTAGCCCTAAAGATTCCAGTAATGAACATTTATCCCGAAACCCATGGCCGCCGCCATATGCAATGCATGGAGAACTGTTCCAAAATATTGTTTTTATCCAAACCGGACGAGTTTTTAAATGTTAACATTTTTTCTTTTGAGATAATGTTAACTTGTATAATGTTCATTTCTTTTTCAATCTATATAGGTTATGAAAACCATTCATCGGGACTGAGATAAAAACTGTCTCTGGTAATCTTAAAAAAAACCCTCGCATGCCAAAAAAAAGATAAAATGTGACGTAGCATATGAAACATATCAATATCACCGAATATTTGAACTGTTCTATGTCATTTTTATCCAATGGCATATGAAATACATTATACGTTGATATGCCCTTTATTCTAGAAATAAATCGTTCTTATAGTCGTCCTGGGAGCCATAATTGGTGAATTTACGCACGAAATTTATTAAACAAACATATTATTTGATGAATATTTTGATAATTCATGTAATAATGCATGATGATATTTATAATTTGTTTATTCAACTTCATTTTTATGACAGTAATAATGATAATAATAGGTCTATATTTAATCCTGATAGATTGGATGGGGGTGTGTGCGCACAACTATGTAACAGCTCGTTTCATATGATATAAAGAACGCTTGGTCTGGACAAATGTACAATTTTAAATAACAAGGCGGAAATATTTATTGTAAGTTGGTTATTTGTATGTTATATATGTATGTTTAAAATGTCAAATAAATTTCTTTTACCTTCTTTATAAGTTAAGTTAATTCATATCATGTGTAAAATGATCAAGAATGTATTTCACCAACCTTTTATAGACATATGTTAAAGTCCAATATAGTATTTTCTGACTTCTGACGGTGGTGTCATTAAATTTCAACAATAATTTGTTTTCATATTTGCTCTAATTAATATAGAAAACTCAACTTTTATAACATCTTATGATTATGCATTTAACACACACGCAAATATAAATTATGCATTTAACATATATACAGTCTTTAATATCATATGAACTGTATATAATAATATATCAGGTGACTTATGCACTTATATATAGTTTTATCAAGAAGTTTCAACATCTTGGTTATATGATTAAATATAAACTTTAAAAAAAACCAGGGGATACATTCAATATATATATATATATTAAATATCTTATGAATTGAATATAATAATATATAAGATGACGTATGCACTTAAACATAGTCACATGATAAAATATATAGTTTCAATAAAAATTATTTATCTTTTGTGTTGACTATTCCTGTATATTTCAGCAAATAAAAATAACTAAGATAATAAAGGATGAGATAAATTTATTGAGCACATAAAAATACAGGAATTCGTTTAGCTGTTGGTGCAATACGTACAGATAAAATATAAACAAATGCCTAGAGTTACTAAAACACAGTAGACTAAAGACATAACTAAATCATATATCAGTGACAAGATAATGGGTATACGCCCAGGTTACGTCATTAGTGACACACTGACATTCATGAGAATAGAATTGCAGAACAACAATATTGAAGAGAGGTCAGGACAGCGGAGTGGTAAAACGCTGGCGACCCGGGTTCGATTCCTGACGTGGCTATGAGAGTGAGTTGTTGTCCGTCCTTGGTTGGCGGTCTTATCCGGGTCCTCCGGTTTCCTTTAATCTTACCGACTACCGAGCGCCACCACCAGAGCCATGGGGAGTGCCTTGTATTAGTTATTAAAATTAGTTGTACAATCCATGTAAAAAAAAAAGTTTATATTAAAAATATAGTTTATATTATAAGTTGGCACAAAGAATGCAGGGACCTCGGTGTTTTGCATGATTAAGTTCTCAGTCTCTTACCAGATGGCAGCAGTTTATACTATACATTCAATGATTTACTGGTATCACATACAATGTTTTTACTCTGGCATGAACTTTCTTTCTATGAATATTATCGAAGTTGTTGACCGACAAACCTATAACGATTTGAGATAATTTCCTAACTCTGGATAACAGTCTAGGATCACAGAAGAATGCACTGTTGTACCAGACACTAACGCTGTACAAAGCTACAATTTCCATTACTGAGGTATAAATCACCTTCATGATTGTATTGTCACCGCCGAACTCTCTCGGTTTCCTTAGAAAAGCAATCTCTTACAAGACCTTTTCGTCCGTGTTATGGTGGTTTCAGACCACTTAAGGTCATCTTTTATAATATTGCTCAAATATTTGCAAATGTTTACAATGGCCAAACCGGTATTGTCAATGCAGACCTATTTAAAAAGATTGCATCTCATTCGTAGAATAAAACACTTCTTCAGGTTAAAGACATTTAGCAAAAAAATTATGAACCATGAATTATGTAAATATCATTCAAATGCATAATTTCATGTCTATACAAATTTTCATTATCATAAAACGCAAAATGTCATATTTCATTATCTAAAATAAGACCACAACATTTTAACAACATGTCCATTCTAACATGTTTACACTTAATTGTAAGGAACAGAATAAAAGGAAATATCAGCACCATATCCAGCTCTCATTAGTTAATACACCAGTCAGTTAGTGCCCCAAACAAGTTCCTGCTTGATTAGCCCTCCCCTGTCCTGTCTTTTATGCCTGCATGTCACAAAGAATGGAGCTAATTTTGTCCACACTTTTGCCCGCACATTAAAAAAGAACATATCTGCTCTGTTTTTGAAAAAAATTAACGATTTAAACAAAGTTTATAACTGCAGTGTAAAACCTATCGGGTGATGCTATTTCATTTTTTTTTTTTTGTCTGATATGCCTAACTAAATGGCATAATCTTTACGGCGGGATAACCTCAATTACTCAACAACGCAATCATAAGATATTTAATATATATATATATATATATATATATATATATATATATATATATATATATATATATATATATATGTATATATATATGTATATATACACAGAGGTAACACATTTTGTCTGACATTTTTTACTACCACGTTCTTTCTTGCTTCATTTTCTAAACTGATGTTACATCATCTTTTAATAAAATTACAAACAAAGAAAAATGTTCATTCATCTCATGTGACGTGTTGGATTTTTATCCATCAATAGAAATACTAAACGAAGATGACTTTGCCTCTACCTACGACAGCATCACCAGTGAAGAAAGATAAATAATTGTCCACACAAAATAGTCTTGCCTGATTAGCGTCGGAGAACCACGGAGTAAACAAATCACAATCTCACTTTGATAGTGCAGCTGCGATGGTGCCGAAACATGTGAACTTGTAGGCTCCTTCCTACTCAATCTCATCGCAAGGAAACAGGGCAGCGTATCTGGATTGTACAGGGATTATGGTCTAGGAATCACGACGGAAAGGCCTTATCCAAAATATTTAAAGCACATGGCCTAAACATTACAATTTAGGCAGAAAATAAGACCGTTGACTTCTTACTTTTAACTTGATCCCTATACAGTGGGAAACATAAACATATTACGAGACTATACAATACGCCATTATATGTCAAGAGCAGATCCAACCACCCCTATGGAATCAGTAAAGTCAGTGAAAGTCTCTCTCAAATATCACCAGACGCCCGAATCATTCAACCAGGTAGCACCCATATTTTAGGAAGTGCTTAAAAGAAGCGGCTACACCTTTCTATAAAAATTCCAATCAGCAGCTAACCCAAAACGTGACCACCAATGTTCATAAAACATTTATCAAATTGTGAACAAATGATTTTCAAGATACAATGCGTTAATTAAAAAATATTCAACAGAAATTCCATCAAATTAAGTGGTAGCTGCATGTTCAATATGAGACAATATAGCGATGGACACAACAAGACCACACCCTCAATGAGTGCCGATCGGTATTTCAATTACCGAAGGGTAATATATTTTATTTTTACGGTTAATATTTTGATAATTATTCTTTGGAGACGGTTTAAAATAAATTAATAGTGTATTAATTATGTAAATTCAAAATTATTGTCTGGTTTAAGTTAATATTATACAGAAATAGGATTCCAAACAGTGCCGATCGGTATTTCATTTACCAATATGTTCCGATCGTTAAAAAGTCTGATGGTATTTACAGCTGGTTTTCTATAAGTACTTATTCCGTATCCATAGTTCGTACGCGCGAAGTTTGTTTTCCATGCGTGATGTGTAATCCTTACTCTGCGTTGATAGGTGTTCGATAGCTAAAGATGCTTTGTTTTGCAAGCCATTTCAACATATATTTATTGTTAATGTCTACATATTAGCAACAAAGGCTAATTTTAATCAATCGTAATAATATAATTGATCTTGGTAATATTTCATAGGCGGGTTCTGGTGTTTACAATTCAAACGTTTAAATGACATTTTGTGGATGACAAAATACATAATTAAAACAAATGCTAATATATTTTGTGTTTGAAACATCGGTGTTGGACACGCCATTCTACCAGCCGAAAATAAGGAACGTTCATTCAATCCGACCTGAAAAGGAGAAATCGAAATGGACAAGGTGATAATTGCGCAAAAATCGCTAAGGACATTAATCAAACCCTGAATTAACTAAATCATAATAATGTTAATTATTTCTAAATTGGTCTTTAAAATATTATATACGCGGTGTACTGATGTTTACAATTCAGACATTTGGAAAGCAAATGCTAATATGTTTGGATTCCAGAAGTCTGATGTTATAAACGGTATCTATGCCAGGTGAAAATATAGCCGAAATTGACAAGGTGACTGGTATGCAAAGGCGCGTGGATACGGAATAAGTACGCAGGCTTCGCATATACAGATTATGGTATTTCTTTTCTGCAGCGTTTAGATATGGACTACGCTTTCGGACAATGGATGCGGACAGAGTATACGCATAAATTGAAACGACCTAGATAAAGCTTTACAAAGGGATATTATTGGATACCGCATATAGATTATTCATTTACGTAAAAGCATCTTGAATGCGAAGAGCGTTTCCGTTAATCCCTCTGCGTAGTCCGCATGCGTCCCCTATATATATTGGACCCATCATTCATAAATATTATTAGACTTTTCTAACAAATTTTAACTTACGCACATGCACCACACGCCCTTATACAGGCTCACACCTCTTTTCGTATATGCATAATAATTTAAATATTATTGCAAATAATTCATCAAATAATACCTTCAAATGCAGTTCAAAATGTGCGCTTTGTTGGTCTGCTATGTTCGGGTCCAATGACCCAGCATCGTAGGTTTTATAAAGTGAACTCAACACAGACCAGAAACTCGGTCCGGATCCCCACCGTTAAAGGTGCCGTAGGCCTATTTGACTATATGCCTGAAATGGGAGACTAATATATTTGTACAGTGGATCGAGCAGACCTTCCACAAAAAGTTGGTGTAGTGACGTCATATTATCCCAAATCCACGTGTTTACGCAGACCCTATGCCTGAACGCATATATGCATATACGTGCACATTGTAACACCCATTTAATATATTACAGGTTCGTTATGTTTCATTATTTAAGATTTTGGATATAGCATTAGTCGCGGCCCTAGTCGCTGGGTCTGCTGGCTACATTTCTATATAAACGTTAGCATTCACTATCATCGTCACCATAGGCGAACAATCTTCCATGACATTCATTATTATGGGGGAATAATATCTATTGACATTCTTTATCATCTTCACGTAACATGTAGCCATAATTTAGTTCACGAGGTCTACACAGCACCGCTAAAGCGTTCTATTCCGTGTGAATTATTAATGGCATGGTGATGGCATACAAATCGTTCTGCTGTCAGATGAAATTCATGCACGAAGCACATAGGTATGGCCTAAAAAGGAATTTGGATGATTGTATGAAGGAAAAACTATGTTTTTGAGAGTCCAATGAACTCTCGGGGCAGGTTGAGGTTAGTAACTGGGAGATCAGGCCCATACCTGCCTTGTGTTTGTGTGTGTATCCCGGACATACAAAGGACCCTGAATCAACCTAACAGGGTAAATATTATTCTCGTAACCATTGGAAACAAAAGACACACCGTTAATAATGACTTGGATCTCCATTGTGGGCATTGAACCTGAATTGCCCGCGTCAAAAATACATTATGATTATAACCTGAAAGAGCACAGCTCGGTGATCAGATTTTTCTCAAGTGTGCATCGATTGTACATGGGCCTTGATCAAACATAGGCACGCTAATGTCTTGACAACTGCGCCGTTGTTCATTAGTTTCACGTCCAATACATCGGGCCTTACACTTAATACATGCTTTTCTTCAAGGCCGTCTGTAGGATAACGTATCAACATTATATTGTTTTAGTAATATGGTATAATCTTGTAAATATTAAAGCAATTTGTATATTATATATATATGTGCGATATTATATGTATATATACATATATATAGTTCATAAAATGCATCAATGCATAATTGCCACTATCCGCAGGTGTCGTGCGCAATGCGTGCCACACATTAAGTGACTAATGCCTCTTCTTTTAAGTATCGAGCATCTTTGTCCTGGTATGGCGACCAAACCCCTTTCAGTATATATATATATATATATATAAATATATATATATATATATATATATATATATATATATATATATATCGCTGGTAAAGTACTAATTCCATTGAAAATGCCCTTTATTTTCCTCTACAGCTAGGCACAGACGGTTCTTAGCTTACAAAAGCTTACAAAATATAAACAAAATCAGATGCATAATGCTGAATATTCCATTAATGTGTATTTACATGTGATATTTACAGTATCAGAAAGCAAATAATTTATTTTAAGCTGTGCTCGAATATGCCCTCTCTCTCTACAATTAGACACAGTAGGATTTAAGCTCAATTTAATATAATTTACTTGTATGCCAAAAAGGCGATCAGAATTTTGTAAACGTTTTCAGTTATTACAATGGGTTTTAAGGATTAACGTGTGGAAACAATCGCACGTGTATTAAGTGTACTCCAGCAATTAAATACGGATATTTATTTTTCTAAAGTTATTAGCTTAATATTTCTGGCAACAAGTTCGCCCAAAATTATGGAGAGTTGTACATGTTAGCACTGTTGAATTTATTTCATAGGATGCACAGATATAGATGTAACGATGATGCCAATTCCCTACTACCGTATGTAACGGTCATTTCAAATCCATCAACATATCTGCTGTAACGGTCCCATATGAAGCCTTCAGCTGCCATGGCCCCCTAAAAAGTAGTCTCAAAAGATGATGTATCAAGTAATGTTCACTGCCTTATTCAGCAAAATGACGAAATATTCATAAAACTCTTAAACATTCATAAATCTCGTTTTTGGAAGAACTTATGAATAGTAATTACTATTTTAATTCAATTCATATTTCTTTTTTTAAATGACATACTATGACAACTCTCCTCTGAGGTAATATGTATTAGGTCCAATTCTTAATTTATCTAATCATTGAATCTGTAAAAGTCTGAGGACATTCTATTGAGTATGTGTTTATATTTTTCTTTTTTCTTTCCTTAATATTACAAAACTGCTCTTTGAAGCCCCAGGATTCTTATGTATCAGCTGGTTAGTTTTCCTCGGTTCTTTATATTTGCTGATGATCTGTTTGATCGGTTTGTTGAATAATTCGAGCTTTACCTGGGATTGAAGAAAATTATTTTCATTATTCAGTGTTTGTAATATAAAGGAGAATATATGTAGAGATGACAAATTCTCTAAAATTGTACTCATTATTTATAATGTTTGTTTGCAGAATTAGTTTTATAACATTTTTATTAAATAAGCTGTCTATAAGTCATCTGAGTTATGGTTATGATCCATTGTCTGTCTGTGAATCAATCCGTCCATCTGTCCGCCAGTCCATTAGACCGGCACATTTTGAAACAGTTAGACATATGAATCCAATATTCAAAACCTTGTTAGATGTCCTTAACTTTTACCATTAGTATGCATAATTTGATAATATATGAAGCAAGTTGGTGATAAATAATAGTGCAACTTATAATTGTGGAATCTGGATCCAAATGTTCAGTATTACAAACAATATCCCTGAAATAAAATATATTTTTACAATCCCTGAACTTCCTATATTCTATTACCATCTTCTGCACGTCTTTCAAGTGGTAATTAAATATTAGCCATCACAAATTTCCCGTTTGATGTAAAATAATTCTAGCTTTAACATATTTATCATATATGGACAAATCAACAGTGAGCTTTTGATCCCTGGGCCCTTGTTTACATTTTTTCTGGAGGTAACCGCCTTTGGTATTTAATGTTTGCTTAACATATTTCATCAAAGAATTCCATTCCGAATTCGGACCAATTGATGGGGCTTAAACTCTCCTAAAATTATCCTGGTGTCAAACAGGCTCGTCGTATCTCTTCTCCGGGTCTTATTTATAGCATAGGTAGCCTCTTTATTCGTAGTTCTGTATAGTAATATAACACACACACACATGCAGGGGTACCTTGTACGAAACTTCTACTCCGCAATATATACTTAGTATTTATTTATCAGCTGACGAGCATTCACCCGAAAGCTCACTGTGTGTATTTTTTTTAAATGCAACCCCTGAAGCTGTGCACACAAGCTTTGAAGTTCAAGCTTTAGCCGTTAAACACGGCGTGCAACTCGGGATCAAATGCAGGCTTGATCATGTCTTGACATCTGCGCGGTGTTCTCCAATTGCAAATCTACTATATAGGCTATAAAAGTTAATATGTGCTTTTCCCCGACATAACAAATTATATATATATATATATATATATATATATAAATATATATATATATGTATATATATGTATATATACATATATATATTATATATATATATGTATTGAATTCATGTTATGTAAACAATGCAAATTATACATATATGTATATATGTGTGTGTGTCTATGTCTAGATTTCTGGAATACTGAATCACTGTAGCCATAACCTATATATGACTATATATTGGAAACAAAGAAAGCATAAACATTGCCATTTTATTAAAAAATTTAATGCGTTTAACTATGCGGTCAGGAAATACACTTTTAGAAACATTATTCAATAACATTTTTTTGTGTCGGCAGTTTTCTACCAAATAGTCAAAAGCAATTTTATTTCCTTTAAATAAGAATGGAAGTATAAATGATCAAAATAACTACAGAGGCATAGCTCTTTTAAATACAATTGGAAAATTATTTACCAACATTTTAAATGAAAGATTATTTCTGTGGGCTGAAAATCATAAAAAATTTTAGAAAAACAAGCATGTAATAGAAGAAATTATAGTACAGTTGATAATATGTTCAACCTAATGGCATTAACTGAATCCTATTTATAAAAAAACTGATTTTATGCAATATTCATAGACTTTTCCAAAGCTTTTGACGGAATATATCAGTTATTAAATTACATTCTTTATAAAATAGGGATTAGAGGGAAAATATACAATATTTTGAAATCCATGTATTCAAAATTAAAATCTTGTGTATTAACTGAAAAAGGTGTAACTGATTACTTTTCATGCACTGTAGGAACAAGGCAGAGCTGTTGATCAGTCCTTTATTGTTTACATTCTTTATGAATGAATTATACTTTACACTGCATTCAGAAAGAGAAGGTATATATATTAGTCCAGAAGCAAAATCACTCTCCATGCTAATGTTTGCAGATGAGGTTGTATGTTTCGCTGATACAGCTGGTCAGTTACAAACCCAAATCAACAAATTAGAAATCGTTTGTGATTTATATGAAATGAGAGTTAATATAGACAAAACAAAAATAGTAGTATTCAGAAATGGTTGCGTCTTAAAAGTGTGAAAAGTGGTACTATAAAGGAAAACAAGTTGAAATGGTTAGTAGTTATAAATATTTAGGGGAATTTTTACAAGTTTTCTTAAATGGTCAAGATTGAAACAACATTTAGCAAATCAAGCCAATAAGGCTCTCATTATGATTTTAAAAAACTATAAGTAAATATAAATATTTAACAGTGGATCAGTCCTTTTTTCTTTTTGACAGAATGGTGCTACCAATTTTATGTTATGGCAGTGAATTATGGGGCCATGAAAACTGACACTATTGAATCAGTTCAGAACAAATTTTGCAAATACAGTCTTAAAATTAATTCTTCATAACCAACTGCTGCTGCACTTGGTGAATATGGACGATGGCCTCTGAAAATTCATTATGTATTCAGATGCATTAAGTATTGGACCAAAATATTACGAATGATACCAAATAGGTAACCTAAACTGTAATACGGTAAATTATGTCGCCTTGATGAACTGGGAAGGAAAACTTGGGCTACGAAAGTTGATTATTATTTATTATTTATAAATTAAAATTTATTATTTTCATTAGGTTTTGGTTACACTTGGATATTGCAGGATTTAGGGGGTACACAATTGTTTCTGTCAGAGCTACACCAAAGATTAAAAGATATTTATTTGCAAGAATGGTCGAATAACATTTCAATTAATAAACGTTTAGAATCATACTCTTAAATCACTCTTAACCAGGGGAATGTATTTAAATGTTGTGAAAAATAATAATCATAAAAACAGTTTAGCTAGATTAAGATGTTCATCACATAATTTGCTAATTGAAAAAGGAAGACATGATATGATACACTGGACTGAGAGAAATTGTACCTGAAAATGTAGTTAAAACTGAATATCATTTCATAATGAAGTGTCCATTATATAATGATTTGGGAGACCATTTTATTTTAAAAATTGGGTAAATTTTCTTTTGTTTCCCTTATGTCAAATAAAAATCCTTCTGTTATTAATAATCTAGCAGCTTGTGTATATTATGCTTTTAAAAGAAGAAATGATCAGGTATAAGTCAATGTTAAGGTTTTTAAAATGGTTCTCATTTAATATTGATGTTAATTTACTGAAACCTATTTTGGAAAAGGATTTATCATTTATAAAAATCTGAGCACTTAAATGTAAATTGCATACAAATACATCTGTATATGATTTGTATACTATAGAAATGACTTTTTGTGAAAAATATATTGATATAATTGAATGCATGTACTTAAAGTTCATTTGTTAAAATGTTTTTTATATTTATCACTCATTGATACTGTATTATGCATGCACTTATGGAAAAATGGGCCTGAGGCCTTATATTTTCTGAATAAAATATTCATTCATTCATTCTTCGCATTATGACAGATTTAATTGTGAAGAATATTATTTTTATTATGATCTAATTCAAATATATGTTAATGGCCTTCAGCTTTATGAAGAATAATTTCCAGAGTGCTCAACATCATGTTATTGCCCATAATGAGCAGAATTAAGGTAGGTCACCCTGGTTTTATTTAGGGTTTTCTTGAATATTTAAACAGGAACTACATGGATGCTGAGCAAGGAGTCGAACAGTTTTGATTTGGCTCTGTATGACTGACATTTTGCTCAAAATCATTGTTTTGCCAATGATTGACAGATTGTACGTTACGATGATATTGATATTTTTTTCTGATTTTCCAAGGAAATTTAACTAGGCATACCTTGAATGTTACATATTAAGTTCCTAGGTCCAACGTGTACAATATGTATCCATGTGCCTTTCTCAGGGTTCAAATCATATGTTCTAGCATAGCCTGGGGTTACTAGTTCACAATGACCTCATTTCTGGTTTCAAAAGCAGCCACTCTTAGATCCCCTTGGATAACAGGTATGAACGTTATAGGTAAAACTGTAACAACTTGTGCCCGGTGTAAGATACAGTGATTATTGTCCAGAGTACAGAATATATTTATGACTGTGATCTAATTCCAGCGTATAACAGAGATATTTTACCAGGTTATCCCTGATAAAAATTTCAATGTCCATTATTTACATTTTTTTGCCCATCTGACTTTTGGGTACCTTTAACTCCCTAAAATTAGCTGCAGTTAGGTCACGGTAACCTAATTTCTTGTTTCAAAAGACATTCTATAAAGACCTCCCTTTAGTTTAAGGTCACGTGTACAGGTCCAACGGTTACAATTTGTGTCCTATCAGACTGTTAAGCTGCTAAAAATCATGTTTTGGCTTCGTTACTTACATTTAGTAGGCTACTGTCCCTTTATGTTGATTTCTACTCAACTGGCTCATGACCTGCCTTGATATAAAGTTTTCCAGGCATTAGAATTATAAAATGTGGCAATCTGACAAATCATGTTTTTCCCCCAGAACTCGCAGAGTATAGATCAAAGTGATATAATTTCAGGTAAAGTTTGAAAACTGTAGATTCAAAGATTATGATATGTGCTCTGTAAACGAAAGAACGGACACTCGAACACCCAAGGAATAATAGTCTATTCCACCAGAAGGCTCCCATTGAAATATGAATACTGTTTACCTGTTTGACCCTGAAGATGATAAGGAACCAAAGGCTTAATATGAGATTTAAAATTCTATAACAAAAACATTTAATTTTTGTGACCTCCTTAATCTTCGGAACCTCGTGGCAAAGAGTCAAGGCTGAACAGCCTCACTTTGACATTTACATTTCGATCCTCTTATACGACGATATTAGATTATTATCTATCTGGCAGAATGAATTATAAATACGGAATTTCATACCGAGGAATCAGTGGATACATAAAGTGATAAAATAATATCATCTTATCAATAAGGATTTTTTTTAATTCAGCATGGTACACAAACTAAAGGATGTTTGTTCCTTTATAAAGCAAAAAGGCTTGGCACAGGGAGCATGTCACCCAAAGATCTGCATATAAGATGAATAGTTCATATCAGGTCGGCAGTATCAACAAAATATGCCCTGAAAAAAAGGATATTTAGTTAAATCAAGGAAATAACAATATAAAAGACACTTTACCAGTTTAGTTCACTTTTGCGAATTCGCAGCTGAATCCATCATCATAGAAATATGGAAACACATTCAGGTATCTAATAGGAGATTGGGCTCACTTAGTTTTACCTAAAAATGCTCCTAATTGTTTGAGTATATGATACCATGATTTTAAAAAGTTTCTTAACTACGATATTACTTATTTATATTTATTTTTCATTTATGCAATTATTTATTGGGGTAGAAGATGTTAACATATAGAGATGAAGAACAAACTATACTTAATTGTTGTTTTACCCTGAGAATCCAAGAATCTGGATCAGAAGCACCTTCAAAGTACATACATATTTTATAGACTCGCATAATGTGAACATGTTATGTAGACATGTGTTCCTTTCGTTGGTGTGGGTTAGTATGGAATTGGGACACTAAAGAGCTGCAGAGTAGCTTGGTAAATATAAAGCTACTGCAGTAAAAATGTGTTTTATTTATTTAGTCCTTTTGCACGCGCTTGGTAGAAATGTGCTGACAAAGTTTTTATGTTTGTACTCTGTCTCGTTCAATACAGAGGTAATCACTGACGAGGCGTGGCGCTGTTCCCTCCAGTTTGTCAATGCCATGTTCCCATGCCCATGCTACCGATTATACAGGTTGTTTCAATATGGCTCATAGTGTATAGACATGTTTTAACTACGCAAATCAATAGACTGCCATTCTATACAGAATGAGTTTAACTTATGTAAGTGAAATCCCTAGACCAGCGTAGATTCTTTATATTAAGCCCAATTCGTGCATGTGCACATTAGGATATATCATAAGAGGTGAAGGAACGGTTGTGATGAAAATTTTCGCTTTAAATGTTTTCACAATCTTCTTAAAGATGTGGGTCCTGTGAACTAAGCGTTTGATCCGGTGGCCCAAAAATCAGAGTTCTTACCATTGATTTCCGATTTATTTTAATTTAAAACATTTGGCTCAAAATGAATTCACAATCTTTTTAAACATAGTAGCTCCTGTGACCGTGACCACATTAACCCCAAACCATTAGGGTCAATTCCTTATGAGTTGGTGTTATTATTTTTGGGGGACGGACGGATGGACAAACAGACGAACAGGCTAATTACTATAGTTTTTCACCCGTTTATTCTTTTTTTTTGGGGGGGGGGGAGGGGTGCTACTTGTGCCAACTCTTAAATTTTTCTATGTCTTTCCATCTTAGAAAACATGTTCATGGTTGTACATACTTTTTTCATTCAATTCGTTGTATTCTGTTATCAATGTGAGGAAAAGCTAGCTTGACTGGGACATTTGTGCGATTCCCTTGATATCACGTTTTATGTATACTTTTTCCCCATTGGTATGTAAACGCTCAAGGTTGTGGTCGACCCCATGCTAAACATAGCATTTGCCTGAAATACCACAGACTACGCTGAACGACTAAAAGATAATTGAATTTGTAAGTTTTAATTTTGAGCGTGCATAGGTTAATGTTTTTTAGCTATTGTATGTGTAAACACAGGTGGACCTTTACAACTGAATAAAAAAATAAGTTTTCTTAAAAAACATGTTTTCCTTGCAACTATAAATATAATTGTCAGCAATGAGCATTGCAATTATCCACATGAAAAATGCTTTCATTATTTTTCACATCTTCAATGAAAACTCTTTCCCTTAAATATGGGCATATGACATAGGATTAATTTATCCTTAAGGTATGATATGACATCCAAGACTGTTTTCTAAATAAACCTGCTTTGAGCATTCTATAAAGTCCTACACATAGGTTCTGTACTTTTTCCTAAAATGATCCCCACCCAGTCCAATCCGAAGAACCCTTTTTGGTTCTAACTGGATCCCTTTATTGTTCGAGGGTATAGCCAGTGTAGGACTTATTCTTCAGCACTGCGATTATATCTTTATAGTATTTATCTTTGTGATATGTTACTTACCTGAATGTGAAGCAAATTTTTAGAGACCGATCATGAAAAAACACTGCCTCTACCGTTGGACCAGACAACACTGAAACAAGCCGGGTTTCTCGGTAAAGACTGGGCTGGTCTTTCCGACGAGGGTGAGAGGATAGTAGGCGTTTTTACACTGGACAGTATTTCTAAAAAGATACAAAATAATTGTCACAATATATATATATATATATATATATATATATATATATATATATATTTATATATATATATATAATAAGGCCTCGACCAATGAAGATCAATAAAGTAAAAATTATAACAATTATAGACAGCAAAATCTCAAGTTGCAAACGGTTAAACTCCTCCCTTCCGTTTCACGGGGGCATGATCTCATGACCTCATGAGTATACCAGTATATCATAAACAAAATAAAGTTTAATCCTAGTAACAATTACCCCTTGGGTGGACTGCGCATGCGCGACTTCTAGGACACGTCTTCACGAGCTCCTGCTTCATTAGAGAAAAAAAAGCAAGTGCCGCCTCTTATATCCTTTAGAGGTACACAAAAATGGGTAAAACAAGGAAAAATACGACAAGCCAAAAAGGTTTGGAAGAGTTCCTGCCGGGGAAAAACAAGGAAACTCAAACACGGACAGAAAAAGCAGACACACGGGCAACAAGTACAACAGACATGGCGGCCAGCGGTACAGAGGACATGGATACCCATACACAAGACGAGACGAGGCGGTCGTCTTTGGACATTCATTTTAAAGGACTTGAAGAAAAAATGTGCAAGCTCATTGAAGAATGCAGAGAATCACTGAACAAAGAGATGACAGGATTAAAAGCTAAAATACAGACTGTTACAACTACAACACGTGAACAAGGTGAGCAGATAACAGAACTACGTGACAGTGTTGATTTTATTGAAAGACAATATGACACCAATAACAAAAAATTAGAACAACTAGAAAAAGAGAACAAACAGCTGCAGAAAGAGAACGAGAACTTGAAAAATCGTAAAAAAGAACACAGATGGACAAAATTGAAGACATGGAAACAAGCCTGAAAGAAAAAATATTGAATCTGGAGAGACCACAAGGGAATTCAATCTTAGATTAATCGGAATACCCGAAACTCAAAATGAGAACTGCAAAGACATAATAAGTAAATGGATTATTGTGCATAAATTGCTAAGCGCTGAGATTGAGGTACCAGATGTGAAAGCTTTAATTGAATTGGCTCACAGAACAGGCAGAACACAAGACAAAGGTCGCCATATTATTTTTAAATGTAATTCAAGACAAACTAGAAATACAATCTTAAAGAACGCCAGAGCGAACAGGTCGGCAAACAATACCCCTTTCATTACTGAGGACCTGACTCGCGAGGATTATTTACTGAAAAGAAAAGCCCAGGGGCAAATTCAACAGGCCTACAGAGACAACCTGAAAGCAAGATATTGGCGTGGGGCATTGATCATATACGGCCGGAGAGTTGAAATTCAGTGAGTCGGAGAATGCTTCATTCACAAATAGAATTTTACACGCACAAAAGTGTTTTTGATCACCAAGTAGTGAACGGCGGAGCTACAGACTGTTTCCAAAATTGCCTGATAGGAGGCGACACATACTTTGTACTCTTCCTGCTCTTTATCGCTCACCTGGACACTTATATCGGAAAGCTGATGGTCTGTATGGCACATATTCTTAAGAAAACTATTAATATAATTACAAACGTTTACCTAAAACAAAAATATTATAAATTATATTCCAGACTGAGTTATCGTGGAAAATTTTTTTAAAAATCCTTTATTATTATTATTATTTTAAAATTTTATTTATAAAAGTATTGTGGGGAAAAGTCTATTAGTATTGGGTCTGCGTAAACCGTTTCTTTTCTCTTTTTTTTCCTTCGCTTAGCCAAAATGTATTTATATTACATGAAATGTCATACAAAATATTGATATTATGAGGAGCATTGCTTTTTTCTTGTTTTTTGTTTTTTTTACAGATGTGTAACTGTTATAGGTTTACCCAGAGAAACTTTTAATGACACCGTGATAATGTGAAGGTACACGCATGCATAATATTGTGACAGCGTAGAATTGCATACATCCGTTGGTAGAGAGCAGTGTATATGTAACATAAACTTATGAATTTATTTAACTATTACTTGTTTTTTTTATTATTTTGTTATTAACAAAGATATTTAAAAAGGACACAGAAAAAAAAAAACTTAAGGAAAGTGAAAACTGGGTGATTTTGTGTTGCTCTTAAATACCAATGTCACATTTATATGTTATTACATGTATTAAAAATGCGTTATTAAGTGGTGCCGTCTAAGTAATTTGGATAGTAGTATTACAATCAATATTGATGTGTTTTCAACCTGACTTCCTCATGTTTCATCAAAGAGAGATCACAAGAGTTTTTTTTTTCTTCGACCAGAGAGACTACCGTTCTTTTGTGCGTAGAATTAGATTGATCTTTGATTGTATCCCCTCTTGCTGTATTAAAACTAAATAGTGTTGATACTCGGTTGAGAATCAAAATCCGAAGATTTAAGAAGATACCGGCTGTACTGACAGCTGGATCTAACTTTAAAAGTTAATAGATATTAAACCAACATTTTATTCTGGACACCGAATGAACATTTGGAAGTCAGGTGAAACTGAAACAAATATGGATGTTAAATACACAACAACAAAGTGAAAGGTATTATCGTAAAAAGTACAACCTCTATAGTATAGACTATTGTAAGAATAGTTTTAATGTACCTTCAGAAACTGAATGTTCAAATAATATGAAGACTTGTACTATGTGTAGAATAAACTGTCATTTCCAAAATAATGTTTAAAGAAATATCTTAATACATGTAAAGTAGCACATGAAAATTATGATTCTTCGGTTATGATGGCTGAAACATTAATATGTATCATGTATGTACATTTGGATAATTTGAACATGGACTGAGCATGTTTTTTCCTTATGTTAAAACTGTTATATGTTAAACATCAACCAGTTGACAACCACCTAGGTTAATGTCAAATAATAAAGTTACGAAACTGATGTTTTAAGTAGCATACCGGAATATTTTAGATATAATATTAGTTTTAAAATAGAGGTGCTACCTAAGATGGTATCATTAATAAAGATTGAATTTTTTCGAACTTAAGAGGCCAAACACCTTGATAAACATAACATGTATAGCATCATGCTTATCTTAATTTCAACAAGGAAAGACATATGAGTTGAATGAAATCTGATGAATAGAATCAAAATGGTAAGTACTGATGTTGTTTGCATTAGAATATGAACTATTGATGATTTTATGTATATTTTGGTTAATGTAAGAATATACTAACAACTTTGGTAATATTCACAGTTACTCTTTTGTTGATATGTTGATATGGAAAGTGTATTTTATTTTTATTGAAAGGTATTACTGGTTATTTTAGTATTGTTGCATGCGGTCCAGATGTAGATGCGTTTCTGTTTTCCCGAGGTGAAATCAGTCAACTGGACTGAAATAATGGTAGGTTGAGTTTACCTTCATGGTGTATTTTGACAATTGTATAGGTCCTTGAAACAGAGATATATTCTAAGCAGTTCCAGAGAATTATAAGCGCCAAAATGCACTACAGTGTATAGTGTTTGTTTAACATGAATAATAACAATTGTACAGCCATGTAATGCAGCAATGATCTTAAATCAATGATATTTGCATTAAGATGAATTAGAAAGATTGCTTGCGACACTGTCAGCTCTAGAGTTTTATTTTAAATATTTTTGGTTGTGAAATGTAAAATTAAAAGCCGCATATATGAGTTGATTTCTTCAACAGTTTAGTAATAAAGGGTTGTATAAATGATTAGACTTTAAAATATAAAAATCACACCGGAATTTTGTATAATGAACATAGATTAGTGTTATAATTATTCAGAGTGCTTTATTCATATAAATATATATTGAAGTTAAAATGCTCGTCATATCAGCTTTAAAGTTACTCCTTTTTGGACCTTGTAAACAGATTAGCCAACGATTTTCTAAGGTTATCAAACTGACGTATTTTCAGAGGTTGGTACCGAGTGTAACACAGGCTAGAATGGATATATATTATTAAAATTTTTTACACATATTTACCTTGGAGGTAATTGAAAGTAGACTGATGGAGATCAGTTCAGATTTATAAAAAGTAATACAATAAGAAGAATGAACAGGTATATGAGTTTTTTTAAGTTTTTGAAACTGTGATGGACTTAGTGCATTTTTCTACCTGTGATTTACATAAAACGAACCGCACCCACAAAGGTGTAATTTTTTTAATTATCTGGCAAATTAAAACATTTACATCGCCCCTGGGGTTTGATTGTTATTGTAGTTAAAAATGCTATTTAATTAAGAAATGAGAGTTAGATAAATTAAGCAGACATATTGTCTTCATTAGTGCTTAATTTTAATAATCTGGTTTATTGGCATTGAGTAGTTTATTCAAGAACCCTATATATTCCTATTAGGTCTAGATGGGCACCTCTAAAACAGGTTTTAAAACAGACCATTCATTAATCGGAATTAGGCTCGATTTAAAATATAGGAAAAGGGGACCAGGGTTTTGGAAACTTAATTGTAAATATTTACAGATTCCAGAATACATAGAATTAATGAAAAATACCATCATAGAAACAAAAGAATTAAACAGTAATGCTAATCCAGCCTTGATGTGGGATACGATTAAATGTAAGATAAGGGGGGCAACGATTGCATATGCTTCTAGACAAATGAAACAAAAACGAGAGCTATTGCAGTATACAGAGTCCAAATTAGCAGAATTAGAAGAACAGTACGGGAAAAAAAACCCTGTGAGAATCTTTCAGAAGAAATCAATACACTGAAACTTAAAATTGAAACCATAATGCAAGAAAAAACGGAAGGTGCTATGCTAAGATGCCAAACTACCTGGTATTTAGAGGGGGAAAACCGTCAAAATATTTCTTAAATTTAGAAAAAAGGTTGCATAACAGAAAAATTATCACAAAACTAAAAATTGAAAAATCATCAGAGCAAAAAGATGTTCAATATATTACTGACGAGAATAATATTCTGAAGGAAATATCAACGTTTTATACTAAATTATATTCTTCAGAGCAGCAACAGCCCCCTATAGAAATTGTTAATGAATTTTTTTCCGAGATAATCCCGAAACCCTCTCAGAAGAAGAAAAAAATAACTATGATAAAGAATTAACCGAAAGTGAACTTGAAGATTGTTTGAAAACATTCCAGAATGGCAAATCGCCAGGTATTGATGGTTTGCCCGCAGAATTTTATAAAATATTCTGGGAAAATATCAAGAAAGACTTAATGGTTTCATATAGATATTCTTTTACAGAAGGCAGACTTAATATATCACAAAGACTAGGCGTTATAACATTAATTCAAAAAAAATCTAAGGATCCTCAATTATAAAAAAATTGGAGACCAATATCGCTTTTGAATTTTGTTTATAAACTTATAACAAAATGTATAGCTCTTAGATTACAAAAAGTACTTCCAAATATTATTTATTCCGACCAGACTGGATTTTTGCGCAATAGGTATATTGGAGAAACTATCACAAGGATCTATAGTTTATTTTCACATTGCAGTAATAATAAAGTAAAAGCTAATCTTATGCTTATAGATTTTAAAAAAGCTTTCGATTTATTAGAATGGTCTTTTATACATAAAGCTCTTGATTATTACAACTTCGGGAATAACATAAGTCAATGGATAAAAGAATTTTACAAGGTTATAACATCATGTGTATTAAATAATGGCTGGTCCAGGAATTTTTTTTAATGTTAACAGGGGAGTCCGACAGGGATGCCCTCTGTCACCATATTTATTTATCATTTGTGCAGAAATATTGGCTAAAAGAATTAGAAATAATAAAGAAATAAAAGGTATAGAGATAAAGAACAAAATACATAAAATATCACAATATGCAGATGATACGTCATTGTTTATAGAAAGTAGACCCGAGGTTATTAAAGAAACCATTGATCAGTTTAGCCGATTCCACTCTATAAGTGGTCTAAAAATTTAATTTGGAAAAGACTATAATCATGCCAATAGGAAACCATGAACATGGAAAAAATGAAATAATTAAGATGGGGCTGCAATGGACTACCGGACCAGTGACGGTACTGGGTATTCAAATTAATAATAGATTACAAAATTTAAATGATTTAAACTTCAAACCATTAATCACAAAAATAAAAAAACATGATAAATATTTGGAACAAACGACAGTTAACGCCAAAAGGAAAAATTACAGTTATAAAATCTGAATTGATATCACAATTACAGTACCATATATCTCTTTTACCTAATATACTACCTCATTACTTAAAGGAAATAGAGGTATTACTCAGTAATTTCATATGGAATAGCAAAATAGATAAAATAAAAAGAAGCACTTTAATAGCACCAAAAAAAGTATGGAGGATTGAATATGGTGGATATCTGGTCAAAAGTTAGAGCCACAAAGATTACTTGGATAAAGAGATTGTTAACAGGAAACACAGATGTTGGATGGAGGCATTTAATAGATACAAGTTTAAAGCATATGACTGCTTATATTTTCACTTGCAATATGAAATATGAACATATGCATAGTATTCCTTTTCTAAGAAAAATAAATAACTTTTGGTTTGAAATCCTGCAAGAATGAGGCAAGTTCAACTATGATACACCAGAAACAATCGGGGATTATATGATACAGTCACTGTGGTGTAATTCACATATTAAAATTAATGGTAAACTTGCATTGTATCCATGATTTAATCAAGAAAAAAAATAACCAGTATACATTGTTCAGTAAACTTGAATTACAGGATATATATGGAATACATATAGACACAATGAGATATAATAGTCTTATACAGGCAATACCAAATAAATGGAGAACAGAAATTATTGATAACTACTATGAGGGAGCATATATATATACAATTAATAAATTAATTTAACATGCAAACCCTACAAACCTTTTTCATAATGAACTAGTTGCGATGAAATGCACTCAGCCAGAAAATAGTATTTTAATATGGCTAAGAGATTTAGGAGAGTGCACAAGAGATGAAATACATGAAGCTTTTCAGAATATTGATAACATAACAATTTCTACAAAACTAAGATATTTTCAATATAAAATTGTGCATCGTATTCTTGACTAAAGCCGGTATTACATTGAGTGAACTATGTACTTTTTGTAACAGTGAGAAAGATTATACCAAGGAACTTTGGAAAAAAATATATGACTGGCTTACAAGCTTTGGTATTCCTAACATTTTCTCAATTAAAATAGTAATTCTGAGTGTAAGCTTAAATAGATTACTGGACAAAATTATACTCTTTGTAAAATATTACATATATGTGAAAAAGTGTAAAAGAGAGGTGTTGTCATTTACTGGTGCAAGAAATTTTATAAAATATTACTATGACATTGAAAAAAAGTGGCACTTTCCATAGGAAAACTTAAATATCACGAAAATCTCTGGAAACCAATTACCAACTTAAACAATGCTTAATTTCGACGGGGGGGGGGGGGGGGTGAAGTGTTTATTAGATTCATTAAAATATATTTATCAATTAAATAAATGGAATAAATATACTATATAAATTCTACTCAAGGTATTATAATAGGAAGAGGCTTACAAAGAAATAAAAGAGTTAACTTTAATTTTTAAAAAATGCGCATGAGATATACCTGCTTTGTCTTGTTTTTTTCGGTGTATGTAGGTTCCTTTGGTCCTTATGTATGTCAGATGTATATTTGTTTTGTTGTTGTATGTATATGGATCGCGTATTGTTATATATTGTTGAAATTGTAAACTGATTTTCGTCGTTGTACATGTACTTTATTTGATTAATAAAGTGTTTAAAAAAACAATTACCCCTTTCTAAGTAATTTTAGTCTACTGGTCACTGCCTGTAGGAAACATTTACAACAGTAAAATAAAACGAGATTTAAACAAAACAAAAAGAAATTTAAGACGTTACATTCAACAAGGGACAGTAGGCCTGTGTACCATCTTACAGGGATTCCGTAATGTTTAGGCCTCTCTCTCTCTCTCTGTCTCTCTCTCTCTCTCTCACTCTCTCTCTCTCTATATATATATATATATATATATACATATATATATATATATTTATGTGTGTGTGTGATAAATCATAGAAAAATTATGAGGCCCTTAAGATTAGTTTAATACACAGAACATACCCCGAGGTGGTCTCGTTTCTCTTACAGTGAGCTGGGCTTTGGGATCTACCTCTCTGTGTCATCCGTCCGGTAAGCAGGTCCTCTGTTAACAGGGCACAAATCATGAGCGTTTGAACTAGAAGCTTCAAACTTATCACTTGGGGAGGACGGACCTATATTTTGTGGTTCCTGTGAGCCAAAGATGATTCTAAGCATCCCTAAAATCAGACAAGGCAAGTCTTCACGACTGGACCTGGAAACATACAACTTAATGTTAAGGCGGGTCAGGGGCCTATATTCTGTTGGCAGAAAAAAAGATTTGAGAACCCTGAAAGACACGCTGGTACGAATTGTAAAAGTTGAATCACTTCTGGCACAGGACTAAGAATATAACAGGGAAGTGCGGGTTTAGGTGTGATCAGACCAGCCAGAACGGTTGTTAATAGTTTGATCTTGATGAAAATGAGATATAATGGACTGATTGCAATTCTTTTAGAATTTTAAGAGAAACTAGACCACCTCGGGGCATGTTCTGTATGAAACGTATTCATATAATAATTTAAATTAATAGATTAAACTTTACCTTCTATATTGACATTTGCATAATAAAACTAGGAACTGTTCAGCTAAAAGATCATATACAACCTTCCACAGGGGCGCATATGATTGTTTTATGACTTTAATTTAAAGTCCATTAAAGTGATTCTTTAAATTAAAGAGGTAGAATTAATTCCTGGTATGAAGAATACAAAACTTATCTATATTGTATTATAATTATAATTACATAACTAGCAAATGTTAATTAAATAGAAAAAAAATATTAAATAGAGAGAGGACTAACCTAAACATCTCCATGTAAGATATCTAGCCAAAAAAAACTCTCTAATATGAACAAGATATAAACATTTTTCTCTAGTATATTTCACCTGTGCGTTTTTACAGCTGAGTTCATTGCCATAGAAACTGGAAAACTCTCTTAGGTGACCGATTCATATTGAATAGATTCTCCTTAACATGCTCTTTTCTGAAGGGATATAAGCTGTTTTCGCATTGTAGACCGAACTATAAAAAAATTATTGCTTTACCCCTGTTCAACCCAGAATTCTGATACTGATACGGAAACATCTTTTAATTATCTGGGGAAGAAAGGCCAGTAGTTGTTTCAAGGATCACGGGTAAGATCACAGTATGTTAGACAAGAATGCTTTAGCACGCTGTTAGTCTGAGGCATTGGTACTCTGAAGTACCTATAAAATGGTCGTATGTACATGATTTTTTAAGGAAAATTTTGTTCAGTACTGTGTCATTATGTACCATGGTAGGTCAGCCGGTGATCTCTCAAGAAGACAATGTGTTATTTCGGCAACATGCTCGTGGTGTTCCGTCGGGGCGCCATACTGCAGGTTAGCTGACACGGAACTGACACATGTTGACATTATGTATAGTAAAACTCGCTCATTAATATTTCATAAAAAAAACCTGTGTTACGACTAACAAAATATTGGCCTTGCATCTTAAAAACTTAACATATTCATTAATACGGAGAGAGAGACTGTACATTGTTTAGGAAATACCAATTATTTGTCATGGCATATTCGGAATACAAAGTCTACAATGAATTGATTTTATGACCTATTCTTAAAACAAAACACCAAATTAGTGTCCCTTCCTATAGAAATGATTTTTTACAGTGTTTGTTTAGCAGGGTAAAAAATATGTGTAAAGTTGGTCTATCTACTGATGGGGATGTAGGACAGTGTCATCATTTTTTTTATTTATGACATATAGAGCACGGTGGACCACTTTATGGTCAATATTATTATCACTTTGTCCTTTCATTAAGGTTACATTGTGTACTCATGTATTTGTTAATAGTTTACTTACATGAAGGTCTAATTGATACTGTGTTGATACTGATTGATACTGTGTGAATTTTTTAATAAAGTGTCACCGTGTACACAGGTAGTTGATACTCTACTTCTTCCCTTAAGGTGTCATCGTTTACCCAGGAAACTGATATTTTTTAAAAATATCCACACCCTCACCCTCGGGATAATCCTCTTTCTTATGATTCACTCTCATAAAGCAGTTACTACTCCCCCGTCCCATGAGATTTTGTTCAGGCTACGGTCCTGTTTTTGATAGAAATTATCAATACGTTTTCCTGCCAGGGCTGGCAGGCTTGGAATCATGTTAGTCTCACTCTGAGGTGACATTGCGTATACATGTATGTATAGCTTACAGACCAGAACATATTTTTTGTCAAGCTTGATTACTGAAATATTTTAATTTTGTATATTCTATTATTTCAGTGATTCAAACTTTGTTATGAAGAATTGGTAAAACCATATACATTTGGTAAAGGAAAACAACAGAAAAATTAGCAGTTCTTGGATTCCGGAGCAAGCTAGCCATATATAATATAATATAATAATGATAATAATAAAAATTATAATAATTATTATTATTATTAATGTTTATAAATATTATTATGATTTATTATTATTATTATTATTATTGTTATTCTTCTTCTTCTTTTTATCATTATTATAATGCCTATATTTAAATAGAAACATTGATAGATAAAAATATAATAATATTTTTATGAATTCAGTAAAATGTATAATGAGATTGTTCAAACCCAAAATTAAAATTAGTCATTATGGAATTAATTATATGATCTATAATTACATGCGCCTCCATATTTATACAGATATATTTCATTTTTAAGATATCCTTAACACAAATCATTTTCAATCAATAAATATACATTAATATTATATTTATTCCCTATACTAATATATATATATTATATCATGTAAACAATATATTGCAACTATATAATATTAAAATCTATAATTGATATATAAAATATATAGGATATATTAAAATGATATTATTCGTATATATATTTCGTATATATATTTCTGTTTGACTGTTCTTAAGATGTCATTGCGTGTTCACCATGACAATCTATTTCTTTTCAATTTTTTATCGAAACCAATTCAGATCGTATATATAATGAAACTACATGGCTGTCACTTGCGCAGATATTAATGTTTTTTTTCCGTTACAATCTAGATTACTCTTCACAAACAGGTTTTGGCCATTTTCTCAAAACAACCATTCAACAGACTTCACGATCTCCGGCGCGATATTGCTAAAAAAATGTAGTGTTTTCAAATTATGCATATAGGTATGTTTACATGAAATTTAAATAGCGTTGTTTTTCTCTTTTCGATATCTGTTCGAATTTAGCAGTTATACACCATTTAAAATAAATACGCATCTGTTTGTTTTAATCATACCTTTTTTTAAACTCAAAAGAAAAAAATACTATAAGCACAAAATAATAAAAAATCTTCTGGAGATATGTGTATGTTATTCCATGTGATACTATTTTTACACACATACTGTTTGCCAAATGTGAAATATGTTGCGTTTAAAAAATTTAAAATAAATTATTTAAAGTTTAAAATCTGCAAAGCAAAATGTTCATATAAATTTCACCTAACAGAAGATATTCTAAGGATGCCAAATATGTATTTATCATTGTGGCTAAAATTCATTTAAATATGAATTTTAGAGATAAATTAAACCAAGGTTGTTTGACGATTTTAAGACCTTAATGTTGGAAAAAAATTCTGTCGATGTGACATGTTAATACGTATTTGATAATTATATCTTTGTTTGATGATGAATACGATACTTAACCCTCTTTGGTTACAAATTACAATGTTAGAACGTGCCAAAACAAATATTTCTTACTTATATTTACAATAAAAATAACGTTACGAGAGGCCATACATTTTTTGCATCATTTAATGTGAGATGCTCAAGGTCATTAACAAATATAGTTTCAAATTGTACATAATTAAATATTTTCACCGTTTAATATATATCCCAGACGGGGTTTGGTGCTAAGGCAATTAAATGGAAAACATTAAAGAAATGCTTCATCTATTGTGAATTATTATGAAGTAGCATAAAATAATAATTTAGACACGACAAAATAGAAAAATCCTCATTACAAATCAAATTTATTTGCAACAGCATATTGGAGACTTTCCCAATTCTTATTGCAAATTCAGCAGCACAACAGTTTTAACAATACGCTGAAAATGTGTGATAAATCAAACTATTTATGTTGGATCCTGTCATCGACTGGCGATTCCATAAAGGTTTGTACAATTCATTGTACGTAGCAGTTGCTTTCGCCTGTATTACAGGGTCCTCCTTAGCAGACTGGCGTGCTGAGTTGTCATCACCCAAGCTGTATCATCTAGCTGCATGTAGTCCGGTATTAATATTAAGATATTAATTATATAAAATTATAAATAATACAAGCTGATCCAATAATAATATTGATTAAAGTAGTAGTAATTAATAATAATAATGAGAAGAAAATAAATAAATAAACAAATTAAATCCAACAAACCCCTTTATAGGCCTTGAAATTTAATGTACATACTAGCTAGAGCATCTTTAAAACGAACTATCTTTCAGTGGCTTCAGTACATTTATCGTAATTAATTTTGTAATTATTTTATAGGCTACTTACAAACACAAGCACATTGTACAAAACAAGGGTTGTAGGTTGAAAAGATGGGTTGAGGGTGAAAATTATCACATGGCAGAAATTCAGCAATAGCACAAAACATTAAATTTTATATAGGGTGGTCCGTATCAGTCCTGTCCAGGGGTAAACAGTCCGATATTTTGTGTTGCCAGTCCAGTCCAACCCAAAATAGTAGACTGGACTGGTCTGCACCTCTATTTTAAAAACAAAGTATACTTAAAATTAAGTATAACAGAAAATTAATCAATGCAAATTTGTAAAATGTGGGTTCAGCACCAGAAATGATTAAACACTGTGGAAGTTTGGGATTCCAAGAGAAAAAAATATGGTTTTGCTCATTGAACTTTTTAACCTGGCAATACCATGGCAATACATCAGTGTATGGAGAACAGGTGTGAGGCCTTTCAGTTCTATGTGAATATTTGTTGTCTGACTAGTACTCTATATCAGGCTTTGTATTGTACTTGACTATTTAGTATACTTGTAATTAAGTGTACCTTAAATTGTCAAGGACTTTCAAATAATGTACAAGTATATTATCTGTGAAGAATAAAACCTGATGTATAACTCAGGTTCACATTAGGCCAGTAGGCTTTGTTTTTCACATTTTAGTATGAAATAATAGTTTATAACCAACACGTATGGGACAAGCCAGAAAAAACGTCTCATTTTAGCGTCCGAAACCATATTTTTGTCCAAAGACTATCAAGAATTTGCTTTGTATGTCCTTCCTTTGTAACTCCTGAACGTGGCTGAACGTGGAATGAATCCGAACGACAATGCTTACTGCGATACAGCAGTCCCGTGTTTTCAGTAATCGAACTGTTTAGCTAGAAAAGAAAGCATATTTGGGCAAGGAAGTTCAAACGCTTATGTATGTGCACTGTGACAAGTAAAATATAGGGGGAAAGCTATGTACACATTCATAAGGTAATCCGTCAAGGGCAACGGCGACGACAACGACAATGTGTTTTGTGTTTAGACATTTATCCGGCAAAAAATTATAATCAAAGGCCAAATGATGGATCTCCAGGGCAATATTATTCTTAATATTGCCTTTGCATTTTATTACTAGACCGACCTGATGAATAGATAAATTGCGTCCAATTTATTAATCAAAGACGATGAAAGAAATAAACAATTTGGAAGCAATTATCATACACATTTAAAAGCGTTATTTAGATTGAATTATCGTGTATCTAGGCAACAGTTTTTCTATCTTACCTTCTTTAACCTTTTAGCCGATATTTTGCCTTTAAGTGCATCTCAGTGTTCATATAACTACGATGTTGGGAAAATATGCCTGTGCTAGTAGTAGTGACGTCATTATATGAGAGAGGCGCCGTGCGATTATGTTCGGCAACGGCAAAAATCGCTCACAGACCGATTAAAAAAAATAGCCGGATAGTCGTACCGCATTTTCGTTACCGCGCCGTCTTTATGTGTTTACTCCAATGACTTTTCATATGACCGATTTTTTTAGCCGTTGGCTCATTTTCGTTTTCGAATGGTCTTTGCCGGAAATAATACGAATGAATGTTTACACAGCGTATGGTAAAAAATGAAATGAACTTTATTTTTGCCCCAGTGCCCTGGTCTGCATATTCATGATTAAGATGTACAACGAGAGCAAATAAATTTTGCATTTGAATTAAATGTTTCCTGGGCAAGTAGAATTTAATGCTGTAACTGCTAGTGATGTAGAGAGCGGTTGTAGTGAAGTAATATATAAACTTATTCATTTACTTTGATTGTAAAAATAGCTATTAACTAACCAAGGCACACCCCATGGCCAGATTACAGTTTCGATAATCTGAGAATTTCGAATAAACCTGAGAAGCCAGAGAAACCGACCGGCTTTGGACGGGTAAATACAACCCTTGCACTGTCCTAGTCACACCAAGGATCAAACTCGGGCTGCCAGCGGAGTGAGCCGAGCGTTTTACCCATCGGATATCCATTAAACCACTATTTATTCGTTCATGAACCAAAAACACTGAGGTCAAGTAAATGAGGTTATCTCTCATTGGTACTTCTATTTCTCACTATGAACCAAAAGAGTCGGTTGAACACTGGCCCACTAAAGTAAAGGATGGACGGCATTTTACTAATCTAGTTTACTATATTTTGCATTTTTGAATATGTGTATTCATGCAAGGAAAATAATAATTTATAACCTTTTTCGGTGACCCCCTCCATTCAATGCTAGCTTAACTAAGTATATGTACTTCTGCAAAATCCCATTCCGGTTGACCACTCCATGGCAGTATCTCATTCTATATCCTTGTGTTATCCAGGCCTAGTGACTACTAGACCTGTTGGTCCTGGGTTGTATCATCCTCACTGTTGACAGAGGAGCCACCAAAATGCACACACAATTGTGAATGAAACACGACTGTTGGGCACATTCTTCACATTAAATCTGCATGCAGAGCGCTCACCCTTTGTGGGGATTGATTATGAAAATTCTCATCTCCTCGGCTGAGATTCGAGCTCACGATCACCCAGCTTTCAGTACTGTGCTCTGACCATAATACAGGTACTCTCGGCCCCAGAGACACTGGGGTTAAATTTTCCATTAACAAAAAAAAACAGTATACGTTAATATATATACACATATTGTAAAACAGTGCACAATCCTGAAAACAATTTTATGATAGTCGAAATAATGATTTGTCATATTTGATCAATATAATAGATAATCAAGCATGATGCCCTCTCTCCCCCACCCCCTTCATCGACTAATCTTCACTATTGGTGCATTTTCGTAAGTGTGTGTGTGTTCTTTTATTTGAACTGGTAAACGTCGCATTAACAAACAAAAAGTAGTTTGAAAGAAAGGCTTTGCGTGCAAGGGCCGTCGTTATAATCAGAAGCTTCATATTTTAAAGGGATGTAATAAAGTATTTTCCATTAATAAATACTACATTCAACATTCTCTTGTCTACATTCTTTTTTTTAATTCAATAACCCCACCCCCCCCCCCTACCCCCCAATAAAGAAAAGCATTTGTTACCCTAACGGGGTTCCACTGCACATGGGAGACTTAGTATAACTACGGAACGATTGTCTTAACATTAGGCTAATAGTTAAAGAGGTATGAACTTTGTATGACACCTCAAACACCAGGAAACTGACTTTTGATTTGTTAATCATTTAATGTCCGAAGGGCTACGAAAATACTGTCCACAAAAAGACTTATAGGCCTATTACGTTTTTCTCTGTATTAACTGTGCTGGCAGGTCTGTTTTGTGACTTAGTATATTTTTATTCTTTACAGGTCAGCTGCTGATCATGGCTCAGTCACACCACAAGAAGATCATTCGAGAAAATAGGGTTTTCCTTGTAACAAGCATTGATCTGACTGGGACGGCTGTTCTAGATCAGCTGGTACAAGATGAGATTATGTCTCAAGAACAACTTGCAAATATAAAGGTACTTACATCACGTATAATCTGTTTTTTTAGTAAAGAAAAAAATAAATAATGGTAAGACCATTATGATAATACAAAAGAAAATCTGCTTCATTTCTTAGATATAAATGATTAAGCATAAAAATAGGTGTGTTTCAGGCTTTGGCAGTGCTGAATTGTTAAAATTAGGTAGAGATTTGGTTTTATTGTGAAAAAGAATATGGAGACGACTAGTTGTTAAGAAAAATGTCGCATAAAAACTACACTCAAAGAAAAATGGTTCCATGTAGAACTCAAAAGGGTTTTATGCAGTGGACTGAGTGGGGAACCTTTGAGTGTTCTAACTGGAACCTTAAACACGTTCTTGTTGGATCCTTCCGAGGGTTCTTATCTTGAACCTTAAAGGTTCCATCAAGGACCTGTTCAAAAGTTCCGGGAGGAAACCTTCGAGGTTCTTGACAGTGGAATAAGTGAGGAATCTTTAAAGGTATTTTGTGAAACCCTAGATATATGGTTTTTTATGGAACCTAAAGAAGGCTTACATTAGAAAGTCAAGTGTGTAATATAAAACGAGGATAAATTATGAAGATTGGATATAGAACATGTATTTTTCATCTAACTCAGACTTATTTTATTTGACCATATAGAGCTTGCCCAGAAAGGGATAACATTTGATTATGTTTGTGCAGTAGAAACGTTACAAATATGTATTCGTTAATACTGCCTTCTGGTCAAGGAAAGCACTTTTGATGGATTATTTTCATGAAATGTAAAAAAAGAGAGGACTGTGAGGACTTTAAGTTAAGGTTTTGTCAGCTATAATCTGTCTGATAAATTCTTTCATGTTGTATGAAATCATAGTATACAAGAAACTTATCTTGTAAAATATTTATCAGTAAAATTCCACTTCAAATAATACAGAAGTTCAAAGTCATACACAAACCATGTTTACAGGAAACAAATGCGTTTTCAACTGTTCAGAGTTTCTCCAGCTCAAACGAATATGTTTTTTTTTGTGATACAGTCTCTGAATACTTCACCCTTTTCTAAACTTTTTTCTTCTAAATTAAAATATCCACATACCCTTAAATCAATTGAACGCAGTCTTTTTTTTTTGGCTGCAGAGTTTTTTTGTTGGCTAAATCTTGAAGTGTTTTGATGTTCACAAACGTAATTGCAATCTCCGAGCTGCTTTCTTAACCATACACAACAAATCACTAGAAAATGCACATAAAGAATGCAGTGTGTGCCGTTCATTGTGTGCTTTATTAAATGGGTCACATTATGAAGAAACTTGCGATGAACTGTTTGTGTGTTCGTAGGTATATCCCTGTCCCTGTTATTTCAGTGTTTCTAGTATGATAAACTTGTATTAAACATTGGGTACTCTCCACTATATCACAAAACAAATGTGTCAGAATTGTGGGGAGTTGATGGGAAGTACTCAACGAATGCTCACAGAGTCCATTTCTGTATCCTAACCGCCCATGCCAGTCTTCCATCAAAACCGACTTGCGCCTCGGGCTGAGCGTCTGAATTGTGACCCCGGTGTCTGACTGGCGATGAACACAATAAAAATGCGAAGCTGTAGATTGTGCATCGGGGATTCTGCGTCATCGGTAAGACAATGTTATGTTAAGAAAGTCCATCTGAAAATAAGAATGTGACATAAGTATATACAACAGATATTTATATATGAAAATTATTCTAGGGTGGAAGTGGACACGTGTATGGACTGCAAATTTGCAAAAAATGAAAGCAATACAAACAAGCCTAATGTACTAACGGTTGTTCATCGCCTTGCCCTGAATATGTTATAAGAGCTCGAGAGAGAGAGAGAGAGAGAGAGAGAGAGAGAGAGAGAGAGAGATGGACAGGCAACAGCGGAGCCCTAGTATTTCTATGCTATATAGGAGTTAATTAACACGTGACTGATCTGGGAACCCCTTCTTGTACCCCTGCGAAAGGGCACTCATTTTCCTCCTTTACCCTCTGTCCCTTTCTCTAAAATACTAAAACATGTGAACGAAAAAGTGCTTGCTTTAGAGCGTAAAATGTTTGTTACAATATAATTAAATTTTGAGGTTCAATGACTTTATGTTTTACAAACTGTGTATATATATATTATATATATAATAATAATTTATTAATATATATATGTGTGTGTATAAAGGATATTGTTATTTACTAATCTGGCAATTGGAGACTAAAATTGTGCTTTTATTGCACTGTGATGCATAATTCTATACACTGATTTAGACACAATATTGCAATAACACACCATGTATCCAACACACATCGTCGCCAGTTTTCATATTATGTATCCGTTCTTTTTTTTCATTATTTGAACTCTTGTTGTATCTGCGTGATGTAAAAAAAACAAATACATTGGTTACTATACTTAATACCAATTACCTTTTCCCGTCACTTAAATTGTCCATTTACCGGTTAAACTGCTTTCTGTTTTTATTGATAATATTTTAATTCATTTACAAATCTTTCTTTTTGTATTACGTTGATGCCTGTTTCCATAAGGTATACAAAATATTCCCATATCGACCATTATGATTAAAGTAGGTCCCATGCCCTAATAAACGGTACACAAAAACGTCAACAGTGAGAAGGCTAACACTATCTCTGCTCTCAAGATATGTAAAAATAATACCGCTTGACAGAAGCGGTAAAAGCTGGCACGGTGAGAGTCTACCTCACGGTACGCTCTTTACATATATCGTAAGTATATCAGTAGCTACTTTAGAAGCGTAAGCTTTCCGCTGACTTCGGAGCGTAACCTCACGGATGTTTGAACAGAACTGTTCAAATATTTTGGGGCACATACTTCTTGTGTAGCATGAAGACACAAGATGATGGTGTCAAGCGGTACAATTTGTAGCTACAGTCAAGCTACATTATTCTTCTTGCTTTCTTTTTAAGCGCTTTTAAGTGCTTCACCAACGTTACCAAAGCCAGGCTTCTTATCGACAACTATACATTTAGTGGAACATTCCCGGTAGTAAATGCCAAATACCAGCATATATACTAGGTTGGATTCATTTGAATACGCTGTGTTAAGCTGAATCGGTTAAAACTCGGAAGGAAAGTGTCATGAAATACGCTATGCCGTTGTACGTACCAACCCCCCGTGTTTTGATGGAAACAATATTACCAGTTGTTCGCGGTGTACATTTAATAAAAGAGGCACCCGTGTTCAGTATATACCATTTCAGAAACGCCTGAATACGCTGTGTCAAGCTGAATCAGTTAAAAGACGGGGAAGAGCATGATAATGAATTAAGCTGTGCCGTTATAAGTACCAACCCCCCGTATTTCGATGGAACAAATGGTACTACCAGTTTGCGTGGTGCACAGTTAATGGAAGAGCCAGAGTGAAACAATGTTACCAACTGCACGAGGTATAAAATAAATGGAACGGCCACATGAAACACGTGGTACCTGGTTTCGAGGGGCCCGAGCGGACAGATTCTTGAGCGCAACTGCGTATTCCCGCTGATATTCCCCGTAAATTCTTACTATGGTGCATGATTGTGGAGATTGCGGGTGTCCCATGTCCCTGAGGCATCTAAGGAAGTTTCGTAAACAAAATACGTGTATCGGTTTTCAATCGGGTACCTAAGTAGTGACCGGCGGGTTTATTGTTTCGACTTGATCTTTTTTTAGTTTTGTCTGACAAGCCTGATAATGTGTTTTTAATAAACGCCGGCCTTAAATAAAAGCCGGCCATGTTTAGACTCCGGGTCAAAGCAGGGTCTTAAAAAATAAACGCCCAGGCGTCTGATCAAGGAAGTACGGTAGTCACTATAACCCCGAGTTTATTAAAGGACATCATTTATTGATGTGTAATTAAGCGTGATATTAGGCCTTCAGAAGCTCTGCTTTATCCATCATGCCCATGTTTTCAAAACAGACCCTACACACAAATCTGTCTTAAAATATAATATAAGATCACATAATATAAGCTCTTTCGTTCTTGCAAGATCTGTGGGATTAATGACTTCGGATCATATATGAGAACAGACAGGATTTTTTAGTCATATTGCACACCTAGTAGCACAAAAGAACATGATACATGTAAACCATGCAATAGTATATAGTGATGTGGCTTGTTTGGTTTTCGTTACTGAAGGAACATGGTTGATTTGTTTAATAGCTATTGATTATCAGTGGGCATTATCTCATTATGACACTGTTCCTCTATCTGTTTGACTTATCGCACACAATAGCTTTTCACCAGCCGTGTCCAATGTTTAGCTGAAGTGAATGTAAATGCTCGTGTAGGCATGAGACGATTATATTAGATAGATGATCAACCTAACCATTCTTAACACGAATATATGTATATAAGCATATACGTAAATGTCTTACCTCGTAAATTTTATCAGTTTTCAAAGGTCGGACGACCAAAACATCCCCTGGCCGTTTGTGTTTAAATCAGCCGCGCAAGCGCATCTCAATCATCTAAACCACTGGTAAACATCCAGGTTCCATTTGGTACCAAGAACCCAAGTAGTGCCTAGAGGTGGCTAACACAGGACATCGGGTTTCAGGAGGGACCAAAGTTCAAGTGAGAACCAGGTGAGTTCTAGTAAGAACCACCAAGAACCTTTTTTCTAAGATTGTAATACGGCCAGAATGAAAAGAACCTGATGGTTTATACTGTGAATTTATAAATTATATATATATATATATAATTAATTTAAGATATGGGACCAAACATAATGCACTTTATAAAAAATCATGTTTAATTACTTATTATGAGAATTGCTGAAACTATGACCCGTTTAGGCATATAACTTTATTGTATTAAGATTTATTTTCATACACAAAATAAGATCTGAATGTTTATTTTTCTTAAGTAATTAGCATATATACAAAATCAGTACCTTAATTTTGCTCAAATTTAAATATGGCACACTTTTTTCTGTAAGCGCTGTGGAAACAATTTTCACAGGATGTTTACATAAACATTTCATCTCAGCTCCCGCGGACTGTTATGTAATCACTTTACTCCTGGCCAGCTCCGTCTGTCCAGGTGAGCTAGTCAGGCTGTCTGCAGTACCTATCAGAGAGAGCCTTTCACTCTGTCTCTCTGTCTATTTCTCTCTCTCTATTTCTCACTCACTCTCCCAACCTCCGACCTATTATGTTGACAGACCTGTACAATAAATTAGATGAATCTTATAATTTCACATTTAAACAGCAACTAGCAGTAATATCATTTTAATGTTTTATTTATTTTTCGTGGAACCTTAAACAATTTTGATTTTTTTTAAATCAGGATATGAATCCTAATATTTAAGTGTGATGAAATATTATCTTACATAAGTGCTCATTAACATGCTAAAATGTAATAATATATAAATACTTTGTAGCATTACATTCATATCTCTTAAGGTTGGCGGAGCCTTAATATACAAATCACTGTTAAATGTAGTAAATCAGGAATATTGGATAAACTCTCGTGGTATTAACTTTTAGCTCATATGGTCATATATTTAACAATTAAAAATTTAATTTAATTACACATATTATCGTTTATGAAATGTATCCTTTCATATTACTCTTAGGCTCATTTTTTTCTTATTGCATCATTATATGGTTACAAGCAAGTAGTTTCGTTTAACACACAGTACAACCTGAATTGGCTTGTTTTAAGATGCTCCTGTTTTTATTTTTAATTTTTACGCTTTTTTCTCAAAATTTTAAGAGGTCGTCTGCTTACAGCGCACAAATCGTAACCGTTTTCAAAGAATCATCTAACTGTACATCAAGGGAGGTCCATAAAAATCTTTCCTGAAATCTGAAATAAGATCTCTGTTACCCATATCCCCTGAGCTATGGGGCTGGTAAACAAACTGAAGAATAATTAAAAGAATTGATACAATAGCTGCAGTATCTGAATAACTAGTGCATTGATACCATGATTCTTTGCATGCATATTGGGCATGGAGTGTTTCACCTTTTTATGTGGACTAATCGGGCTACCTGTATTTTTTCGATTTTTTAAGCATTATTTTTTTCTATTTCTCACTATACATCCACTGAGGTTCTATGCAACCCTTGGAAATCTGAAATTAGGTCTTATAACCTATATTCTGCAAGCTATGTGAAAGAACATGATTTCAGCACCCTTTAGGACAGATCTGCATGATTGGTTACAGTTCTACTTATAATTAAACTAATAATTTGCTTGAAAATCAGGGGGCTTCCTGTAAAAATTTTTTGGAAACCTGAAAAAATATCACTAGTAACTATATTCTGCAAGCTGTGTGAAAGAACATGATTTCAACACTGTATTAGTAAGATGGGCGCAAATGGTAGCAGCTTGATGTAGAATAAGGTCACGGTAACCTACATCTAAGGTCTTATGGCAAAATCCAAGACTTTGTGCACTCTAGGAGTCATGTTTCCCATTGTTCAAGGTTCCTTGAATTCAGCTTAGAGTCATGGTTTATGGGTCATTTGTTAGAAGACCGTCTTAAAAATAACTACTGTTTACATCAGCCAAAGCCTATGCCTTAGGTGGTGTGGCCACCTGAGGATGGTTATGTAACATCAGACATTCCGAATAATCAAGAAGAATATTATAATTTCATTGTTAAATTCAGTTTCTGTTCAGACTTGCAAAAATCGATTTTTTAAACCAAACATTTTTTTCAAGATTTAATGCTATTAATTATCTTTTTTTTTTATTCAAATATGATTAAATATAAGGATATGATATAAATGCCCATAAGGTGTAAATAATAAGGTATAAATACATAGTATCATTTCATTCTTATCTCTTAAAGCTGGCTTGATCTTGCTATAAATAAAACAGGTACATCCAATTAGGAATACAAATATCATGCAAATGTTTATGGGATTTAATTTTTAGCTCACATGCCCATAAATTTAAACTATTGAGAACTATAACATATATTCATTTTGATTTTAAATGTATCCTTTCATATAACACTTAGGCCCATTACTATTTCCTTATTGCATCAGTGAATGGTGTCCGGCCACAAATTTCAAATTTTACTCAGTACAGATGCAATGTATACCAAACTGGCTTGTTTTATCTTGCTTATAGGATTAGGTTTAAGTTAATTGGAAAACAGAAAAATTTCAATTTTAATACAATTTTATGCTTCAGCTGATATTCATTATACTATCATTTACAGGATTTCCTAAGTAAGAAGAAATAGTGGAACTTTTACAAATATATATAGGTGATCATAAGAGGCTCCTCCATCTGTCATGTAGTCAATAAAAGTTCACATTCAACACAACTACTAGGATTTTATACAAATATTCTCACAATCGATTTCAGCTGAGCGAAGTGGCCCACAAGTTCCTTGTTTTATTGCATTTTTTTCAAATTAAAAACTACTTGAATATGGCAAAAACTATTCATTTAAAACGATTCTGGTATTTTAAAATAAATAAGGTTTATTACAAACTTAAAATCATCACTTAACTTACTCACTTATCTTCTTCAACCCATCGTGTTGTATAAGGCGGTACAATAACGTCCGCCTATATGCCCGTTGCATGACTGTGTTGCTACTTGTTACCAACGGTACCAATCCATCTCAAATCTCTCTTTCACCACCGTCCTTCTCCAGATTACTCTTGTTCAGCCTTTTTCCCCCTTTTTCCTTCAGGTTTCAATTTTAGTGCCACGTCGGCGTTATGATCCCTACATCGTTTGTGTACATTCCCTATCAATTTCCAACCTTTCTGTTTAACCATTTTACTTACTTCTAAAATGTTAGTCCTCCAATGCAGTACTTATTTTTTTTTTGTTTATGACCAAATAATTTTTAAATTCCTCTGAGGCATCTCCTCTGAAATGTTCCTATTTACTTACGCCTTCTCCCGTCATTTTCCGTGTTTCTGCTCGATACTGTAACACTGCTATCACATTACTCCCTTAAAATCGTTATATCCCTGAAAGTTACATAAAAGGCCCAGATCATATTTACCATTTTTATACCCAATATATTTCCTGTGTACATGCCAGAAATTCTGTCAGTATTACTTAATTTTTAGCCCTCAGCCCTTAGGCTGATGGGCTATTGTCGTCACCCAAGCTGCCCGTCCGTCCGTCCGGCGTCCGTTAACTTTTACCTTGTGAGCGGGATATCTTGAAAAGGATTCACCGTCAGAATTTTATTTCCTCGGTAAAGATGTATATCGACAAAATCTCGGTCAAGTTCGAAGATGGGTGACCTTGACCTATTTTTCTACATTTTAGAGCTGATTATAGAAAAAACACTTAGATGCTTATTACTCAGGAACCATTTGGTGGATTTTAACAAAACTTACTATGATTATTGGGACTGATAGTCCTTATCTGCTATACAAGTTTGGTGGCGCCACCTATAATTTCTGATTTTTAATGAATTTTTATCGGATTTTTCAACTTTGGGCTTGTGAGCGGGATATCTCGAAAAGGATTCACCGTAAGAATTTTATTTTTTCGGTGAAGATGTATCTTGACAAAATCTTGGTCAAGTTCAAAGATGGGTGACCTTGACCTATTTTTCTACGTTTTATAGCTGCTTATAGAAAAAACATTTAGAAGCTTATTTCTCAGGAACCATTGAATGGATTTTCACAATACTTACTATGGTAATAGGGACTGATGGTCTGTAACGGTTGCATAAGTTTGGGGGCGCCATCTGCAATTTCTGATTTTTTATTGAATTTTCTTAGATTTTTCAACTTTGGCCTTGTGAGCAGGATATCTCTAAAAAGATTCACAATAGGAATTTTATTTCTTTGGTGAAGATGTATATCGACAAAAATCTCGTTCATGTTCGAAGATGGGTGACCTTGACCTACTTTTAAAGGTCACAGAGCTTATAATAGAATAAACTTAGAAGCTTATTTTTCAGGAAGCATTTCATGGACTGTTATGAATCATTGTACATACCTCTCCATTTTAAATTTATATCTGAGACATGTACAGATATACATCCATGTGAGAACAGATATTTAGTACTTGTTACTATTACCACTTCTAAACACTGTTCTTTTGGCTGAGGGCTTTTGTCAGCTTCTGCTGATATTCTAGCTAAAAGATATGGGCCAAAACATAGTGAACTGTGTAAAAATATCAAGAAAGATATTTACTAACTTAACACGATAAATCTTTTTCTATTGATATATTTTATTTAATCAAAATTCAATTGTATAACCGAAATTAGATCAGAATCTTTTAAATATGTTAGTTATTTGCATAAATATAAAATCAGGACCTTAAATGTTGCCCCCAACTTTGACCATGGCACGTTTTTCCTGGAAGTACTGTTGATTTGATTTTCACAGCATGCACACGCAAGTACTCGATCTGAATAAATCTGAAATTTGAAAAAAAAAAATTCTAAAAAATATGGTAGTTATTGAATTTTTTCTAGGCTTTGTTGTATTCACTTTCATTGTCAAGCAGCAGGCAGCGCACTTTTGGTCACTGGAAGCCAGCTGTGCCAAGATACCTGATTTGTTAAGGGTCACTGGGGAAAATCCTCTGCTGTCACAGATGTACAGTTATTCTAATACCCCCCCCCCCCCATCCCCATCCCCCCCCCCCCCCACACACACACACACAACATCTCAGCGTATTGCAATAATTATTGTTTGAACTGTATTCCCCTAATTGTTAAACTATTTCGACTCCAATCTACAAAACTTTTCTTGAAATATCAATTCAAGTTTTTAATGCAGAAGAAGCCATGTGTGCAAATTGTGATATTATCTGACAAAATAAAATGTTCATGCAATTTAGAATTGTGAATCAACTTATATATTAAGAAATATATGTTATACTATAAATGTACAAAATTTAACACATTTTTAAAAAAAATGATGTAATAAAACATTAGGATCCAATGCAAACATGTTTTCATTATTTTCCTCCCTCAGTAGAATGGAAAACAAAGTGATTGGCTTTGTTGGTTCATCTGACTGTCTATTTTTTAATATTTAAAGATTTAGAGTAAACGTTTTCCTGTTAGCACTGTTGAATTAAATTTCATATCATGTATGAATCTGCAGAGTTACTGTACTTCCTACACACCCCCCCCCCCCCCCCGCCATTGAGTCCTTGCACTCGGTACTGGGGTTATGTCTCAACTGTATACAGTTTTATAAATTAAAACAAATAAATGTAAGGATCAAATTGAAACATCATATATTATTTTTCTGCCCAAGTGGGAGATCAGCTTTGTTTGTCTACCTGTCTGACTGGCTATTTTATGTATTCAGTAATTGTAAATAGACTTTAAGATATTAGCGATTGTGCAACTGTATATTATAGCGACTGTATATTGAAAATGTAATCTAATTGAACAAATATGTAAACTGCTGAACAGTCAACAGCTAATTAAAGAGCCAGCCAGTGATCATGGTAATAGTACAGATCTTAAAAGTATAGATCTGCGAAAATTTTACAGAATTCAGCTGTGCGTCCCAACCCATGGGTCCATTGTTTAACTTTGATTATTTAATGATATGTTAACTATCTAATCCCAGGATCTTGTATTAAATGTTCATTATTAATTGTTGAAGGAAACCTGTTCAGCAAATTTAGATAAAGTATCAGCCGTTTTGGACCACTTGAATAGGAGAACGCAAGAAGACTGGGTCAGCTTCCTAAGCTGTCTGGCAGCACAGGGGCAAGGACACATAAAACAAATGCTAGGTACCTGTTTATAAAATTCATTTCATTTAATTTGTTATGGAATTAATGGAGGTAATTTGTTAAATATCTGTCCTTATCCACAAATAGGAGGTTGGAGATGCTTGCTACAGTACTGCTAATTGCTAAGGGCTCACTAACCCCCAAAGAATTATTGAATCGTGACAAAGTACGCAAGGAAGGTTCAACTGTCACTGTGCCCGTTACCTGAGAACTATTCTGAATCTCCTCAATATCATTTTCTGAAACTTGAAATTAATTAATGGTCATATGGGAACTGGTGTTTAACAAAGACTGTGATGCCACCTCCATTTTTAGCTCAGCTGACTGAAAGTTTTCAGAGATAAAGCGAACACTTTTCGTCCGTCGTCTGTCCATACGTCCTACTGTCCATACGTCCTTCTGTCCATACGTCCAATGTCGTAACTTTGGACCTTGAATCTTCATACTTGATATCCGGGTAGTTCGATTAAAAAATATTATTGGAAACCTGAAATCAGGTCTCTGTTTTCTATATCCTTCAAGCTATTGGGCTCATAAATACCACCCAGAATAATTAAAAATTTTATACAAAAGCTGCTATTTCTGAATAACCAATGCATTGATCGTTATGATTCCTTGCATGCGTATTAATCATGGAATGTTATATCAGTCCCTGCAGACTGGTGGGTCCACCTGAATTTTTTTTCGAATTTTTACGCATTTTATTTTCTATTTTTTAGACGTTCAAATGAAGTGGTCTGCCGTTAAAAAGTCATTAATTGTAACGATTGACCTGAATCTTCTTACAAATCATGCATGAAGGTCCATAAAATCTCATTGGATACCTGAAATTAGGTGCCTGTTGCCCATATCTTCGGAGGTATGGGGCTCGTTAGTACCCACAGAATAATAAAAAAACGTGCAAAAGCTCCAGTGTCGGAATAACTATTGAAATTATTTCCATGATACATTCCATGTATATTGGTCATGGAGTGTTCAATCAGTTTCTGTGACTGGTGGTATCACCTAATTTTTTCGAATTTTTATCCATTTTTTCTCTATTTTTGAGAACTTCAAATGAAGCTTTCTGGCTGTTTATAGGGGACAAACCGCAACTGTTAGACCTAGAAACTTCTTAATGTACACCAAGAGAGTCACTAGGCAAATCTTCTCGGAAACTTCATTTTAGGTCTCGGTGATATGTATTTTGCGAATAAAGGGCTGATAACAATTTTTATGTACTCTTTGAGTCAGATGGCACATAAATTGTATTTGGCCTAAAATCCTCATACATGAGGATGGCCATAAAATCTCCTTGGAAACCTGAAATAATGTCACTGTGACCTATAGTCTGTAAGATGTGTGAAAGAACATGATTTTTAGACTCTATTAGTCTGGTGCAGCGGGTGGTACCAGCTGGATGTAGAATAAGGTCACTGTGACCTATATGATATCCAAGGCCTATTGGTATAATGCATTATTTTGAGCCCTCTTGGACTCATTGAACCCTTTGTTCAAAGCTCCTTGAATTCAGCTAGTCGCCATGGCCCATGGGTCATTTGTATTTTCGTGCAGCCCCTTCATATGTCTGTTCAAATGTCTTCGGCATGGGTTGGCTTATCGTCCTGGTGTAATTAGATCTTCTATACCTATTAAATTATATATTTGAATTAAATATCATAATAGATTGTATTTATGTGCAGAGGTGTTGTAACTTCCACCTTTCTTCCCCTCGCCATTCAGTCCTTACATTGGGATGCCAGTTGTATTACAACTGTATAAATTTGAAACATAAAAAAGTTAGTACCATAAAAAATCATGATCTAATTGAAAAAATTTATTCTTCCATCAGGAGAATGAGACATAAAGTGATTAGCTCTATCCATCCCTTTGTGTCATTACATGTATATGATAAGTTGGATATGTGAAGTCGATAGGCGACCACGTGTATCCGCTGAAATCAGAATGGTATCGGTGAAGGGACGGATTGAGTGGTAATAGGAAATGGATTGAGTGGTAGTGGGGAATAGAGTGTGTTGCATTATTGATTGGTTGGGGAAGGTGACAAATTGAGGCATTGTCATTTATAAATATATGTATATATGATATATATATATATATACACACAAACAGATGGACACCATACCTTAATTTAATGGCCGTGCGGAGATACAAGCTGACCAGGTAATTATCCTCTCAGTAATATTCAGAATTTGATATATCAGTAACACCTATGATATGAATAATTCAGCAATACCAATCAGGTATGTTACTCAAACATTTTGCTCAGGGGAAATATTAGGCCTATCCCGGGATTTGACCCCATTCTGGTGGCGTATTGAACTGGGTGGCGGAAAATAACCAGTTACTTTAAATTAACATCCCGAGGACCGCCATAATTTCAGGAATTAGATACACTTCAATAGAACCCTTGCCGATTCTTACAATAGTAATAATGGCTTGATTCTGGCTCGAGTAATATTTGGCGAAAACTCGTGTTCAACATTCTCTTCTCCTCGTTTTAAGCCTAGTATATATGTACATTCAAATGAAGGAAGTACGAGGTTACTCTGCATTTGTAAAAACGTGTATATATATATATATATATATATATATATATATATATATTTATAGAGAGAGAGAGAGAGAGAGGGGGTATACACAGAAAAGTGGTTCACTGCCAGTGAACCACTTTTCTGTGTATACCCGTTCCATCTGTTAAACAATGAACCAGCCTGGTTATTCATACATCTATATATATATATATATATATATATATATATATATATATATATATATATATGGTATAGCCGTGTTAATCTGTAGTTGAAGCTAAAGTTAAGATAAACTGTGACGCCTTTTAGATAGACTAACTAGTTTATTAACACACTTATGTGTGTTAATAAACTGGTTAGTCTATCTAAAAGGCGTCACTGTTTTTCTTAACTTTCGCTATATATTTATATATATATATATATATATTGAGGACCTTATTCATTTAAGAGAAAATAGAAATCAGTATTGAGTGTGGTCCAGTGTGTTAACATTTAATATAAAGTAACAAGAACCAATAAATAAGTGCATTTTTGGTTGCATTTAGGACTCAGTTATTCAAGTCTTGGGAGCACAAAGCAGTCAATCGTTGGCGCCACCTGGAGGTAAAATTTATATAACATAAAATGGTCACAAATGGTTAAACTTTTATGTTAAATGTATTTGAGTATATATAAATAAAATTAATATATATATAAATAAAATTAATAAATAATATACTACTTTATTTAATGACAGTTTAAGTGTGAACGTATTACATTGCCATACCTGTGTCTAAGATTTTCTGATACCTGAAATAAGTAATTTTTTTCAATTTGTATGTTTTTAATATCACATAGGATCCAAATCTATACATACAATATGTATTAATTAGATATATGTAGCATACACAAGTATAAATATATATATATATGTATAAATATACAGATTTTATAAGTGTGAATATCTTGTCGTTTTACTGTTTACAGAAACCGGGAGAAATAAAGGATATCAGTCTTACCAGGTAACTGTCGTGTCGTTATTTCTGTATTTCAAGATTTGATATGCCACTATGACCTATAATAAGAATAATTCAGCAATAGGAATCATTTTCCCTCGGAAAATACAAGGCTATTTCCGCTATTCGACCAAAACCGGTCGCGCAAAGCAAGAAGTCACAGTTTTGATGAAGTAGGTAACTTCCAAGTACCATTCTCAGGAAAGCCAGAAAGTCTATTCAGGAATTATATTGGCATCAATAGAACCCATAACGATTATAACCATAGTAATGAGTGCATAATTCCATGTCGGAGAATACTCGTTGAGTTCACGAGTTCAAAATGTTCTTCGCCTCGTTTAAGCCTGGTATAAAAGTACATTCAAATGAAGGAACTGTGAATCTTCTTTAAATGTGATTATTTTATATATATATATATATATATATATATATATATATATATATATATATATATATATATATATATATAATTATATATATATATGGTGTTTATATTTCATTTTGTTTCAATCTATAATCAAACATACAAAAACGTTAACTCATCCATGTCAATATTACTATTGTTGTTATTCTGTAGAAAAACCGACATTTTATATGCAGCTAGTGTCCTGCAGTTCACCATATCTTACTGAAATCCTTTCTTATAGTGTTTTTTTTTTAATTTCAGAGACAGTAGAACTCAGCATAGAGTGTGGTCCAATGTGTTAACCATATTATATAAACTGCATTTTTGGTTTCATTTAGGAATCAGACATCAAAGTCAGGGAAGAACACAGCAACCAATCACTGACGCCACCTGGAGATAAAATTTTAATAACACTAATGATCCATATTGATTAACCGTTTCTGTTAAATGTTTTGAGTATATATTAATACACAAAACAGACTAAAAGATATATCTTTATTTACAGAGCTCACCTTGACTAAGCCCAATCAGAATAAATCCTGGCAGCTCCAGGTGGCGAAGCAATACAGACGTTTTAACAATTGTATTAGCGTATGCTCTTTCGGGTCCAAAAAGCGAAACGAAAAGATTGCTTCTCTGTTTATCCAACCGACCTGTTCAATCTACACTACTGATGGCAAAAAGGAATGCGATGTCAAGAATGTACATGACATATTCTCTAATGTAAGGGCATAATGTTTTGTATTAAAAACAATTAAAGATTCTGTATTATTAGTTATGTATCACGAATTATTCGTTAAGATTGGGATACTATATGTTTTCAAATTATCTGGTAATTTCTATATATAAGACCAGTTCATGATATAGTGCTGCCTTCTTCCGCTTCTTTATGTTACCCTTTATCTTTTCTTAATTAATATGTATATTAACTTGCTTGTAATTGGCAAAAATATACAAAATATTGAAGTCGTTGATTTATATAATCTCATTTCAAACTGAATACTGAGCTTTAATTTAAATTTACTGCCACGAGCATTATATATATACATGTATATAATATATGTATACATATATATATATAAATATATGTATATTTATGTATATATATATAAACAAAAATTACACAATGAAACAAATATGATATTGCTTCATTTTATACAGTTACATAGTGTAAAATGCTTTGATTTTTAGATTCATGTAAGAAGAAAATTAATGCTGCATGTATCAGTTAGTATTGTGTGCATAAAATATACTTAAATTGATATATGAATGTCAGATGTGATTTTAATAGGCTATATCCCATATTTCATGAAATAAACATTTGAATATTGTTTTATTGAGAATTTCCGGTAAAAATAATAATAATAATATAAATATTATCAATCTTTTAAGGCATGGAATGCAACATCAACTGTCATTACTGGTCTGCCTGGTTCAGGTAAAACGACCCTGATCAATTGGTATCTCTCAACATGGGCAAGACAGAACTAGAATTATTGAGAATTTCCGGTAAAAATAATAATAATAATATAAATATTATCAATCTTTTAAGGCATGGAATGCAACATCAACTTTCATTACTGGTCTGCCTGGATCAGGTAAAATGACCCTGATCAATTGGTATCTCTCAACATGGAGAAGACAGAAATAGCGGCACCTGCTTGCAAAAGCGGTGACAAGCCAGACTTCACGTATGACCTTATCGTTTGTGTTCTGTTGAAGCAAATTAAGCCAGGAATGACGCTTTCACAAGCAATAAAAGACCAAATTTGTTGGTGTGACTCTGACTGTTATCTCCATATAGATACATTATCAGAGAAAACCCGTCAAGGTCGTTAATAATATTTGACGGCCTTGACGAGTATCGCCCAGAAACTTCATCTGAAATTACAGGAATAATACAAGGTAAAATGTTGCCTAACGTATTAAAGGTCGTCACCTCAAGGCACATCAAACCAAACAGTCCCTCTGCTCAGCTGGTGCTACAGCAAACTTGTTCAGATTAATGAGTTTGATGACAACCGCGTCCGTCAATATATGGAGAAGTATATAAGACTCATCATCAAAACCCTGAAGTCCCGGACACCAACAGATAAAGATGAGCAACACATGTTTGATCAACTGTATGAAGAAATAAAAACAAAACATATGTTATCTCTGTGTCACACACCTCTCCATCTCTGCTTCTTTTGTCAATTGGCAGAAGAAGGAGAGATAAGTCAAAACAAAACACAGCTTTATATTATGTTGCTAAAATTTATATTAGATACTTACACATCCAAAACAAGACCCCGTTCAGATTTTATCCTTCACAATATTCATGTGTACAGCGATGAATTAATTCCCTGTGGTATTGGTGCATTAGATCTACTGCGTGGTGAGCAGGTTTACATTTACTCATGATACAGGAGAAGGTGACAGCAGTCAGAACTTTATAGATTTAGGGATTAAATTTGGATTGATTATTCCAGTTAAGCCAAAACCCTTAGGGGAAACAAAGCTTTACAAATTCATTCATTTGTCTGTACAGGAATGTGTTGCTAGTTATGTTTTAGCACATAATAAAAGAGAGAGGAGGTTATTTATATCATTTTTGACAGACATATTCCGACTTCACGCCTGTCGTAATATAATTTTATTTTGTTGTGGTATTTCTGAGGAATGCGGAAACTAGCTGCTCTCACACGTGGTCCAACTTCTCAGAAACAGCAAGGATAACCCGACCGCTCAACAGTGTCCATATTTTAACGCCTTTTCCTGGGACTCCGGGGAGGGTGACTGGAGGGCTGAAACAACCATGTCCAATGACATCAGTCATTTCATTGCTCAGTGCGTCGGGGAGTATAAAGATAAAAAGATATGTGGCATTCCTTTACCAGACGACTTAACACTTGATCTCTCTCAGCCTGAGACAGACGCCATGCTGACAATGTTCAAACACCAAAAGCCTCGATCAAGGGTCAGGTCAGTTGAAATAAAGAATGGTGATCTCAGTAGAAATGTATGGGAGCCCACAGCGTCAGTGATTCAGCCGAGTGAGCTGAAAGGGTTTTATTTATTCATGGATCATATAAAGGACACAACAGCACTAGCGGCCAGTATAAATCAAATGACCAAACTGTCACATTAGTCATGGAGATACAATCCCTGACAGAGATTGACTGTCATCGCATCCTGACGGCGATCCATGAAACAATACCACTTGTTAGATTGTCCCTGAGATATTTCTGCCTGAGTTCCCGTGATGTATTTTCAGACCTCATGGGGGCATCAAAGCATTTGGTGACGTTAGCTTTATCAGACGCTGACCTGTCACTGCTGGGTCACCGCGTGACGTCACTCGTCACGTCCGAACATATAGCTGAGCTTGTTATCGACAACAGTCACATGTCCCGGGAGCAGGTGACGTCACTGTGTGCGGCCCTTCCCGGATAATGCCCTCATCTGCTCCACCTAAACATGTCGAGTAATGGTATATCTGGCAAAGAAGACAAAGTGGCTGAGGCCGTCTCAAAACTAAACAATCTGTCATGGCTGGCCATCAGGGATTGTAATATAACATCAGAGGGACTTTGGTGTATCTTACAACTCATGCCCCGCTCACTACGTTTCTTAGACGTTTGTAACAATGGTTTCACAAATTTCTCATGGCCGTCAATGTCTAAACATGTTTTACACTTACGCTCCCTTCGTTTTCTCTGGTGTCAGGGTACAGCTGTACCGGCCAAGGTGAGGCAGGAAATGGTGCACAAATGTAGGGAGAACCTCCCTGATCTCATATTGATATACGACGGTAAATCATTCGAGGATGGTAAACAAAAATTAAATACGTTTATTGTTGAAGAAAACAATAGGATAGTTGCCAGGGAATCTAGTTATATGTGACGGTGACCAGTGCCAGAATTTGAATTCTTTTGATATTCCGAACAGGGCACGATAGACATACTAATCTATTGGTAAATGGTTGTCTTTTGTCTAAAAGGGCGTAGTTAATGTAAAACTTGTAAATTACTTATGGGAATAAAATAGGAATCATAATATAAATAGGACATTATTTATGAACATTGTTATAAATGTATATATATTGCTTCTAACATATGTGTTTCATTATAAAAATAGACATGTAGATATTTAGAAGTTTTCGTTTTGAAAATGTAATGCGTTTATACCTACATATCCTCTTCATGCCCATTGTGGCATATGAGGCCATACATATGCGTATATACTGATGCATATATTCAAACTCTGTTTTCCAGATGAATTACTCAATATTTTGGACCATTCAAAACAATTAAATGAGGCATATTTTATTGTCTTAAAATACAAGTAAACTTTAACGTATACTGCACAAGTCGGCCAGAACAAAAGCGCCACAATCCGTGTTTGTTTATCTCACAGACATGATTGTACGGAGGGCCGTCAGGAAGAGCGATTTCTTGTTCACTCCAACTTATGACAGTTTCATTACATCGGACTTAGGTTGCGTATTCATCAAGGATTCAGTGTTTATTTGTTTCTGTGTGCATAGTTGCATCCGTTCGGCCATTATCATTAACAATAATAATCAATTTGTGAACGTGCCAAAACTCTGAATTTTTTTTTCAAAATACACTGGGCGACAAAAAAAAGAATGAAAGTTTGTCAACGTACCAGACGTAATTCAAGGAAGCAAAAACGGGCGACAGCACTTGAAATTGCTCCATAATAAAAAAAATGGTTACAATTTTTATACGATTAATACAGACACACACACAGGTATGAGCCAATCATCATGTGTTTTGTTTCATTATAAAAATTTAAATATTGTTCCCATTCTGACGGAAGTGTATCATCTGTTATTACAATGTTTGTGCTAATTATTGACTGACAAATTGATGTATATGTTTCCATTCATATGTTTCGTAATAAAATCTTAATCACATTGAAATATGTTGTATTGTTTTCAAGAGGCATGAATTTCCTTGGAGTGAACAGACAGGCAATAGCTACTGGGTCAAGGGCAATGAATTGTGTCACATGCTGAATGAACATCGGTTGCGGCTCAGGAAAATATAAACAGGATTCAAATCAATTCTATCACCATCAAAAAGGTTACTATCACCAACAGCATTAACACCATCACAACTACTACCACTGTCCCAAGATTCTCCACAGGTATAACCACTGCTGCCACTACCACTACTTCAACAACCATCATTGACAGTACCAATACTACCACGCATACCACGATTACTCCCACGACCACTACCATCACTACTGCAAATACCACTAACACCCTCCCGATTCCCACTACAACGACCATATCTACCAACACCACTACCACTATCATCACGACCACTATCATTTCTATCGCTACTACCAACACCACTACCACCATCCATGACACAACTACCAGTTTCACTACAACCATTACTTCTACCACTGCGACTTCCACAAATACCACTGATACACCGTCACCTCTATCACCACCACTTCCATAACCACTACAACAACAACCATCACTACAAAATTGCAACCACCACTAATACAATCTCCAGTATACCATCATCCCCAACCCACTGCCACCTCCCCTACAACCATTCCGCCACTTCCACTACTTCCATAACCACAACCACTAAAACCAGCACCACAACTACTATTAGCACTCCGCTACCAGTGCTATGATTACGAACACCATTAGTAACATACACAAGTACTAAGACTAAAGAAACCTCTTACACTGCTTTCACCATTACTACCACTATCATGATTTCCATCAATTCCACAACTTCCACCATTACTTCTGTAACTTCTTACAGATATAATTTTTTAAATAATTTTATCCCAAAATATAAGATAAATAACACAATCAACCGGAGCAGGCATGTGGTATCCTAACAAAAGGTCTTTATAAATGCCTAGACATCTTTCACCACTATTCCTTCACATCTTCGGCCTGGCTTCGTCTCTCTTTCTCTCTCTACATGCACTAATTTCCATTTTAAATCTGCCACATGCATTTTTTATACAAACCCATTAATTTAGACTTGCACTATGTTTTGTGTTAATATTTCATACATTAACTCTAGTTATTCAATAATTTATAATATGCTCTGAATAGAAACTATATGTATTTTGACTATGGATGCAGAATATTAACATCAGACTGGTTGCGCCATCTTTCTTTCCTCTACTCACGTAATTTTGAGACTGACAGGGTTATCAGACAGAGTTTGATTCAAGTAAAACACAGATTCCTTTCATAGACGGGTCAATTTATGGTGAAAATACCCCAACCTCAAAAAAAGTTGCTACAAGAGGTTTTTCAACGGTTTTTGGTACTAATGAACCGCCGGAATAACATACTAACAATCTAAGAAAATCTAACTTCCTATAGCATTTTATTTTCAAGATGGCGTCCAAGATGGCCGCCGAGACGCTAAAACAGCCATAAATTGTTTATTATTCATCTTAGAATTATCATCGAGCATTCAAATATTCTAATACATGAAACATGACAGCAAGGATGGACACCAAAACCATTCGGAGAGCTAAAAATTGCACGTTTCTCCGATCAGGTCTTTAATGTTGGTGTTTATTCAAAAAACATATATTCGACCACATATTAATCCTTAATTTCCACTCTTGTTCTTCCTCGACTGAAGTGCCTGATGGACTCTTTGTAATCATGAACCATCTTCATAAGAGAGCTCAAATTCCTAGTGTAATAAGTTAACCATCTGATTGTATATGCTCCAGTGTCAATACTCCCTGCCCTGATGAATGAAAGGCTGAAGAAATCAGATATTTCTTGCAACATATCTTTCATTTCACAGTGATCAATGTCTAATCTTCTACGAAAGGAGTTAAGAAAGGCTTCTGCTAAAACTCTGGAACCTCCCCCCCCCCCCCCCCCCCCAGACAAACTAATCCTGTTAAACGACATCAGATTTGTGGCCAACTGCAGAAGGTGGACAGGCATGTTTGGTACATATCACGGGGGTTAATTAGACTATGGAAGTTGCTGAATTTGATCCCTTCAAGGAAGAAACAGCCTAAGCATTATGAAGGCATTACTTTAACAAAACAATTTGGATGAATCCGAGATCCAAATCGTTGACTGTGATCGAATAGAACATCTGGCACAAGGAGGCTTAAGACTTTGTCATCACTAGGGCCATGCAAGGGGCTGAGTTTTGGAACTGACCAACACCTGGTTAGATCATTATCATCAATGAGAGGTGAAGGAAACATATCAGCTATCTCATAAACAGACCTTCCTAAGTTAGTGCAGACACACTGGACCCATGCCAAGGATACCTACAATCGTTAGGCTTAACCACTTTTCCATACTACAAAAAGTTTGCAAGAGACATATATACACCAAACTGAAGAAAAGCTGAAGCGAAATCCCTGAAATATATGGGCCATTTGCGATATTTTGTACATTTATGTCCCACCTGTAACACAAATCTATTGTAAAGAAATCTAAAATATTTATTTTTCATATATGTACATACTCATATATATTTAGTTCAGAAATATCGCAGCTACCACGTTCCAAAATACTTAGATAATGATAAATCAGTATTACAAAGTCATCATAATATGTTCCACCCGTAACATACACAGAGGTCCACATTAGTGATCCCAGGTTTTACTTAATCGGAACTTTCATCTTGCATATACCTGGGACGAAGGGACACCTGATAAGTAGAATAAGTGCAGCTTGATAGTCTTATTATTTAATATATTCTGATAAATAGGGTTACGAGTTGGACATTTATGAAAGAATTTTAATTACCATTCACATCAAATTTATACATTAATAAGACAATAAAATAAGTAACATAACCAAAATATACCATGGACTAAAACATTCAAGGCAATGAATCTGATGGAAAAGTTGCAGCAGTATAGCCCGGCATGGCTAAATCAGTGCATCTCTTTGAAATAATAGCTTGAAATATGCTTATTTATGCAGTCCATGAAGCACTGTAAAATTATTCACCATTTAATTAAAAAAAATGCAATCAGTTATGGAATTCACTAAACCACTTTTTTTACCTGTCACTGTTTGTTAATGTTACCAGGTACAGTGTTTATAAATACCTGAATTTATATGGTATCTTATTAACTGTAGGTTTAGTAAATTTAAAACATACAACATTAGGTTTATCGATAATAAAATAATGCATATATCCACCAACAAGTCCCATAAATATAAAATAGATATTCTTCTGTGTATCTTTCGCTTAACCATTTTCCCCTCTACTTATCTTTTTAACTATGCTTCTTAGGCACAGAAGCTTTATTTAGCTGCTTTATTTATCAGTGTTTCTTTTCCTGTGATCACTAATTGGCAATATCTCCAGTACCCAGTTGAACAATGCCTTTTTTTTGGCTTGTTAATTCTTAGTTTTGTTCTTATATTTCCTAATTTTTCCCACCTCTCCATTTTGCCCCGGTGTGTCAAAGGTATATGACTGAAAAAGTAAGTGCTCCGGAAAAAGCATACTTCTTTGAAATAAAAAAATGAAAAAGAGAGTAAAATAAACATTCATTCCCCATTGTTTATCACAGACTAAATAAAGATGAACTTCACATACCACAGTTGTGTATTTATATATCGTTCCCAAAGTGAGAAAAATACATAGCGCAGTTGCTTGAAGATATGGCATTTTCCACATTGTAACACTTGCTGGATATTTGCACTCAAGAAATCTGCAAATGTCAAATTCTTGGTCCAGTGTACTGTTAAAGAAAGGAGGGAAATAGTAAGAGTAAAAGTATATCAGTTTTCTTTCACTGAAAAAAAAGAGGAAAAAAAGAGGGAAAAACAGAGTAATTAGTGTCATTTTGAGGAAATCCTCAAAAAAGTGAGTCTTTCAAAAGAGAGTGATTTGGCTGGCCTCATCATTTCTCTTCTGCATCTATAAAATTACTGTAGCCATTTGTGACCATTTCTGTCTCAAGTGTCAACTTCCCTGTCAGATATGTCTAAATTCTCTAATTCATTAAAACACCTGCAAAATGGTGCATTATTAAATATGAATAAATAATAATATGATAACTGCCTTTCTGTAAGTCTAATTAGTAACACCAGAAAGCACAGAAAGTACATTATAATAGAAATTTGAGACATAGTTTTTAAGTTAATATGAAAGGAGTTGTTTAATCCACTTTAGTATGAACCAAGTAATATTCTGTTTCACTCACAAACGAGTGTGCCTTTCGGGGGTTCTTCGGTGAGATTACCCACATGGGGACGATTACGCACCCATGGCCCGCAGTTGCCGTAGTCACCGGGCCTGGTTGACACCAGAATATAAATGAGAGAAATCGTGTGATACTGCCCTATCACATATTCCGAAACCGGAATAGAATTCTGCAGATTAACATATACATAGTTAAGTTAGCATTACAAAAATGGAGGCGGTTACCTTCACCAATAATTATTTTAAAAAAAGATTAAGGGTTTAACTGTCATCTAGGATTTGCCACTCAGAGGACAACACATCCACGCTTAAGGCTGTTTCAAAGGATTTCCTGATCCCCGAAACACAGTATCAGAAATAAAATGTTCTAGGATGAAAAATAATTGATTTATGGCAGTATTTTATGGAGCCCCTAAAGTGACATACGTGATATTTTTTTTCTGGGTAAATATCGCGTTCCCTCGTGATCTTTTCGCGTTCCCTCGCGATCTTTTCGCGTTCCCTCGCGATAATTTCGCGTTCCCTCGCGATCTTTTCGCGTTCCCTCGCGATCTTTCCGCGTTCCCTCGCGATCTTTTCGCGTTCCCTCGCGATCTTTTCGCGTTCCTTTGCGATAATTTCGCGTTCCCTCGCGATCTTTTCGCGTTCCCTCGCGATCTTTTCCGCGTTCCCTCGCGATCTTTTTGCGTTCCCTCGCGATCTTTTCGCGTTCCCTCGCGATCTTTTCTCGTTCCCTCGCGATAATTTCGCGTTCCCTCGCGATCTTTTCGCGTTCCCTCGCGATAATTTCGCGTTCCCTCGCGATCTTTTCGCGTTCCCTCGCGATCTTTTCCGCGTTCCCTCGCGATCTTTTTGCGTTCCCTCGCGATCTTTTCGCGTTCCTTCGCGATCTTTTCTCGTTCCCTCGCGATAATTTCGCGTTCCCTCGCGATCTTTTCGCGTTCCCTCGCAATTTGGTTTGCGTTCCCTCGCGATCTTTTCGCGTTCCCTCGCGATCTTTTCGCGTTCCCTCGCGATAATTTCGCGTTCCCTCGCGTTTTTTTCGCGTTCCCTCGCGATTTGTTCGGCTAGGCTGATTCCCTGCTCCCCTATATCTGGCATACATGCAAATAAATGGACGCGGGAACCAGTACAACAGTTTACTGTGTATCGTTCTTTGTCTTCAACTTCACTACGCTCCAATAAGATATACGCTCGATGTCAGGTCAACACAACGATGCTTGTATAAGATTAGATTAGTAAAATGATTAAATATGCAGATGACACAGTGACCTTAGGACTCATTTCTGATGACAGTGAATTGCCTTATCGGCAAGAGATATTATATCTGACTAAATGTTGTCAATCATAATCTTCTTTTAAATGAGGAAAAAAAACAAAGGAAGTTTTATTCGATTTTAGGAGAGGGTGTAATGTAGTAATTAAAGTGTGTATCCACAATGTTGGAGTTAAGATTGTTTATAATTTTAAGTACCTTGCTACAATTATTCAGGATGATCTGATAACATATATATATATATATATATATATATATATATATATATATATATATATATATATATGGCATAAATGTTTTCATTAATATTTTATATCTTTTTCTCTTAACTGACATGAAATTAATATTAGGCCAGATTCTATCAAATACTTAAAATACTGGACACAGTTCATCTTGGAAAATTGATACTTCCACTGTAAAAACTATATATATATATATATATATATATATATATATATATATATATATATATATATATATATATATATATGCCTCATGCCCCACATATTTGCTATTTATTATTATGGGTCCTCGGCCACCTGGAGATATGTGCAAACCGGTGTTTTAGATGATCTAATTGATCTGGAAACAACCTAAGACATACTTAAAATAATCGGAATGTCTTAAAATTATTAGATCTGCTATATAGAAATGACGCCTTCGTTGTTGGTATTATAATTTATTACAGAAACACGATATATCACATATCCCAATTATATTTAACAATAATGTCATCTCAGAACATACATACATTTTCAGGCATTTTTACCATATATTTATCATCTTTCCTCCTAATATTTCTTCATTTAAAATTGCGGAAAGTTAACAAATGATTCTCTATTAAAAATTCGTATGAAATAATTCTATGAAACAAAATGTTAACCATTATTATTAATTGATGGTTTGTGAGTAATATCTCTCTGAAGATGGTGTAAGAGACTAAAATAGACTTAATGGGAAGATCGTGCTCGCCGGCCCTGCTTCGGGGGTTCTACCCAGCAATGGGATAGACTACGCACCCAGGGCTCGCAAGTGCAGTGGTCACCGGGGCTTGTTACCGCCAGGAAAAAAGAATCAGAGGAAGCCTGCGATAATGCCGTGTCACGTAATCCGAAAGCGGAATGGAATTCTGCAGATGTTAATATTAAAATATTGAAAATGGTGGCGGTTACCTCCACCAAAAAAATCTTTAATAAAAGAGTATTTGTAAATGCCAAAAGTAAAGTTTACAAATGTCAAACTCGAAAGGAGGCACAACAATCCAGGAAAATGTCCACCTGGCTCGTACTAATAAAAAGTCACTAAACAGGGCCAGGATATCAAAATAAGCAGTTTTAATTCTCATTCTCTAAAGGTCGGTTCTATGCTTCATTTGTTTATCGACTGGCAATTGAAGAATGTGTTAGTCCTCCCAGGGCACACTTGTGGGTTATTATTCACTGATGTGGGGTCGGCAAATAAGTTAAATATTTCTGTTTCTTAATGGAGAACCACATTTACAAAAATACAGTAATGAGACAAGGTGGGTATAAAAATGATCCAGGGTAAAATAACCCTCTGGACACTGGAATATCTGCATACTAGTGTTTAGTATCAGAAGAAGAAGAACAGATGGGGCCTAAGGCCTTCTGTAGAACTACCAAAATAATTATGGGACTGATACAACTGATAATGTAAAACCAACTGATAACGTAATAAATAAATGACCGATAACGTATCACTAACCAATAATGTAATGCGAAATCAAACGATAATGTGACAGATTTCCCTAGCAGAAAACGTAAAACAGAATTAATTGGTAAAGTAAAAACATTTCAGTGAACCTGACCAAACCAAATTGGACCTTCCGCATGCTTCTTGGACAATACATGCATTTTTTTTAGCTCAGTTGACCATAGGTCTTCAGAGCATTAGTGATCACCCCTTGTCTGTCCGAGCACAAATCGGTCTCTTTCGAGTCGCACTTTTCATATCTTGTATTACGATTATATAAAACAAATTAGGACATCAAAAGTTCAGACCATTTCAGAATGATAAATTCAAACCAGTGGGGGATCCAGAAATTTTCAGAATTTAGACTGGGGGGGGGGGGCTTGGGCGTCAATACCGGGTATGATTAAAAATAAAGTTCTTAAATTGCGCATTTAAGTTTTTGTTTGGTGTGTTTATATATATATATGTCGCGTGCCATCTTCCGATCTTAAGAAGGACCGACCCAATATCCGATCATGAACTGCCGATGCATTCCTACAGCTTTGAAATAAAAGAAAGAAAATAAATAATAGTTTCTCATCTACGAGTATTATAATTTGTATATTTTATGGTATTATATGTGGAAAGTAGCTGATGGTTGGAAATTTATAAACCTGCAAAGGTTCTATACCTTATACAATAATTTTTATCTTTATTTTTAAAATAAATTTAAATATGTGTATATTTTTTGTATTTTTTGTCTTATTTTATAGAAAATAACAAATGTGTATAAAATATTACCAATATCAGTAAATGAACATAGGGAGATGGGCATGTGCAAAGTTGATATTGTTGATCCGTTGTTGGGTCTGACTGCTAATAACCAAAGAGATAGAAACGAATAATTTGATAATCTAATTGCTAAATAAAATAAATAGAGGTTTGATAAAAAAAATTAAAAATGAATAAATGGGGAATAGATAACATAATCAGAAACATGGCAAAAAGTCTAATCTCTCTTATTCAAGTATCGCTTTGTTTACCTGACATCGAGTGAATTTCTAAGAGGTGGAGTACGGTGGTGTTAAAGACACAGAACGAGACACAGATAAGTGTTGTACTGGTTCCCGCGTCCAATTTTGGTATGCTAGATGTTGTATGCTAGATATAGGGGAGCAGGGAACCAGCCTGCCTCAAGTGTCAACTTCCCTGTCAGATATGTCTAAATTCTCTAATTCATTAAAACACCTGCAAAATGGTGCATTATTAAATATGAATAAATAATAATATGATAACTGCCTTTCTGTAAGTCTAATTAGTAACACCAGAAAGCACAGAAAGTACATTATAATAGAAATTTGAGACATAGTTTTTAAGTTAATATGAAAGGAGTTGTTTAATCCACTTTAGTATGAACCAAGTAATATTCTGTTTCACTCACAAACGAGTGTGCCTTTCGGGGGTTCTTCGGTGAGATTACCCACATGGGGACGATTACGCACCCATGGCCCGCAGTTGCCGTAGTCACCGGGCCTGGTTGACACCAGAATATAAATGAGAGAAATCGTGTGATACTGCCCTATCACATATTCCGAAACCGGAATAGAATTCTGCAGATTAACATATACATAGTTAAGTTAGCATTACAAAAATGGAGGCGGTTACCTTCACCAATAATTATTTTAAAAAAAGATTAAGGGTTTAACTGTCATCTAGGATTTGCCACTCAGAGGACAACACATCCACGCTTAAGGCTGTTTCAAAGGATTTCCTGATCCCCGAAACACAGTATCAGAAATAAAATGTTCTAGGATGAAAAATAATTGATTTATGGCAGTATTTTATGGAGCCCCTAAAGTGACATACGTGATATTTTTTTTCTGGGTAAATATCGCGTTCCCTCGTGATCTTTTCGCGTTCCCTCGCGATCTTTTCGCGTTCCCTCGCGATAATTTCGCGTTCCCTCGCGATCTTTTCGCGTTCCCTCGCGATCTTTCCGCGTTCCCTCGCGATCTTTTCGCGTTCCCTCGCGATCTTTTCGCGTTCCTTTGCGATAATTTCGCGTTCCCTCGCGATCTTTTCGCGTTCCCTCGCGATCTTTTCCGCGTTCCCTCGCGATCTTTTTGCGTTCCCTCGCGATCTTTTCGCGTTCCCTCGCGATCTTTTCTCGTTCCCTCGCGATAATTTCGCGTTCCCTCGCGATCTTTTCGCGTTCCCTCGCGATAATTTCGCGTTCCCTCGCGATCTTTTCGCGTTCCCTCGCGATCTTTTCCGCGTTCCCTCGCGATCTTTTTGCGTTCCCTCGCGATCTTTTCGCGTTCCTTCGCGATCTTTTCTCGTTCCCTCGCGATAATTTCGCGTTCCCTCGCGATCTTTTCGCGTTCCCTCGCAATTTGGTTTGCGTTCCCTCGCGATCTTTTCGCGTTCCCTCGCGATCTTTTCGCGTTCCCTCGCGATAATTTCGCGTTCCCTCGCGTTTTTTTCGCGTTCCCTCGCGATTTGTTCGGCTAGGCTGATTCCCTGCTCCCCTATATCTGGCATACATGCAAATAAATGGACGCGGGAACCAGTACAACAGTTTACTGTGTATCGTTCTTTGTCTTCAACTTCACTACGCTCCAATAAGATATACGCTCGATGTCAGGTCAACACAACGATGCTTGTATAAGATTAGATTAGTAAAATGATTAAATATGCAGATGACACAGTGACCTTAGGACTCATTTCTGATGACAGTGAATTGCCTTATCGGCAAGAGATATTATATCTGACTAAATGTTGTCAATCATAATCTTCTTTTAAATGAGGAAAAAAAACAAAGGAAGTTTTATTCGATTTTAGGAGAGGGTGTAATGTAGTAATTAAAGTGTGTATCCACAATGTTGGAGTTAAGATTGTTTATAATTTTAAGTACCTTGCTACAATTATTCAGGATGATCTGATAACATATATATATATATATATATATATATATATATATATATGGCATAAATGTTTTCATTAATATTTTATATCTTTTTCTCTTAACTGACATGAAATTAATATTAGGCCAGATTCTATCAAATACTTAAAATACTGGACACAGTTCATCTTGGAAAATTGATACTTCCACTGTAAAAACTATATATATATATATATATATATATATATATATATATATATATATATATATATATATATATATATATGCCTCATGCCCCACATATTTGCTATTTATTATTATGGGTCCTCGGCCACCTGGAGATATGTGCAAACCGGTGTTTTAGATGATCTAATTGATCTGGAAACAACCTAAGACATACTTAAAATAATCGGAATGTCTTAAAATTATTAGATCTGCTATATAGAAATGACGCCTTCGTTGTTGGTATTATAATTTATTACAGAAACACGATATATCACATATCCCAATTATATTTAACAATAATGTCATCTCAGAACATACATACATTTTCAGGCATTTTTACCATATATTTATCATCTTTCCTCCTAATATTTCTTCATTTAAAATTGCGGAAAGTTAACAAATGATTCTCTATTAAAAATTCGTATGAAATAATTCTATGAAACAAAATGTTAACCATTATTATTAATTGATGGTTTGTGAGTAATATCTCTCTGAAGATGGTGTAAGAGACTAAAATAGACTTAATGGGAAGATCGTGCTCGCCGGCCCTGCTTCGGGGGTTCTACCCAGCAATGGGATAGACTACGCACCCAGGGCTCGCAAGTGCAGTGGTCACCGGGGCTTGTTACCGCCAGGAAAAAAGAATCAGAGGAAGCCTGCGATAATGCCGTGTCACGTAATCCGAAAGCGGAATGGAATTCTGCAGATGTTAATATTAAAATATTGAAAATGGTGGCGGTTACCTCCACCAAAAAAATCTTTAATAAAAGAGTATTTGTAAATGCCAAAAGTAAAGTTTACAAATGTCAAACTCGAAAGGAGGCACAACAATCCAGGAAAATGTCCACCTGGCTCGTACTAATAAAAAGTCACTAAACAGGGCCAGGATATCAAAATAAGCAGTTTTAATTCTCATTCTCTAAAGGTCGGTTCTATGCTTCATTTGTTTATCGACTGGCAATTGAAGAATGTGTTAGTCCTCCCAGGGCACACTTGTGGGTTATTATTCACTGATGTGGGGTCGGCAAATAAGTTAAATATTTCTGTTTCTTAATGGAGAACCACATTTACAAAAATACAGTAATGAGACAAGGTGGGTATAAAAATGATCCAGGGTAAAATAACCCTCTGGACACTGGAATATCTGCATACTAGTGTTTAGTATCAGAAGAAGAAGAACAGATGGGGCCTAAGGCCTTCTGTAGAACTACCAAAATAATTATGGGACTGATACAACTGATAATGTAAAACCAACTGATAACGTAATAAATAAATGACCGATAACGTATCACTAACCAATAATGTAATGCGAAATCAAACGATAATGTGACAGATTTCCCTAGCAGAAAACGTAAAACAGAATTAATTGGTAAAGTAAAAACATTTCAGTGAACCTGACCAAACCAAATTGGACCTTCCGCATGCTTCTTGGACAATACATGCATTTTTTTTAGCTCAGTTGACCATAGGTCTTCAGAGCATTAGTGATCACCCCTTGTCTGTCCGAGCACAAATCGGTCTCTTTCGAGTCGCACTTTTCATATCTTGTATTACGATTATATAAAACAAATTAGGACATCAAAAGTTCAGACCATTTCAGAATGATAAATTCAAACCAGTGGGGGATCCAGAAATTTTCAGAATTTAGACTGGGGGGGGGGGCTTGGGCGTCAATACCGGGTATGATTAAAAATAAAGTTCTTAAATTGCGCATTTAAGTTTTTGTTTGGTGTGTTTATATATATATATGTCGCGTGCCATCTTCCGATCTTAAGAAGGACCGACCCAATATCCGATCATGAACTGCCGATGCATTCCTACAGCTTTGAAATAAAAGAAAGAAAATAAATAATAGTTTCTCATCTACGAGTATTATAATTTGTATATTTTATGGTATTATATGTGGAAAGTAGCTGATGGTTGGAAATTTATAAACCTGCAAAGGTTCTATACCTTATACAATAATTTTTATCTTTATTTTTAAAATAAATTTAAATATGTGTATATTTTTTGTATTTTTTGTCTTATTTTATAGAAAATAACAAATGTGTATAAAATATTACCAATATCAGTAAATGAACATAGGGAGATGGGCATGTGCAAAGTTGATATTGTTGATCCGTTGTTGGGTCTGACTGCTAATAACCAAAGAGATAGAAACGAATAATTTGATAATCTAATTGCTAAATAAAATAAATAGAGGTTTGATAAAAAAAATTAAAAATGAATAAATGGGGAATAGATAACATAATCAGAAACATGGCAAAAAGTCTAATCTCTCTTATTCAAGTATCGCTTTGTTTACCTGACATCGAGTGAATTTCTAAGAGGTGGAGTACGGTGGTGTTAAAGACACAGAACGAGACACAGATAAGTGTTGTACTGGTTCCCGCGTCCAATTTTGGTATGCTAGATGTTGTATGCTAGATATAGGGGAGCAGGGAACCAGCCTAGTGATCATTTGTAAGATCGCGAGGGAACGCGAAAAGATCGCGAGGGAACGCGAAAAGATCGCGAGGGAACGCGAAATTATCGCGAGGGAACGCGAAAAGATCGCGAGGGAACGCGAAAAGATCGCGAGGGAACGCGATATTTACCCAGAAAAAAAATATCACGTATGTCACTTTAGGGGCTCCATAGTATTTTTGGATCTTTGTGCCGATTTTCTATTTACATGACTACTCAACGATGATTTTTACGGGTTTCAATGGATTTCTTGACCAAGCAAACCCAGTAGTAGATATCAAAATTTTAACTCTACTATGAAAAATACATGATGATTGCTGTTTTTAGAATCTTGGCAGCCATTTGGACGCAATCTTGGATTTTTTCACTCACGTGACTATTCAAAGATGCTTTTGTGGGTTTCAATGGATTTCTAGGCCCGGAAACCCATATCAAAATATCAAAATATAGATAGATATCAACATTTTAACATTACGATAAATAATGAATGATTTCTGACTGTTTTTAGGGTCTTGGCGGCAATCTTGGACGCCATCTTGAAAATAACATGCCACCGTAAGTCAGATTTTCTTAGATTTTTTTATGATATTATCGGTGTTCACTAGTACCAAAAACCGTTGAAAAACCTCTTGTAGCAATTGTTTTAAGGTTAAACCGTATATTGACCCGACTTTCATGATTCATATTTTTCATACCTTCAGCAATTATGGCAGTAATTATTAGGAAGACAATCTAAATAGAAGCTTTTTTTGAGAATTTAGGTTATCAAATTATTGTATGTTTGGCAATTCACTATTTAAATAAAGTATTCTATTTTTCTAATGTATTTCTATTTTGGGTATATAAAACAAGCCAAGGATTTTAACATTGTTAACACCCAAAGTCAGAGTGACAACCGATTCTTTATCTTGTTTAGGTAACACTTCAGTAAAAAGTCCAAGTGACTGAATATATTGAAATGAATGGGGTTTTTTTCAATGAGTGTTATCACCTTAATTATTAGATAGGGATCGCCCTCTTTATTTTGTTCGATTCTCGCGGTACGTTTTGTTCTGGTGACATGCCAAATAATAAAAGGTTAATAATAACCCGTGAAATCGACGACTCCAAAATGGTTTCTGCTTCATCCAAGAGGCAATTTCCTTTAACTTGAATCTTTAAATATTCAGTTTGCATATTATTATCTTATCTTTTAAGAAAAAACTGCGCGAACACCTGTATTGTATTACCAATATGCTGAAAGGTCTAACAATATGAAGTTATCAGTATATCACGGTTAAGCGGGGTAAAGACGAGGACTTACCTACACTGACAACGGGAAAGAGAGCACGGTTAATGTGTTTTACCTACCTGATAACTTTAGAATGCACGTGAAAACGGGCTTGCCCCATTTACTTAGTGACTCAAACGTCAATAATCTGCAATCAGTTTTCAGTTTGACATTATTACGTCCGGCTGTGTGTGTATTGGCCATTGGATCGTCATTCAGTGATAAGCCATGCTATTCCAGTTGCATGTCGATAGAATAATATCTTTGATTGTGCTTGTATGGTACATTGTGATCAGCTCTATGATTGTGTTTGAATGAGATATTGTGATAGGCTCTATGAACGTGTTGAAAGAGATATTGTGATTAGTTCTATGATTGTGCTTGAATGGGATATTGTGATCTATGATTGTGCTTACATGGCATATTTTTATCAGCTCTATGATTTTGCTTACATGGCATACTTTGATCAGCTGCATGGTTGTGCTTACAGGGAATATTGTCAACAGCTGTAAGGTTGTGTATGATTGTGCTTGATCTACTCAATAGTGCAGTGGTGAGGTGTATAGTTTATAGTTGTGCTTTCAAGGAATGGAAAGTCGGCCCTTGGAGCATGAGAGAGAGAGAGAGAGAGAGAGAGAGAGCGTGCAAGTAAGTTCTACTTAGAGTATTTTAGATAATGCATGAGTAAGTGAGGGAATGAGTTGGTGCAAGGTTTATGCACATTTGACGCCTTGATTTTAAGCAAACGGTCAGTCAGGCAGGGCACAAATTGTATTATTTAGCCCTAGAATCTTTTAATATAATTCTCTTTGGAAACCTGAAATTAGGTTGTGGTGACCTATTTTGTAAGTTATTGGTCAAAAACATGATTTGGGCACCACGAATGTCAGAGGGTCAGAAATTGTCAACAGGAGCCCTAGAGTCGTCCAGCGCACAATCACCAGAGTTAACCCAGGTAATTATCCATAGAATTATACAATTACGTCATGGTGACCTATATTCTGCAAAATGGAGTACAAATTTTATCCATTAGACCTAGTATTTTCATCAAGGGTAGTCTTTGGCAAATCGTCTTGAATAAGTTATATGGTTAAATCATGACTGGTACTTTTATCACTTCCGCTGAATAACCAATAGTGCAACAGTCTACCTATACATGAGCAATGAGGCCACTGTGACCTGATTTACATAAATTATAGGACAATTTACATACCCTCAGAACCACTAGTACCAAACACGTATACACATCTGGTACAATTACTAATACAAACACGCCATTCAGCTGAGCATCATGGCCCATGGATCACTTGTATATGTGAACAATATTTAACCGAATATAGCACATCTGATTTGTCAGTGTGTGCCTATCATGATCGTGAGAACACTGATCTTTTAAAGAGTAAGATAAGGTTCTAGAACGTTGCCAAAACATACCTTTCTTTACATGATAACCTCTTACCATTGTCATTATAGGAACTGATTAATAACTGTTCACAACACCTTGCTTTTCAAGTATGATAAAAAACGATTAGTAGCTTGTATTGTGACCCTTCTGGAGGCAAAGATGCATGTAACGCCCACTGTATATATTTTCCTCGCGAAGCCCGGGCAACATTTTGGTATCATCTGTTACACGTGACAACACCTGACTGATAAAGGTATATTAGACTAAAGTCTTAATATTTTAGTCATATGTAAGACAAAATATTTTACGAGATTGCTTGTAAAACTCTAAAGTCAATAGATTAAACAGATTATACGTACGTCGATCATAAAGGGAAATGTAACAATTAAATATGTTAAATTGGATTGATTTGGAGGAAGCGTCTTTAAAGGAACTTAAATCCATCACTATCACACTGATAAATACGTACCTCCACTTTACAGCTACCGTTATAGCTGAATGATGTATAGATGAAATCATAATATGTTAAACATATACTTTTGATGTAATATATGTTGTACTTACAGGTAGGCCTCTCTGCAAACCAAATCTAGCCCCATCCTTTGACATCATAGTACGTACATATTGCTCATCTACAGTTGCATGCAGGTTATGGTTCTTCAGTGTATCACAAGTACAGGGCTTGGTGAGTACATAACCACTTTTCCCTCTATCACCTCTGATTTGTATTCACGCACCAACAAGCCAATGCTTGATGCCCACACAATTATTACCTTATATATACATATATATATATATATATATATATATATATATATATATATATATTTATTTATTTATTATCCGTAACTAGAACAAATAGTAATGTTGTGCTGTTCATTTAATTTTATGATTAACCCGAGCAATGACTACCTGTTAGATAAGAAACGTGGCTTGAGTGTGGACGCTAGATATAAATTGCCCAGATTCTGTGGTTGGAAATGCAATGTGATACATTATATCACTTAAAATAATCAATGACCTGTCACCTGTAAAGCACCATGTGTTTCTCAATAAGAGCCACGGGTCTATTATATATATATATTTATATATAATTTATTTATTAATGAATATATATTATTTTATATCTTCCTGGGCGCCCCGCTCGCATATGTTCACTTTCCACATGTGCCACCTGCACTCCAGAGGCCTTTAGGCTGCATCAGCCGTGTCCATATTTTTACAATTAAAACGAAAATTAACTCTCCTTACCTATCCCCACGTACCAGGCTTTCAAAGTCAGTTCGTCTACATTTAAACGAAAGCTTTTCTGTTCGATCGGGATTTTAAAGTCAGTTCGGCTACGTTTAAACAGTGGCTTTTCTTTTCGACTCGATACGTAGTGAATGTATCTGCTGGTGTCATAACATCGCCTGTTCACGGGTGACGTTATACTTTGTGACCTCACCTGACAAAAACACCGTCCCTGTGTCCCCGTTCATTCAAACAACGACATAATATGTGGATGGTTTCGCAACCTTCTTATGTAAGCATGCAATAATAATTGTCAAAACATCAAGTATGACACAGATCGTAATACAATTATTATAACGGTATTGGGTGAATTTTTGTGGGATTTATTTTTATTGTTACAATAAATGCAAATACTGTGTACTTCGATTTCTCGGTTTCAGGTGCAATCGCCAAAAACGAAGCCCTCGCGAAACGTTCAAAGTGAAGAAATCGCGAAATTTCAGCCTCGCCAATATGAAGCCAGCGACAGTATGCTTAGGCCAATAATACCGTTTATTTGTATCTCGAGGTCTTTCTTCTCGAAGAGCAGTTTCCCCTCTTTCCCCAGGACAACGCTGGGTACCTCTCCTAGTATTATATATATATATATATATATATATATATATATATATATATATATATATATATATATATATATATATATACCAACCATTATCCCGGTTATCATAACGCTTCATTGTCCACCAATGTATGTTTACCTTAATTATAAAATTACACTTCCAAAAATATGACATTAAAACCATCATACTTAAAATGTACTTGGTTCTTTAGTTGAGCTAGTTGCTCAACAGCAAGACACTCACCCTCATTAAAAACCCTAGTAAAACATGCTGTTCAAAGCAAGACTATTGTTCTTATACAAAGCCTGCTCTGTGTCTGATTAAACCTGCTATGCAACACAAGACCCTTAGTTTATACAAAAACTGCTCTGTCTGATGAAACCGCCTGATCAAAGCCCGACCAAGGCCCTTATAAAAAGCCATCTCTGTCCCTGATGAAACCGGCTGTTCAAATCAGTACCCTTACCTTTATACAAAGCCTGTTATTGTATATACAAGAATGTTGTTATATCAAAATGAGTACATACAGCATACCATTGAACTTTGTTTCTACTTACTAGAATTGCAAGAATGCCCACACAAATTATACGTATTATTTTAAAACCATTTTGATCATTTTATTTATTTCAGGCAGAATTTGTTCCCACTCTCTGTGCCAACCCGTTTTGACAACATCAGAACCCATATAATTTCTCCCAAGATAGGTGAGTTAGCTTGCAGCTTCCCTCGTTCTTATGTAATGCCTGGTATAGATAGCAGAACCTTTACAAAGGCTTACTTTTTCCCTGGTCTTTCCAAAAGGCTTTCTATTCCCGTGGACCTTATGTAAAGCGTGATGCTGAAGGCAGGATCCTTGTCTTTAAAAAAGCTTGGTCTTTCCGTAGTCCATAAGTTAAACACGGTGTAGCAAGCAGGGCCATAATCCTTACAAACGCCTTGCTCTTTCCCTGGCTTTATGTAATTTCTGATGCTGACAGCGGGACTCTAGTCTTTACAAAAACTTGGTCTTTCCCTGGTTCTAATGTAAGGCATGGTATGACCTTCCTTAGTCCTGACAACAGGACCATGGTCCATACAAAAGGCCTCCTCTTTCATTGGCCCTTATGTAAAGCATGGTAGTGACAGCAGAGCTTTCTATTGAGGATATTTTAACTTTATAGTTTGTAGTGTTTTGATTATTATTTTCAGGTTATCCATAATTAATCACAATAAATAAAGCATTTTGTTAACATTTGCCATTTAATGACTTGTTTACAGAATGTTTGTCAGAATGTAGTGTTGATTCTATATCCTCATGTATTATACATACGAAATGACTACTAATTAAGAATAATATAGCACCTAATTATGTGTGCATGTTCATTTACTGTTCATATGAATAATGATTGATAGTATAATATTTTGTTTTTTGTTACATTTTTATCGGCTACCATAGTATTTATAGTTCATAAAACAAATATATATTCAATATAATCAAAAGGTAATATTAGTTGTTGGCATAGCTTGTTCAATGTTATTTAGTAATAAGTATAAAGAAGCCAAGCTCAGGGATGCCAGTTAGAAATGGCCATTTCAAATAGTTATGTTGTAACAATAGATGTGTTTGGGCTGCCCGGGGTCAAAGTTTCATCAAAAGTTAACCCTGGTGGACACTGTGCCGTAAGGGCTAAAGGATCTGATTGGGAGAATAAGCAGGTAGAAAGTCAGGACATAGCAGCTGGAAGTCAGTTGTGGCTTTGTCCATGAAGTGGTGAAGCTGAGCGACAGCCAGTTTCTCCACATGCGTGTACAAATAACCCTTTTGTTATTACAACTGTTGTGTATAACCTTTATAATAAGATACCTTCTTAATTATAATTAGTTGTTAATACAAACATTTTTTTTCTTTGTGAAACACAATTCCTCGTGCATTAATAATACTTGTTATGATTTGAAAATAGCTCTTAAATGACTTACCAAGCTATAACAGGCACATGGAAATCCTTTTTTTTTTTCTTTTGCATTTTTGCTTATAAGCAGACGTATATAGTTTCTGTAAAGAGAAAGAATTGATGGGAACTTTAGTCTATACTTTTTTATAATTAATCAATGCATCACCAGACCAATTGGAGAACGTCTTCAGCGAATATGTAATTAAGCATGACCAAACATGGATAGAGTCCGCTTTCTTCCTCAAACCCATGTATTGAAAACCCCAATTCGATAGTTTACTTTTGCACGTACTGCCTATACTCAGAACATAATATAATTCAACATATAATAAATAATATATATATGTGTGTGTGTGTATTTGATCACAAATATATACCAGTATATTCAATAACTAATTTTACCTTATTCTTTAAAATATATTTGTAGCTTGCTCATGATCATAAATAGGTCGTATATACAGACAAAGCATCTTGGATATTTTTGCTTTGCTACACACGATTCAATGTGTATTATTAACACTTGTTATAATTTATTAATGACTCTGGAATATCTTACCATGTTATAATCGTCAGCCCTATTCAAGTGAAAAATCCTTTCTGATTTTCATTTGTACTCTTGCTTGTCAGGCAAACATCTGGTTGCTGAAAAGCGAAAGAATGGATGGCTGACTTAAGTCTACGCGTAGTATCAATTAATCAAAATAACACCATTGTAAATAGAGGGCACCTCCAGTGAACATGTAATTAAGCGTGACCAAACATTGATGATGGAGTCCGTTTTGTTTCTCAGGCCCATGTGTTGAAACCCCCAATTTATTAGTTAATACTGGCTATACTCAAAATAGACTTCTCGATAACATGTGTTATTATGGCCTGTGTATGATGAACGGTTTGTCGAACAAGTTCAAGAGACGGCTGAGTATAGGGTAATACTGCGTATACTACCATCTATCCATGAGAAGTTTACGCTCGTCGAGCAGCTACAGGTTGCTGTGGCCAAGACCTCAGCCCTGTGCGCTTGTTAAGCACGTTCCCTGAGCCAACAGACGCGACGCCACACCAAGGCAAGCAGAGAGCCATGAGAGGCCGCCACCGTACATCCCGAGCCGGTGAACTTTACACCACCGTATGCTATAAATATGTTCATAAAGTCGTCTGGTTTGTGACTAATTTTGTTCGGTGACTGTTTTGTTTAAAAGCAACCATTTTCCTTTTACAATGGCTGGAACTGTTTCTAAATCCATATCACCGGTATTTCTATGAACTGGTAATCCTCATTGCTGCAAAGATTTCATGCGCACATTACTAATAGCGTGTTGTCACCGGCTTGTACCAATGTTTAGTTTAAGTGATCGTAAATTTACAGGAACAGACTAATTTGGCATATTAAGTGGCTGGAAGTTCATCTTTAGACAGATAACCTCAACATTCTTCACATGAAAATAACCTCATAGTTCAAATACATGGCGCATACGCGTCCTAATTACCGAGACATCTGGTCACAATGCAGGTTCCATCTGGACCTCTATTATAGGTTATGACCACAATACGAACCCCTAAGTGCCAAATGGACCCGGTTCACTGAGAAATTGGTTCTAGGAGGAACCATGGTTCTAGATAGAACCATATTGATTATTAAAAGAACCATCAAGAACCCTTTCTTCTTAGTGTGTAATCAGTGAACAGGATGACTGGGATAAAATGTTTAGATCAGGACCGTTTTTATTGGGATCAAACATAACTTTGTTTATGACGTGAATCGTTTATGATTTGTTTATAAATCAGGCCAATGCGCAGGTATTCCTATGACATCTTAGGAGGGAGAGGGGTAGGTTAACAGTTTGCAATTGTGAATTATGCTCTATCCACAACTGTTACAGCTTTAATTTCCATGACTTTTCACTGATCTGACCTTTCATCGTTACACTTTATTGTTTTTTTGTAAAAATTCTGGGCCCTGACAAATATACATTCTATCTTATCACACCCGTCAGAAATAAACCAACACAGGGTTTGACGAGAAAATCTAAGAAACCCGGCCTGTGTCAGTACAGTCTGCTCAAGCTGCGAAGGCGGTCTGTTTTCCAGAGCGGTTTCCAAAGAATATTTGTTTTTACATTCAAGTAAGTCAGCTCACAGAGATTAATACAGAAAAATATGTCTCACTGAGGAGTAACTACCAGTCCAGTCCTTTAAAAACCTGTATATCTGCCTCGTGGATACATACTTTAAACATCAATTAAATTAAATAAATGGAAAATCAAGACGAATTCAGGCTCGCTATCCTAATTTGGTACATTATTATTAAATCAATAATAAATAAAGTAATAAATATAGATTTGGTACATTATTATTATTGAGACATTAACTTATATTACGTTAAGCGTAATATTACGGCCCTGTGATTCGTCTTAATTTCAGCACAGCATAACTTTGAAAGCGGTAAATCCATCCTACAATCTTCAGTCACATGACGAAATTGTAACATTCCCCGCCAGAGTTACAAATTGAATGTTATCGTTAGAATCGTATTGAACACGATCGTATTGAACACATATTTTACCGTGTTTCTTGAATATATTTACAATCAAGTATAGTTACGACAGTCCATATTTTTTGCACCATTATATATGAGATATTTAACGTCTTTAACAAAAATAATTCCAATTTATAGAAAATAAAATAATGGCATTGTTTATTATATATCCCAGATAGGATTGGCTGATTAATATTGGTCTGTTAGTTACCCTTAGCAAATTTCGGTAAATGCCGGATGGACAATAACCCTTCTTCAAGGGGATCACACACGTTTTTTATTGTATCTCATTGTCACACAGCGTCTCACCAGCTTCACGACTTCATAGGCAAAAACCACAACGGACTTCCTACTGCTATGTCCTGACTTTCTACCTTCTACTTCAGCCAATCAGCTCCTTTAACCCTTACGATCAATTAGAACTCATCTCTGTAATGACCACTCATAGTTAATAATGTGTGCAAGGCTAGCTTCGATCGAGAGGTCTACCCCACCAGGGGAGAGGTGTGCCCTGCAGGGTGATTGCATAATACGTTGGCGGCGAAACCACGGGGTGGGAGGGGGGAGGGGGCAATACAATGATGGGTTTATGACATCCACTAATTTTATTTTGAGTATTTGCTCACTTTTGATTGGTTAATCCTTCTAACCCATCTTCCTAATTGATCAAGAAATATCCAGCTTTATTTACACAGTGTCCACTTTTGGATACAGGTGTGCACACTAATCTTGTCAGGGGGCAAGCTAATGACACTTTGGCCCCGGGCAGCCCTAATATATCCATTGTTACAACATGACTATGTGAAATGGCCTAAACTGACATTTTTGAGCTTGGCTTCTTAATACGTAATACTCAATAACATTGAACAAGCTATACTAAAAACTAATATTCCTTTTTGATTATATGAAATATATATTTGCTGTATCAAACTATAAATGCTAGGGAGCAGATAAATATGTAACAAATAAAAAATAAAATATGCGTCTGGTAAAGAAACGGAATGAAGGAATTTCAATCCAAACCGCTGCCGGCATTTGTCTCTATAACGTTTGATGATATTCGTTCCGTTACAAACAGGCACACCTTGATTGTAGGGAGTGTCTGGTACGACAAGCACTAAAAAGGTTTCTTCTTTTTCACTGGCCATAATCTCTGGAAGTATCCCTGTATTGACAGCGATATAACCAAGGTAACTCAAGCTATGACCACTACCGACTTCCACCGAAAGGAGATTATGCAAAGGTTCAAGACTGATGAGTGGTTTGAGATGGTCCTCAAAAAATGACCTTGATATGCTTGTGACCATAGATCCTGTGTCAACTAGGCACTTTGTCCTTATACCCTCAATATATATAAATGATTCATTGGGTTCTCCTATCAGTGCTTCTAAGAACTTGAACTCTGTGCTGGAGCTGTCAGCTATGGCCTCTGCTCGTTCCGCAGCAGGGTCTGGCGATCGTTTAAATCCTCTCTCTGTTTCTTCTTGATTTTTCTCACCTGTTCGTCGGTTAACCGGGTCGGTGATTCACCTGTATTGGCATAATTGTCATATTTATGGCAAGTGGCGTTTTTTCAGTTTCACGCTGTATAAATTTCCCCAAACCTGGGCGCGAAGCATATCATTCTTTGCCGATTGTGGTATCTTACCCGTTTCCACTGCACATGTAAGCAAATGTTCCAATCGACAGCCCCAGAACGTGACTGTTTCATCTGCTCGTTGACTTTCGGCATAAAGTCGTTGGATTAGTGATTCGCCGGAAAGTACATCACCTAACAAACCATCCAACTTTTGAATGATTGTTTCCGGACTCCTCTGCTCAAGCATCCATGTAAGTACGTCCGCCGCTGTACCTCTGAGAGACCGGCGGATGCTCTGCAGTATCACAACCGTGGAATAAGGCTCTTAACTTCATTATTTCCATCGATGCTCATAGGATGAACTCAACCTGTCAAATGACTTTTTGCAAAAATTGGGCCTAAGTCTGGACAGCATCTGGACTACTTGGTCAAGCATGTCATGATCCGAGTCTGCTTTTTCCCCAAGGTTTACATCAGGCCCTTCAGCTTGTGGTTTCCGGTCGAAACGAAGGTTATCCATTTCAATAAGTTGATCATCCTTGATCATCGTCAGTTTTAATGGCGATCCCATAAAGGATCTGTTAGCCAAATCACACAATGCACGACCAGCATCAGCCTGGTCGATAAACACCACATGGCCATCACCTATTGGCTGGCCAGTAGACATTTCCATTTTTAAAAAGACATGTTCAATTTCTCCTACCTGAAGGAAATAGTGTGTTAACTGTTCCTGGGTGATGTCTACAGTTACTCCTTGAATGTATAAGGTACGAAATTTGTGCCTCAGTGTGACCAGTTAACATGCATAAATACAGTTAAGCATAAAACATCAATAATCGGTGCTAATACAAGTAGTGTGTCATTAAAGCATCCTACCACACAACAAAACAAGAAGTTGAAAAATCAAGTGATAAAGGCTCTGCTTTAAATCGAGAAGAAAAAAAAACAAATTAAACGAGCAATGAGCAGAATAAAAGACGATATGCATCAAACCAGGCATCAAGGTGGTTTATCAACCCAGACACTGAGATATATCGTAAATATATCAATAGATTGTTGTAATTTAAACAAACTATCTATTATAAAAAGATCAGTGTAAACACAATACAATGTTACTAACCCATTACTTAGGAAGAGGCTACCTATGTATCTGTGAAAGGAGTCAAAACGTGCCTATCACTTGAGAAAAATAAACATGAAATATATTACATACAAAATATCTTTCCAAAGATCAGGGGAATAACATAACAGGGTAAATGTGAACAATTTAACCAAGAATAGTGTACTCAGTCACATGTGCCAGCGATCAGTCTAATTGTTGACCAAGATTTTTTTTAAAATAAAAAACAATACTAATAACACGCCTTCAAACTCACGAATAAATTAAAAGAGTTCTAAAGCACAGGAACTAAATGAACTTTTCTGAAATCCTGTCGCTACAATTACAGGAAGTAGCAATTAAGACAAAGTGTCAAGATTATAAATTAAGACCAAATAAAGATCAGATAAAGATTAATGTACGAATCGGAGATGAACGACTGAAATTATATTAAAGTGAAATAATGTGGATACACCCATAGATTGCGAGACATACAAGTCGAAGTGAGTAGTGTTACTACCAGTACAGGTAACGACTTATGTATACTGACCCCCTGACAGATGTATATACTCAAATATTGGTTATAATAAATGCAACAGTTATGAAATATGACAATCACAAAAATATATCACCAATATTCTTTGATCTTCATAACAACGGGTAAATCCACATATACCGTATGATGAATAAAGTTGTCTAGAGGTAGTGCCAAAGGGGATAAAATGATTAAGTTCAATCTAGTCAGTCAAATATTCAATCCGATCAAGTAAAGTCTAATCCAATCAGGCGTGATTTTTCCCCCACAACAGCAGATTCGTCTCAAGTTAACGAAGATAATGTCATGCATATCATGGATTAAGGCTAATCCTTCCGGTAATCGACGATAATAATGTCATGCACTAAGGGATAATCTCGCCGGTGATCAACGATAATAATGTCATGCACTAAGGGATAATCCCGCAGGTGATCGACGTTAATAATGTAATGAACTAAGGGATAAACCCGCCGGTGATCGACGATAATAATGTAATGCACTATACAATAATCCTGTCGGTTATCATCGAAGTTGTCAAATAAACCACGGACCCGAACAGCAAAATTGGCACAAGTTTAAACTCCCTAGTACACAACTTGTGGCGGAAGAGTTTGGCAAAATAAGGTGTGCCACAGCGTGCGCATGCGCGTACGGCCCATACAAGTTCACCATGTGTGCCGAGTGTGTTAAATAAATTCAAAGTCCAATTTAGTTTCCCGGCAGAATAACGATGGAAAACAGTTGCTAAACCCGAGATGAGTTTCACTGGTGGCCGAACCGTGCATACCACATGCGCACTCGAGCGTAGTGTCCATTCAGTATCAGCAGGGTCCATTCATAAATGGCACTACAGAATGGTCCATTCATTGGTGAATGGAAAATGAAGTTGCGCTCCTGACTTTCTGGTGATGATTTTCTTTTCAGTAAATGATATTCTGGATCCACCAAAATTCCCACTAAACCGAGTCCCTTATCGGGCGCCATGTGTTGCCGTCCATTCGCTGGGTTGGCTAGATTACAGACTCAGATAGTGGGAAAATACGTTTATTGCGCAGGTCACACAACTGTGTCTCCAACAAAGAGAGTTTAGATTCTGTAACAAACAATAACAATATTAAATAACAGTGCACAAATGGTATACATGCGTAATAGAAGTAATGATGTTATACTTGGGTTACATGATTTTCTATTAAACCATCTTTCAAAGAGTCTATGTATTTAATTAAGTCCACGACGCAATATCTTCATTGTTCTTTCATCAGTACTCGTACATGAGTTAGCCTTAAGGCTTGAGGTTTGAACCCATAATAAAACTTATACAGAGACTAGTGCATAGCAATAGTCTTAAAATAGACTTATAATAATTTAATGGATATAACAATTTATTAAACTCTACCCGTATTAGGAATCTTTCCTTGGGTAATAGTAACTGTATACAGCACATACAAGATCGTCACTTGAATGTTAAACAAAGTAGCCAAGGTAAACATGTCACATGACCCAAACCAGCCTATGGGATCTAACCCGAATGTTGTTAAGGTTTAAACACAAGAACACCCTGTAGGTGGCAGTACCTGAGACCTTAATTAGTGTTATCAAGAATACCCAGATGGCAGTTCTGCAGTTATGAAATTATATGAATATCATTACAACGGTAACATATATATATATATATATATATATATATATATTATATATCAAGGCTTGAATTTAATGAGGAGCCAGCAGAATTGCCGAAATATCTTACAAAGTTCATAATAATACAGATAAGTGTTTCCGAGGAAAAAACACAAATTTTTATTTTGTTTGCTGCCAAATAAAAGAAAGATCGCGTTATTTACTTAATTCACTGGTGAGTGACCTTGTATTTAACATAAATGAAGAAAAAAAGAAAAAAACAGCCGTGCAATATTATTTTTCTCAATCATATTTCTTATTTTTTTTCCAAATGTGGCCACCAGTAAAATCAAGTGAGTCCGGTAAACTTCCCCAGACTTGACGGTAGACATATTCATTTGCTGAATTTCAAGTTTGTGTATGTAATATACGGTCACATTTCATTCAGATACACACTTGGCCATTAAGTCAAGAAGGGTAAACTTTGAATTGAAAAATAAAATAAGAAATGTTTGTGTGAAGTCATACATTTACTTTTCCGAAACTAAAATTTTATAAACAATTTTGATGAAGAGGTAGTTTGTAAAAACGTTTAATACTAAGTCAATTATGTAGCACAAAATTATAATTTAAATAAGCGTTCGGGAGCACAAAATCAAAATCAATCAAAAGTGGTGGAAAAAAATTGTGGGTATCCTTTCAACAAGCGGGAATAAAATACATGTAAATATTATAAATTACCTGTCAATAGTTTGAAAACCAGTATGATCAGGATCATTTTCGACCAAAGCCCCACACGGGAGTTCCCTGATATGACCCTTGACCTGCCTCGGCATTATACAAATCAAGGAAGTTGCATTTATCCTAATGAATTTGATGTCCCTTAGGAATCGAGAAGGATATTCAAATAACACCAGTTCGTATCGGCATTCTTGATCAAACTGTTGAATGTAAGCGACTGAGGTCACGTGGTTCTAATAAATTTGCATAACGACCTCAACTAACCCGTGGTTTGTTCAACAAAACGAGTGAGAAGAATTTTGTATTGTTAAACATGCTAGTACTGGAGACAAGCGGGCCTTATAAACATAGGTGGTACATATATTGATGATTTGTTATCTTCTATAATTTATTCTATAATTAACAGGAAGGTATTAAATATTGCACTGTAACGTCTGTAGGTCTTCTTTTCACCAAATTACATTTAAAACGTATTAAAATGTGTCCTCACATATATGAAGAAGAACAACAGTTCGGGTCAGAATGGGTGGTGGGGGTAACGGAATAGTGATCCCCGGTCCGATTCGGAGCTTTTAAGAAAAAGGTTAATTTAATACACGTCGAGAGCAATGGATAGAGTAAAGCTGATGTCTGTGTCGATAAAATAATCGATTATATATAAATCAGTGAACGGATAGTAGCATTTGCATTTTCGGAAACTGTAGGCTGCTAAAGAAGCATCGTCTATAGGTTTCTGTACAAAAGATTCATTTTGACATTGTCGAACAAAAGGATTCACCAAGAAATGAGAAAGACGTCATTCACAAACAACTGGACGCCAATCTGTTACACAACTTAATTTTACCCAAGGCAGAAATGTTCTGATATTGGTCAGATTAATGCATACTTTTTCTTCAGCTATCTAATTGTAAGCAAACACATCAAAATGTCTCCTTTATTGTTGACTGAAAGTCGTCCGGTATCTGCTTTTCGGTAGAGTGAGCGTCGCCCAGTGTCTTTTTATAGGTAGAATGAGAGCCACCAATTGTCTGCTTTAAGGTAGAGTGAGAGTCATTCAGGGTATGTTTTAAGCTAAAGAGAGAGCCACTTGGGGTCGGCTTAAATGTAGAGTGAGAGTCACACGGGGTATGTGTTAAGGTGGAGTAAGAGTCACCAGATGTCTGCTTTAAGGTAGTGTGAGAGTCACCCGAGGTCTGGTTAAGACAAACTGAGAGCCACCAACTGTCTTTTCGTAGGTATTGAATTCTTGCTTCTTTGTCCCTCTCGTGTGTTAATACCTGTTGCAGTCTTTATTATTGACGATATTCCTTCCGTTAAATTTTTATGGAAGATTGTATAGAAAGAGGATAAAAAGTTCAGAAACTTTGACTCTAAAAAAATCAACAATAAACAATCAAACGTTGTCACACAAGAACAGCAGTGTAACAGACCTGTAAGTGTTCTGGCCTTATCCAGCTCACGTTTAACTTAATCACAAATGAGGGTATGGTGAATTGATAAATATGCACACTCTGAGGCCTTTTATAATCATTCAGTTCTTATAAAAGATAAAATAGAAATGCTATATATTATAATACGTTGATATATATATATATATATATATATATATATATATATATATATATATATATATAATAGCACGTTGTTTATCAAGAATGGCCCGGGTAAAAATGTACTTAGTTTTAAACTTAAGTCGGTAAAGTTGGACAAACAAACAACTAATTAAATCATGTGATTTAAACAGTTTGATATTTCAAGAAAAAAGGTTATAAATGACAATTGTATATATTGGATTATTAACAAAACTTGAGTGTATAATAAAGGTAACAGAATATGTTTTAGCCTTTTAGTTTTGTTCACCTAAGGGGCAGATAAATTGGTATTTTCTTTTCAAATTTCCGTAAATATTTAATTTGTGCATTTTTTAGCTCATATGTGATGCCATTTCCAAATTGAAGTGTTTATACCAATAATATTGTGTTTGATATGAACCCGATGTGGGAGTAAGATATTCAAAATTATATAATTTTTTATTAGGTGCAAATGTAGTTTAGGGCATTTTTTATTTATTAAACAAAAGTACATAAACACAATACATTCACACTACATACAACATATTTACATTAGAACAGTAAAGTTTTACAATAAACTAAACAACAAAAGTTACTTTGAATCTTACAGATAGATGATTCTGCTGATTTCGGTTAATACAACTACATACCTACATACGACCAGTTCAACTAATCATTTGTACAAATTAAGAAATGTAATTCGGAATTTATACATTCTTAACTTTACTTAGATTGTAGTCTTTTTACACTTCCTGAAATTAGACTGAATAATCAATATTTAACTGGTTGATCCTTTTTTAAGGATTTGGGTGAAGCTGTATAAACAATTTCTATAATCGTCCATACATAATTTTGTTCCTGGGTGATGTCTACAGTTACTCCTTGAATGTATAAGGTACGAAATTTGTGCCTCAGTGTGACCAGTTAACATGCATAAATACAGTTAAGCATAAAACATCAATAATCGGTGCTAATACAAGTAGTGTGTCATTAAAGCATCCTACCACACAACAAAACAAGAAGTTGAAAAATCAAGTGATAAAGGCTCTGCTTTAAATCGAGAAGAAAAAAAAACAAATTAAACGAGCAATGAGCAGAATAAAAGACGATATGCATCAAACCAGGCATCAAGGTGGTTTATCAACCCAGACACTGAGATATATCGTAAATATATCAATAGATTGTTGTAATTTAAACAAACTATCTATTATAAAAAGATCAGTGTAAACACAATACAATGTTACTAACCCATTACTTAGGAAGAGGCTACCTATGTATCTGTGAAAGGAGTCAAAACGTGCCTATCACTTGAGAAAAATAAACATGAAATATATTACATACAAAATATCTTTCCAAAGATCAGGGGAATAACATAACAGGGTAAATGTGAACAATTTAACCAAGAATAGTGTACTCAGTCACATGTGCCAGCGATCAGTCTAATTGTTGACCAAGATTTTTTTTAAAATAAAAAACAATACTAATAACACGCCTTCAAACTCACGAATAAATTAAAAGAGTTCTAAAGCACAGGAACTAAATGAACTTTTCTGAAATCCTGTCGCTACAATTACAGGAAGTAGCAATTAAGACAAAGTGTCAAGATTATAAATTAAGACCAAATAAAGATCAGATAAAGATTAATGTACGAATCGGAGATGAACGACTGAAATTATATTAAAGTGAAATAATGTGGATACACCCATAGATTGCGAGACATACAAGTCGAAGTGAGTAGTGTTACTACCAGTACAGGTAACGACTTATGTATACTGACCCCCTGACAGATGTATATACTCAAATATTGGTTATAATAAATGCAACAGTTATGAAATATGACAATCACAAAAATATATCACCAATATTCTTTGATCTTCATAACAACGGGTAAATCCACATATACCGTATGATGAATAAAGTTGTCTAGAGGTAGTGCCAAAGGGGATAAAATGATTAAGTTCAATCTAGTCAGTCAAATATTCAATCCGATCAAGTAAAGTCTAATCCAATCAGGCGTGATTTTTCCCCCACAACAGCAGATTCGTCTCAAGTTAACGAAGATAATGTCATGCATATCATGGATTAAGGCTAATCCTTCCGGTAATCGACGATAATAATGTCATGCACTAAGGGATAATCTCGCCGGTGATCAACGATAATAATGTCATGCACTAAGGGATAATCCCGCAGGTGATCGACGTTAATAATGTAATGAACTAAGGGATAAACCCGCCGGTGATCGACGATAATAATGTAATGCACTATACAATAATCCTGTCGGTTATCATCGAAGTTGTCAAATAAACCACGGACCCGAACAGCAAAATTGGCACAAGTTTAAACTCCCTAGTACACAACTTGTGGCGGAAGAGTTTGGCAAAATAAGGTGTGCCACAGCGTGCGCATGCGCGTACGGCCCATACAAGTTCACCATGTGTGCCGAGTGTGTTAAATAAATTCAAAGTCCAATTTAGTTTCCCGGCAGAATAACGATGGAAAACAGTTGCTAAACCCGAGATGAGTTTCACTGGTGGCCGAACCGTGCATACCACATGCGCACTCGAGCGTAGTGTCCATTCAGTATCAGCAGGGTCCATTCATAAATGGCACTACAGAATGGTCCATTCATTGGTGAATGGAAAATGAAGTTGCGCTCCTGACTTTCTGGTGATGATTTTCTTTTCAGTAAATGATATTCTGGATCCACCAAAATTCCCACTAAACCGAGTCCCTTATCGGGCGCCATGTGTTGCCGTCCATTCGCTGGGTTGGCTAGATTACAGACTCAGATAGTGGGAAAATACGTTTATTGCGCAGGTCACACAACTGTGTCTCCAACAAAGAGAGTTTAGATTCTGTAACAAACAATAACAATATTAAATAACAGTGCACAAATGGTATACATGCGTAATAGAAGTAATGATGTTATACTTGGGTTACATGATTTTCTATTAAACCATCTTTCAAAGAGTCTATGTATTTAATTAAGTCCACGACGCAATATCTTCATTGTTCTTTCATCAGTACTCGTACATGAGTTAGCCTTAAGGCTTGAGGTTTGAACCCATAATAAAACTTATACAGAGACTAGTGCATAGCAATAGTCTTAAAATAGACTTATAATAATTTAATGGATATAACAATTTATTAAACTCTACCCGTATTAGGAATCTTTCCTTGGGTAATAGTAACTGTATACAGCACATACAAGATCGTCACTTGAATGTTAAACAAAGTAGCCAAGGTAAACATGTCACATGACCCAAACCAGCCTATGGGATCTAACCCGAATGTTGTTAAGGTTTAAACACAAGAACACCCTGTAGGTGGCAGTACCTGAGACCTTAATTAGTGTTATCAAGAATACCCAGATGGCAGTTCTGCAGTTATGAAATTATATGAATATCATTACAACGGTAACATATATATATATATATATATATATATATATATATATTATATATCAAGGCTTGAATTTAATGAGGAGCCAGCAGAATTGCCGAAATATCTTACAAAGTTCATAATAATACAGATAAGTGTTTCCGAGGAAAAAACACAAATTTTTATTTTGTTTGCTGCCAAATAAAAGAAAGATCGCGTTATTTACTTAATTCACTGGTGAGTGACCTTGTATTTAACATAAATGAAGAAAAAAAGAAAAAAACAGCCGTGCAATATTATTTTTCTCAATCATATTTCTTATTTTTTTTCCAAATGTGGCCACCAGTAAAATCAAGTGAGTCCGGTAAACTTCCCCAGACTTGACGGTAGACATATTCATTTGCTGAATTTCAAGTTTGTGTATGTAATATACGGTCACATTTCATTCAGATACACACTTGGCCATTAAGTCAAGAAGGGTAAACTTTGAATTGAAAAATAAAATAAGAAATGTTTGTGTGAAGTCATACATTTACTTTTCCGAAACTAAAATTTTATAAACAATTTTGATGAAGAGGTAGTTTGTAAAAACGTTTAATACTAAGTCAATTATGTAGCACAAAATTATAATTTAAATAAGCGTTCGGGAGCACAAAATCAAAATCAATCAAAAGTGGTGGAAAAAAATTGTGGGTATCCTTTCAACAAGCGGGAATAAAATACATGTAAATATTATAAATTACCTGTCAATAGTTTGAAAACCGGTATGATCAGGATCATTTTCGACCAAAGCCCCACACGGGAGTTCCCTGATATGACCCTTGACCTGCCTCGGCATTATACAAATCAAGGAAGTTGCATTTATCCTAATGAATTTGATGTCCCTTAGGAATCGAGAAGGATATTCAAATAACACCAGTTCGTATCGGCATTCTTGATCAAACTGTTGAATGTAAGCGACTGAGGTCACGTGGTTCTAATAAATTTGCATAACGACCTCAACTAACCCGTGGTTTGTTCAACAAAACGAGTGAGAAGAATTTTGTATTGTTAAACATGCTAGTACTGGAGACAAGCGGGCCTTATAAACATAGGTGGTACATATATTGATGATTTGTTATCTTCTATAATTTATTCTATAATTAACAGGAAGGTATTAAATATTGCACTGTAACGTCTGTAGGTCTTCTTTTCACCAAATTACATTTAAAACGTATTAAAATGTGTCCTCACATATATGAAGAAGAACAACAGTTCGGGTCAGAATGGGTGGTGGGGGTAACGGAATAGTGATCCCCGGTCCGATTCGGAGCTTTTAAGAAAAAGGTTAATTTAATACACGTCGAGAGCAATGGATAGAGTAAAGCTGATGTCTGTGTCGATAAAATAATCGATTATATATAAATCAGTGAACGGATAGTAGCATTTGCATTTTCGGAAACTGTAGGCTGCTAAAGAAGCATCGTCTATAGGTTTCTGTACAAAAGATTCATTTTGACATTGTCGAACAAAAGGATTCACCAAGAAATGAGAAAGACGTCATTCACAAACAACTGGACGCCAATCTGTTACACAACTTAATTTTACCCAAGGCAGAAATGTTCTGATATTGGTCAGATTAATGCATACTTTTTCTTCAGCTATCTAATTGTAAGCAAACACATCAAAATGTCTCCTTTATTGTTGACTGAAAGTCGTCCGGTATCTGCTTTTCGGTAGAGTGAGCGTCGCCCAGTGTCTTTTTATAGGTAGAATGAGAGCCACCAATTGTCTGCTTTAAGGTAGAGTGAGAGTCATTCAGGGTATGTTTTAAGCTAAAGAGAGAGCCACTTGGGGTCGGCTTAAATGTAGAGTGAGAGTCACACGGGGTATGTGTTAAGGTGGAGTAAGAGTCACCAGATGTCTGCTTTAAGGTAGTGTGAGAGTCACCCGAGGTCTGGTTAAGACAAACTGAGAGCCACCAACTGTCTTTTCGTAGGTATTGAATTCTTGCTTCTTTGTCCCTCTCGTGTGTTAATACCTGTTGCAGTCTTTATTATTGACGATATTCCTTCCGTTAAATTTTTATGGAAGATTGTATAGAAAGAGGATAAAAAGTTCAGAAACTTTGACTCTAAAAAAATCAACAATAAACAATCAAACGTTGTCACACAAGAACAGCAGTGTAACAGACCTGTAAGTGTTCTGGCCTTATCCAGCTCACGTTTAACTTAATCACAAATGAGGGTATGGTGAATTGATAAATATGCACACTCTGAGGCCTTTTATAATCATTCAGTTCTTATAAAAGATAAAATAGAAATGCTATATATTATAATACGTTGATATATATATATATATATATATATATATATATATATATATATATATATATATATATATAATAGCACGTTGTTTATCAAGAATGGCCCGGGTAAAAATGTACTTAGTTTTAAACTTAAGTCGGTAAAGTTGGACAAACAAACAACTAATTAAATCATGTGATTTAAACAGTTTGATATTTCAAGAAAAAAGGTTATAAATGACAATTGTATATATTGGATTATTAACAAAACTTGAGTGTATAATAAAGGTAACAGAATATGTTTTAGCCTTTTAGTTTTGTTCACCTAAGGGGCAGATAAATTGGTATTTTCTTTTCAAATTTCCGTAAATATTTAATTTGTGCATTTTTTAGCTCATATGTGATGCCATTTCCAAATTGAAGTGTTTATACCAATAATATTGTGTTTGATATGAACCCGATGTGGGAGTAAGATATTCAAAATTATATAATTTTTTATTAGGTGCAAATGTAGTTTAGGGCATTTTTTATTTATTAAACAAAAGTACATAAACACAATACATTCACACTACATACAACATATTTACATTAGAACAGTAAAGTTTTACAATAAACTAAACAACAAAAGTTACTTTGAATCTTACAGATAGATGATTCTGCTGATTTCGGTTAATACAACTACATACCTACATACGACCAGTTCAACTAATCATTTGTACAAATTAAGAAATGTAATTCGGAATTTATACATTCTTAACTTTACTTAGATTGTAGTCTTTTTACACTTCCTGAAATTAGACTGAATAATCAATATTTAACTGGTTGATCCTTTTTTAAGGATTTGGGTGAAGCTGTATAAACAATTTCTATAATCGTCCATACATAATTTTGTTCCTGGGTGATGTCTACAGTTACTCCTTGAATGTATAAGGTACGAAATTTGTGCCTCAGTGTGACCAGTTAACATGCATAAATACAGTTAAGCATAAAACATCAATAATCGGTGCTAATACAAGTAGTGTGTCATTAAAGCATCCTACCACACAACAAAACAAGAAGTTGAAAAATCAAGTGATAAAGGCTCTGCTTTAAATCGAGAAGAAAAAAAAACAAATTAAACGAGCAATGAGCAGAATAAAAGACGATATGCATCAAACCAGGCATCAAGGTGGTTTATCAACCCAGACACTGAGATATATCGTAAATATATCAATAGATTGTTGTAATTTAAACAAACTATCTATTATAAAAAGATCAGTGTAAACACAATACAATGTTACTAACCCATTACTTAGGAAGAGGCTACCTATGTATCTGTGAAAGGAGTCAAAACGTGCCTATCACTTGAGAAAAATAAACATGAAATATATTACATACAAAATATCTTTCCAAAGATCAGGGGAATAACATAACAGGGTAAATGTGAACAATTTAACCAAGAATAGTGTACTCAGTCACATGTGCCAGCGATCAGTCTAATTGTTGACCAAGATTTTTTTTAAAATAAAAAACAATACTAATAACACGCCTTCAAACTCACGAATAAATTAAAAGAGTTCTAAAGCACAGGAACTAAATGAACTTTTCTGAAATCCTGTCGCTACAATTACAGGAAGTAGCAATTAAGACAAAGTGTCAAGATTATAAATTAAGACCAAATAAAGATCAGATAAAGATTAATGTACGAATCGGAGATGAACGACTGAAATTATATTAAAGTGAAATAATGTGGATACACCCATAGATTGCGAGACATACAAGTCGAAGTGAGTAGTGTTACTACCAGTACAGGTAACGACTTATGTATACTGACCCCCTGACAGATGTATATACTCAAATATTGGTTATAATAAATGCAACAGTTATGAAATATGACAATCACAAAAATATATCACCAATATTCTTTGATCTTCATAACAACGGGTAAATCCACATATACCGTATGATGAATAAAGTTGTCTAGAGGTAGTGCCAAAGGGGATAAAATGATTAAGTTCAATCTAGTCAGTCAAATATTCAATCCGATCAAGTAAAGTCTAATCCAATCAGGCGTGATTTTTCCCCCACAACAGCAGATTCGTCTCAAGTTAACGAAGATAATGTCATGCATATCATGGATTAAGGCTAATCCTTCCGGTAATCGACGATAATAATGTCATGCACTAAGGGATAATCTCGCCGGTGATCAACGATAATAATGTCATGCACTAAGGGATAATCCCGCAGGTGATCGACGTTAATAATGTAATGAACTAAGGGATAAACCCGCCGGTGATCGACGATAATAATGTAATGCACTATACAATAATCCTGTCGGTTATCATCGAAGTTGTCAAATAAACCACGGACCCGAACAGCAAAATTGGCACAAGTTTAAACTCCCTAGTACACAACTTGTGGCGGAAGAGTTTGGCAAAATAAGGTGTGCCACAGCGTGCGCATGCGCGTACGGCCCATACAAGTTCACCATGTGTGCCGAGTGTGTTAAATAAATTCAAAGTCCAATTTAGTTTCCCGGCAGAATAACGATGGAAAACAGTTGCTAAACCCGAGATGAGTTTCACTGGTGGCCGAACCGTGCATACCACATGCGCACTCGAGCGTAGTGTCCATTCAGTATCAGCAGGGTCCATTCATAAATGGCACTACAGAATGGTCCATTCATTGGTGAATGGAAAATGAAGTTGCGCTCCTGACTTTCTGGTGATGATTTTCTTTTCAGTAAATGATATTCTGGATCCACCAAAATTCCCACTAAACCGAGTCCCTTATCGGGCGCCATGTGTTGCCGTCCATTCGCTGGGTTGGCTAGATTACAGACTCAGATAGTGGGAAAATACGTTTATTGCGCAGGTCACACAACTGTGTCTCCAACAAAGAGAGTTTAGATTCTGTAACAAACAATAACAATATTAAATAACAGTGCACAAATGGTATACATGCGTAATAGAAGTAATGATGTTATACTTGGGTTACATGATTTTCTATTAAACCATCTTTCAAAGAGTCTATGTATTTAATTAAGTCCACGACGCAATATCTTCATTGTTCTTTCATCAGTACTCGTACATGAGTTAGCCTTAAGGCTTGAGGTTTGAACCCATAATAAAACTTATACAGAGACTAGTGCATAGCAATAGTCTTAAAATAGACTTATAATAATTTAATGGATATAACAATTTATTAAACTCTACCCGTATTAGGAATCTTTCCTTGGGTAATAGTAACTGTATACAGCACATACAAGATCGTCACTTGAATGTTAAACAAAGTAGCCAAGGTAAACATGTCACATGACCCAAACCAGCCTATGGGATCTAACCCGAATGTTGTTAAGGTTTAAACACAAGAACACCCTGTAGGTGGCAGTACCTGAGACCTTAATTAGTGTTATCAAGAATACCCAGATGGCAGTTCTGCAGTTATGAAATTATATGAATATCATTACAACGGTAACATATATATATATATATATATATATATATATATATTATATATCAAGGCTTGAATTTAATGAGGAGCCAGCAGAATTGCCGAAATATCTTACAAAGTTCATAATAATACAGATAAGTGTTTCCGAGGAAAAAACACAAATTTTTATTTTGTTTGCTGCCAAATAAAAGAAAGATCGCGTTATTTACTTAATTCACTGGTGAGTGACCTTGTATTTAACATAAATGAAGAAAAAAAGAAAAAAACAGCCGTGCAATATTATTTTTCTCAATCATATTTCTTATTTTTTTTCCAAATGTGGCCACCAGTAAAATCAAGTGAGTCCGGTAAACTTCCCCAGACTTGACGGTAGACATATTCATTTGCTGAATTTCAAGTTTGTGTATGTAATATACGGTCACATTTCATTCAGATACACACTTGGCCATTAAGTCAAGAAGGGTAAACTTTGAATTGAAAAATAAAATAAGAAATGTTTGTGTGAAGTCATACATTTACTTTTCCGAAACTAAAATTTTATAAACAATTTTGATGAAGAGGTAGTTTGTAAAAACGTTTAATACTAAGTCAATTATGTAGCACAAAATTATAATTTAAATAAGCGTTCGGGAGCACAAAATCAAAATCAATCAAAAGTGGTGGAAAAAAATTGTGGGTATCCTTTCAACAAGCGGGAATAAAATACATGTAAATATTATAAATTACCTGTCAATAGTTTGAAAACCGGTATGATCAGGATCATTTTCGACCAAAGCCCCACACGGGAGTTCCCTGATATGACCCTTGACCTGCCTCGGCATTATACAAATCAAGGAAGTTGCATTTATCCTAATGAATTTGATGTCCCTTAGGAATCGAGAAGGATATTCAAATAACACCAGTTCGTATCGGCATTCTTGATCAAACTGTTGAATGTAAGCGACTGAGGTCACGTGGTTCTAATAAATTTGCATAACGACCTCAACTAACCCGTGGTTTGTTCAACAAAACGAGTGAGAAGAATTTTGTATTGTTAAACATGCTAGTACTGGAGACAAGCGGGCCTTATAAACATAGGTGGTACATATATTGATGATTTGTTATCTTCTATAATTTATTCTATAATTAACAGGAAGGTATTAAATATTGCACTGTAACGTCTGTAGGTCTTCTTTTCACCAAATTACATTTAAAACGTATTAAAATGTGTCCTCACATATATGAAGAAGAACAACAGTTCGGGTCAGAATGGGTGGTGGGGGTAACGGAATAGTGATCCCCGGTCCGATTCGGAGCTTTTAAGAAAAAGGTTAATTTAATACACGTCGAGAGCAATGGATAGAGTAAAGCTGATGTCTGTGTCGATAAAATAATCGATTATATATAAATCAGTGAACGGATAGTAGCATTTGCATTTTCGGAAACTGTAGGCTGCTAAAGAAGCATCGTCTATAGGTTTCTGTACAAAAGATTCATTTTGACATTGTCGAACAAAAGGATTCACCAAGAAATGAGAAAGACGTCATTCACAAACAACTGGACGCCAATCTGTTACACAACTTAATTTTACCCAAGGCAGAAATGTTCTGATATTGGTCAGATTAATGCATACTTTTTCTTCAGCTATCTAATTGTAAGCAAACACATCAAAATGTCTCCTTTATTGTTGACTGAAAGTCGTCCGGTATCTGCTTTTCGGTAGAGTGAGCGTCGCCCAGTGTCTTTTTATAGGTAGAATGAGAGCCACCAATTGTCTGCTTTAAGGTAGAGTGAGAGTCATTCAGGGTATGTTTTAAGCTAAAGAGAGAGCCACTTGGGGTTGGCTTAAATGTAGAGTGAGAGTCACACGGGGTATGTGTTAAGGTGGAGTAAGAGTCACCAGATGTCTGCTTTAAGGTAGTGTGAGAGTCACCCGAGGTCTGGTTAAGACAAACTGAGAGCCACCAACTGTCTTTTCGTAGGTATTGAATTCTTGCTTCTTTGTCCCTCTCGTGTGTTAATACCTGTTGCAGTCTTTATTATTGACGATATTCCTTCCGTTAAATTTTTATGGAAGATTGTATAGAAAGAGGATAAAAAGTTCAGAAACTTTGACTCTAAAAAAATCAACAATAAACAATCAAACGTTGTCACACAAGAACAGCAGTGTAACAGACCTGTAAGTGTTCTGGCCTTATCCAGCTCACGTTAAACTTAATCACAAATGAGGGTATGGTGAATTGATAAATATGCACACTCTGAGGCCTTTTATAATCATTCAGTTCTTATAAAAGATAAAATAGAAATGCTATATATTATAATACGTTGATATATATATATATATATATATATATATATATATATATATATATATATAATAGCACGTTGTTTATCAAGAATGGCCCGGGTAAAAATGTACTTAGTTTTAAACTTAAGTCGGTAAAGTTGGACAAACAAACAACTAATTAAATCATGTGATTTAAACAGTTTGATATTTCAAGAAAAAAGGTTATAAATGACAATTGTATATATTGGATTATTAACAAAACTTGAGTGTATAATAAAGGTAACAGAATATGTTTTAGCCTTTTAGTTTTGTTCACCTAAGGGGCAGATAAATTGGTATTTTCTTTTCAAATTTCCGTAAATATTTAATTTGTGCATTTTTTAGCTCATATGTGATGCCATTTCCAAATTGAAGTGTTTATACCAATAATATTGTGTTTGATATGAACCCGATGTGGGAGTAAGATATTCAAAATTATATAATTTTTTATTAGGTGCAAATGTAGTTTAGGGCATTTTTTATTTATTAAACAAAAGTACATAAACACAATACATTCACACTACATACAACATATTTACATTAGAACAGTAAAGTTTTACAATAAACTAAACAACAAAAGTTACTTTGAATCTTACAGATAGATGATTCTGCTGATTTCGGTTAATACAACTACATACCTACATACGACCAGTTCAACTAATCATTTGTACAAATTAAGAAATGTAATTCGGAATTTATACATTCTTAACTTTACTTAGATTGTAGTCTTTTTACACTTCCTGAAATTAGACTGAATAATCAATATTTAACTGGTTGATCCTTTTTTAAGGATTTGGGTGAAGCTGTATAAACAATTTCTATAATCGTCCATACATAATTTTGTTACTGTTTTCATTCCAGTTAAAAAATCTACATTGTATGTAAAATGATCATTCTTATCCATCTTGATAATCGAATAATGTTCCTCCATTCTGTAGGTATACCATTAATTAGACCTTGATACTGAAGTAGTTTATCTGTAAATTAGGTTTAGAACAGCATTCGTTATATTTTAAGAAACCTGGTTTTGCCTCAATCAATACACAGTAAATTATTCAGGCATATGATACCTGATGAATATAACTTATGCAAATATCTTATTCTATTATTTAATTTCATTATATTCACAATTATTTACTCGGTGATAATCATACAACCACATCACATATTTTTCCTGCCAGAACAGGCAAAATTTAGTTTCCCTTGTTTGAGAACTTCTAAAATTTGACAATATTCTCGCACCTTAAAATAAGTGAAATTTGTGTTTTGAAGCCAATATTTAAGCATAAATGTACTTTGGTTAAATGTGAAAATTGCCAGCTTTTTGCCTTTTAAATTTATATCATATTCTTTTTTTATTAAATTATCAACATAATTTATCTCCACTTATTTCATCCACATTTGAAAACATTTGAAATTGAACAACCTTGAATGAACCTTTTGAAAGAACTAATGTTAAGTCTTTTGTTTTAGATTTAAAATATATTCTAAGTGAACAAATTTGATCACAACACTTATACATGCAAAATCCATTTTCCCACTTGGCTGATAGCTTCTCAAATCACATGAACAAGCTAGCTCAGAAGATGCATTGTTGGGGGGGTACATTTTACAAAACAAAACTGATTTCAATCCTTTCAAAAAGGCCACGGTCCCTTAACTGAGGCGGGGATGTGTCTTGATCTGATGTGCACTTAACAAGGTACCAATCAATTCTAGTAAGAAAATTTAAACATACATTAGACAGAAGTTTCTGTGAAATGCCGGGTTATTAGCCATAATATTATTTAAAATATAGTTGTAATAAATAAAACAGTCTGGTTTGACTGGGAACGTAACATCCTTTAGCTACTACTATTCATGAATATCTGAACTCATGTAAACAATTAAAAATGATAAATCACATTTTTATTTGAGCTATAAAAAAATCATTTTTGTTTTTTTCCCTGTGTGTTATTTCACGAGGCCAAGCATTCTCTGACTGGTTTATGAGCGTGCTTTGTATTGAAAGCGAAAAATACTACAAGAGCAGGTATATCTTTTTAAGAGAGGGCGCTTGTCCTCTGGTGTGTGTAAAAGCACTTGTTTGGCATGTGTACACGTATAGCTTTTGGTTGTTAAACCCGAGAAGTTAAGGATTGGTAACAACTTACCTATGGGTGCCAAGACTCATATATACAGTGAATAAGTTTATCTCGATGGGTACTCCCAAATAAAACTATAATGCGAAAGAGTGCCACTCTTCATATGAAACGGCCGGGTACTATATATATATATATATATATATATATATATATATATATATATATATATATATATATATATATATATATAAAGAACATTAAGAGGCTTCTACTCATAATTAACTTAATGATGAGGGGTGCGGGTAAGATTTTCAAATACTCTTTCAGACCAAAGACATGTCTCTCTCGCCTGTACCATCGGACATATTTTATGATCCACTTGTCTTTATCATGACTAATTCGACTGTATATTAGTTTTTACTTGTAGGGAGAATACAGGTAATTTTTAAAGGATACTGGTCCTTACAAAATGGCTGTTTTGTCGCTTGTCCTTTTAATACATTGCTAACAGGACACGACACAGGTCCTTAGGTCAAACCTTATACTGACAGGACAGGACACTAATCCTTATGTTAAGCCGGTTTCTGTCTGAAAAGGACACATTCTTATATCAAGTCTGCTACAAACATGACAGGGAACTGTTCCTTATATTATGCCTGTTCATGACGCAACAGGACACTGGAACTGATGCTAAGTCTGTTACTGACAGAACAGGGCAATCGGACTTAAGTTAAGCTCGTTATTGACAGAGCAACATATAATAAACCTGTAATTGACAGGAAAGAACACTGTTCCTTGTGTTAAGCGTATTACTCTCAGGTCAGGACATTGTTAGTTGGGTTAACCATATTACTGACAGGACAGGACACTGGTCCTTGTTTAAGCCTGTTACTGATAGAACAGGGCACAGGTCTTTAGGTTAAGCCTGTCACTGGAATGACAGGACCTTAGTTCTTTTGTATAAAAGCCTGTTACTGACATGACACTGTTCCTTATGTTAAACCTGTAACTGACAGGCCAAGATACTGGACCATTTATTAAGCCTGTTGCTGACAGAATATGACACAGGTCTTTATGTTAAGCCTGTTGCTGAAAGGACAGTGCAATGGTCCTGATGTTAAGCCTTTTGTTAGCATAACAGGATTCTGCTCCTTAACCCATTTCCTATTTATGAAAGGACCGAACACTAGCAAAGAGCTAGTAAAGAACCCCAACTCATATTGAATAAGATAATGGGAAATAAAATAAAAGTGAGCCACGTTGTTTCATCGCTGTACTACTAAGTGACCTCTTACTATACTGAGCTAAATGATGAGGGTGTGGACTGTAGTAAGATTTTCTAATACTCGGGTAGGCCCAAGACTCTCCCGCATTGACATATTAAAATGACCCACCTGTCTTAATCATGGCCGACCAGATTGCACATTTAGTTTTATTTATAGAGAGAAATCAGGTAATTTCTGAAAGGACCCTTATAAAAAGCCTATTTTGCCGCTGGTCCATATATTATATTACTGGTAGGACACGTCACAAGCCTTTAGGTCAAAACTGTAACTGAGAGGACAGTTCCTTAGAGTAAGCCGGTAATGACAGGACAGGACACTGGTATTTGTGTTAAATTAGATATTGACAGAACAATCACTTGTTCGTTTGTTGCTTCTGCTATTATCAGGACGCTGTGCCTTATGATAAGCTTGATACAGGAGAGGACAGAGGTCTTTATCTTATTGACAGGATATGACGCAAGTCCTTATGTTAATCCTGATACTGATAGGACAGGGTATTGGTCCCGATATTAACTCTGTTACTGAGAGTAGAGGACCCTGGACGTTATGTCAAGCCTGTTACTGACATGAGGGAACATTGGTACTTATGGTAAGCCTGTTATTGGTAGGACACGACACTTGACCTTATTTTAAGCCTGTGACTTGAATGACAGGACACTGGTCCTTTTATAAAGCCTGTGACTGACATGACACTCTTCCTTATGTTACGCCGATAACTGACAGAGTAGGACACTAGTCCTTATGTTAAGCCTCTAACTGATAGGACGAGACACAGGTACTTATGTCAGACCCCTGACTGACAGAACCTTATGTTAACGTTGTTACTGATAGAACGTGACACTGGTCCTTATATTAAGCCTGATATGACAGGACACCCTTCCTTCTGTAAAGTCTGTTACTAAAAGGACAAGGCACTCGTCCTCAGGGTAAGCCTGTTGTTCCTTTTGGTACTATTGCACATAGACAGAAAAAGTCATATATAAAATATATATGCTTATATATATTTACACATGATTCACACATACTTTTATGCTTTCAACACATACACGTTATGTATGAACATGAAACCCTGACGGAAACATAGGGCCCTTTCCACTTACCGCAAATACAAAATTCTATATAAAACCTTAGCATTTCTGACGACATATGGCAAGCGAATTCTTAAGAACGGTAAACATATAAATGGAATATCAAAATTACGTACCTGATGTGATTTTTTGCACCAGCCAATCGCCCAAAGGCCCAGTCTACGTCCTGTGTGCAGCTCCCCATCACATGGCACTTGATGCATAAAGATGGGTAAACTGATACATAACTGTTGACGCATGTAATCACCTAGACACCTTTACCCGAATAAAAAAATGATGCGCACAAGAATAAAATATACCTACTTTTTGTTTGTTTATTTTAGTGTGGTAATATTTTTATTATGATTTATTTTCCATTTCCAGTAATAGTCCATTTACTGAAGGTTTTGCCAACCCTGTAGTTATATTAGTTATCCTTGATGAAACATACATAGAAATGTTTGCCGTCTCGGCTTCAGACAACGGAGTGGGGAATCTTCTGCCAGTCGGTCTTAATCAAACACCGTTGAGGAGCTTGCGAGCCGAGGATTTACTGCTTATTAGGACGCAACCCTGAGGGAACTAGCAAGCAAGAACATCGATTTTGGAGCGATGCTTTCAAGAAAAAGGGAAATCTTAAGTTTTCTGTAAAGTTGAAACTTCTAACTTTAGGGTTCAGTGTGCTTTTAATGGATCTGGATACAATTTTCATAAAAAATCAGTTTCCTTATTTCCAATGTAAAGGATATGATGTAGAGATTCAACAAGACATAAGAGGCATGCCACATAAATTATGTATTTGATTGGTGATGTTTCGGAAAACGGCGGCTACAATCAGCATTGTAAACGATACTGTCAAAATACTAAATAAAAATCCGAAATTGTGGGACCAAAATATATTTACATACGGACTGATAAGCGGGAGGAGGGCTAATCGAATAAGATACAATGTTTTGCCGTACAAGCTTTTTCCGACAGGTCATATTTTTCTCTCAGAAAGCATTTATACATACAACATATCAAGGACAGTGATATTTCACAGTAACTACAATACTTGGTCGCGGACAAAAATATACCGATTAAAAGAGCTCGGGGGCTGGTTCCTGGATACGGTCCAGTATTACAGTAGTACATCCCGGAAATACTTAACATACATTAATTGGTTTCCTTTGGACCCGGGCAAAAGCATAACGGATCTTTATAAAGCACTCAGTTTGGCTAAAGCCCTTAACAGGATCCTGATTCTTCCAAGCTTCCAGTGTCAACCCAAAAAGTATTGTCCATTAGATAAGGTTGTGAAAGATTTTGTTAAATGGGACACTAAAAACAAGAATATCTACAGAGAACACTCATTTCTGCGCAACAAGAAAGTTCCAGACACGGTAAAAAACTCCATAACAAAACCTGTCTTGGTTTTAACAGGGAACATGACAAAGCGCGTTCCCCCAAACAATGTTCATGTTTTCCAACCTTACAACATCACCATAGGGCCAACAGCAGGTGAACTCACGGAGTGGTTGAAGAAATATGATAATTTCTATGTGATTCATCTCCACTCTATGCTATTCGAACTCCGATAGTTAGATATATAGGGATTCCAACTTCCACGTTTTAATTTAGGTTCAGGGAACAAAAATGTGGCTTTCTGTGTTATTCGGATGCCGAAAACCAGTTTTAATTACTTTGGTGCAATGAACCTGTACTCTAAGAAAAGAAAAGGAGGATTCAGCTGGAGAACATAGTCTGGAGAGAACAGTTCTTCGAAGTGGTCTGATTTAAGATCCCTGTTGTGGTTCGAAAGGTTTTTTTAACCTCCTAAGGGTTCTTGATAAGAACCTGTAAGGTTGCATCGAGAACATCTCCAGAGATCCTGAGAGGAAACATTCAAGGAGGAATTAGTAAGGAATCTGGAAAGGTTCTGGGTGGAACCCCTGATTTAAGAAAAACTTTTTTTATAGATAACAGTCTAGAAGTATTTCTCATAGAAATGGGTAATTACAAGGACCGTAAATGCAAACAATATATAAAAAAGGGGTAACAGGACTGTTCTCCAGAGTTGCAGTTCGACGGAGCCAAAATATGTGCTCCGGAGAACAGTCCCGACCCAACGTGGTGCCATGTGGTGGTCTGATAACATTAGGTTAAGATTGCAAGGGGGCCCAGTGGTATGTCTAGTTCACGGTAATTGCTATTTCATGGTGATTTGCCCCCATCATGATCGGAGCTGTCCAGTGGCAATATAGAATGAATTGTATGACAATACCTATAAGGCACCAATTATTAATAACACACGAATATTGAATCATCGTTATCCCTATATATATGTACTTATTATATGAATATATGTCTGTGTGTTTGTTATAATTAATATTAGTAGTTATTGTATTATATTATATATATATTTATTTAAATGAGTTCACAATAGATGATATTTCATTATACAACTGATCAATATCCAGACTCGGAAAACCTAGTCTGTAATAAAGAGACTTTCCCGCATGGGACTTGTTGGCTGCAGAGACATATATGTGTGTGTGTGTGTGTTTTAGCTAATTGAATTTGTAGCAAATACGTAATAAAGCCAGTATTTCTGTACATCAAGCTTTCCGCGACGTTGATCTATAGCTGGCGTTCTGAAAATCGATGCATTACAGGCCTTGTTTATGATCCCTGTATTTGTATTATACTTAATGGATATTTATTTACATACCGTTCACAATAGATAATATTTCATTATATACAACTGATCATTATCCAGACTCAGGGAATCTAGTGTGTAATAAAGATGAAAAGCCAGCATAGGATCGTTGGATGCCGACAAACAAATATCGTCCACATAACGGCAGTGTTCTCCATTACTTAAATTTCTGATACAGTGCATGGTCAGCACGGTTGAACTAGTGATGGTCACTCGTGGTAACAGTATAAAAAGTTTTTCGATTATTTGGAAACATGTAGCTACCGATAACGGCTTAATTAATTTTAATAATACACGCATGTACCCTTACACAAAAGCAGAGTAAGTACATATATCTAACAAAACATTACTTTTTTCTGCACAGAACTTATAATTCATATTTTACACATTTATATAAATAAGATCTTTGAATTTATATTGAAACTTAACATTGTCCCCTTTACTCATACAAATTATTCACGGGTTTCATTTTTATATGCATTGCTATATTCAAATTATACATATATTATAAATAAAGATACCATTGAGTATGAATTAAAGTTGTACTTATAACACGTTTATTTAATATTTCAGTTTAATAAATAATCATATTGCACCTAATATAAATGTCATATATCGGATCATGTGACTTAAAGATCTTACAAGTCGATCTTATGAATGATATTGTCACTTTCCACTACACTTCATAACGGTTGTTAATTTCTCAGAGACAGAAATGCAGGTATTATATGTCCTAATTTAATTATCTATATATCTATACAGCAGTTGCATATATATGGTTCAATTCAATTAATAGTACTACAACTGTTGACTGTATGTTTTAAATGCATTGGAACCTGGTTGTTTCACTTAAACAAAAACTTGGCCAAAACGGTTTCAAGAAAACTTCTACAAGAAACATCAAGAAATACATGATCAACACTGTTCCAACACCTACCTGCATATATATATATATATATATATATATATATATATATATATATATATATATATACATATATGTATACATCAAAACATTCAAATCTGCCTACTTCCTGTACGTGGAAAATTAATATTCCCTCTTTCACATTTTGTCAACAAGATTTAAATAATAAGAGAAAAGAAACTGGGACACGTACTTTTATTATCCTTAATTGCTTAATCTGGACTGAATTTAAGTACTTCACAGCAAAGCAACAAAAGTGTACATGTGACCAAAACAGATAAAAGAAACCCTCCTGAATCAACGGCAAGCACATCCATGGTTGTCACAGCTGGCTTCATGTAATATTCTTCCCACCCAGATACATTGAGAGATTTTTAATTTGACAGATTTCCTGTATAATACCTGACTGACAACCCTTGTGAAATTTGTAATGCTTTCGATACCCCGATGAAAATCATATTAACGCGAAACAACCACTCTAACTTCCAGCTCTTGTCGCCGAGTCTTTTTTCCTCACCAGCAACATGCACCCATGCAGCAGCAATGAATCTTATGCTTGTGCCATGTACAATGAACCTTGTACCACCGATATCATCGAGTGCAGTCATTGTCAACAATGCATGGGTGCACCGCAAATGCATTGGCATGGGCAAGACCATAATGCGCGCATGGAGCAGCAAGGGTCTACGCTTTCTCTGTCGGGCCTGTTCGTTCTCAGAAGGTATCTATGACCTCAAACCTGCATTGTCCAGGTAGGTGTTCATATGCGTATAATATTTATTATGTATAAAAGAAGTATGTTAAACCGTATCTTACTTCAATTTAGGGTCTTAAGCTTAAACTTAAAGTCTTAAACTTAAGCTTTTAGGATACTTACAGGAAAAGCCGTAATAGCCATACCAAATGGAAAACTTAGCCTTACAATACAGCCTAACAATCCTATATATGCATTAACAGTATATGTATATCGTGCACATGTCGAACATGGATGGCTGGATGTAATTACATAAAGCTGTAGTGGATTAGATAAAGTCGGAATTGATTCAATGAATGTATATTTCTATGTATATAACTTTTCTATATTATCTGTCCACGATTAATTTAAGCGCCGGTCTGTGCGGCACGTGCTATGCAGTCTATTTACTATGTCCTATTAGGCAGAATATCGCCACTTATGACACTGCACACGTTTTGAAAAATCGCAGGATATGAAAACTTCCGAAAACATGTAAGGTACAATATAAGGCCTGGATATCGTTCAGTTGATTCTAAAACAGTTACATTGACGACACCCATTTTTTTGTGTATCTCTTCCAGTGAATGAAGATACACGATTGAGTTAATCATCATAATGCGTGTATATTTAAGCTTGACATTAAGTAGTAACAGACTAGTTTATTAAAGAAGAAAAGTTAAATGATTTCAATTTATATCACACCATTTGAAGAGGCGTGATTTGATTTAAAGGGATTTCACTCCTTGCTCCCCCTATACCCCTCTACCGTTTCATTTTCAAGGTCAAAATAACTATTATGAAGTAGCTGTATATATATAGTTTAATGATCATTTGTTAAAGGTTAAATTTTGTCGACATTGGTTTTATAATATATATATATGTGTGTGTGTGTGTGTGTAAGAGAGAGAGAGAGAGAAACAGAGAGAAAGAGAGAGCAAATGTGTATATCCTGGATGCATGTAAAAGTTATTAAGAGCAAATCGTTGTAGCGTATCGATAATGCTGATTTAACCCTATCTTTAATATAAACGTATTTGAAAGGTATTTGGTTTTAGTTTTCCTTCAAGTTAATCAATGTCTTGTTGAATACAAAAAATAGCGGGAAATGCTACTGGAAAATCAAAACCAATAAATATTGCACCTTTGTCATTATGTATGCAGGCCGACCAGAAAATGACAAATTAACTGAAGACGTTTTGAACATAAAACGTTATTAAATATTCAATGAGAAAGTAAAGGCTCATACTATAATCCTTTCCAATAAAACATAATTTCAACAGGGCACTGCGTGTTTGACATTATATATTTCTTAATATAGCTTCGGCAGCCCTTAATATAACTGAAGGAATGTCGAGGACAACACTGACTGCATACACAGAACACCATTTAACAAAATTCACCAATATGTAAAAAAAAGTGCAAATACGTGGGAATTTCGGCGTTTTTAATCAGCATGAGAGCTTTAATTCCACTATAGAGTTTATCCGGGGCATGCATACACGGCACGTGCCGGGAAGATAAGCATCTCATTAGGCCACTAATTGCCCGTAATAGACACCAGCAGCTGGTGCATAGGCATTGCATGTTCTAAAACAGTATACCACTGACGCCTACCGTAACTCACGACGGTTAGCGATATTTGTTGAATATTGGAAACATTTTTTGCACGTTTGAAACAGTCCACAAGGTGAGATCACATGTGCGGTGTAAATGCATATTAAGCGATATTATATTTTCATAATTCTTTGATAAATAAAAAACAATTTTTGTTAAAAGTAATTAGATTTTTTTATATAAATCCTTCTTTGTATGGCCTTTCATGTTCAACAGAGGAATGGGCTTAACGATTATACGGTCATGACAGGTGTTGTAAATCTGATAATAGGGTTTAGCTGTTGTCACGGGTGATTTGTCTTTTGGAAGATTAGTTGTTTGGATCGGACAGGTGAGAGATAAATGCGCATCATTTTGAAAAATAATATTAATAATAATAAATTTAAAAATTCAAATCATGTTATGAATATTTAATATATTACCTTCTTAGTTCAAGCTCGTGTAACATTTGAGATTGCTTGACTCGACGTAAAGTGAACACGCTTCCCCCGGGCGGGCTGGATATCGTATCCCATGAACTTTGGTGATCCATGATCCGGCCATTCTGAGGGATTGTGTCGCCAAGGGCCACTGGGGGCCACTGGTACTTGGCAGGATTTGGAACAGAAGGTTACCAGCCCTTGTTTCGTCTCCTAACTGCCCTGGAGATTTTAAGACCATGACCATCCTAAGTATGTGGAAAGAATTTTAATGAACGATAAATTATTATGACCGCGTTCAGCACTTCTGTCTTTCAGCTGAATGTAAACATTTCTTTTATACGTATAATTAAGTCATCGAACAGACATACAAATTTCCTGGGACCGACCTTTCACCAATATAAGATATATATATATATATATATATATATATATATATATATATATATATCAGGCCTAGATACCTTGATATTTTCTATACTAAGCGTCTACAGACACAGTAGCGGCTTTCACTAATCCTTAATCCCACCCCATTAGGATGTCTAAATTTGTAAAAGAAACATTATTTTTAGTACAAAAAAAGTTTTATAGGGACATTCAACAAATTATTAACATCACATATTTATATTTTACAACTGTATCGTGATACGCAATATGCAATTCGTTGTATATTGCGATATACCGTAACGGTAATATTGCAGGCCCCTTATATATACATATATTTATATAAATATATATAGATCATAATTTTGATATAAATAATTTGGTAAATATGGTTATCATTTCTTTTTTTACAAGTGCTTTAAAGTCATTTCATCATGCCAGTTCTAAAACAAGTGATTAATTTAATGAATTACCCAACAACCTTAACCATTGACCATTCCTGGTTTAATGGATTCCTACCTGTGATATTAATATTATGCAAGGTTTTACATAAAGCATGATAAAATAATTACATTTGTAAATATACTGACAATGTAATGCCTATATGACGAAATATAGCTGATATGGTGTGTATTTGATGTGAGACACGGCCCTATTAATAGTATTATGTGTTTGTGCGAGCTGACAGCATGCATGCATGCAAGGAAATGTGTCTGTAGGTCGAACGATGAAATATGAAAATTTGCAAAAATGAACGGTATCTACAAAAGGACATTTCACCGAAACCGCAGTTGAGGATATGTTGTTGGCAAACTGCCAATATTGCAGGGATACATGGTAGTCGGTCGAAAACTTAAACTGTGCGTGCGGTTCATGTGTCGAGATATTCTGTTAAAAATTACACAGAACCATTCACCTGTACGATGTTCTGCTTTTGCAGTTATTCTCTAATCCATGATTAATAATATATGTACAAGGATTTACCGTTAATCAATCTATAGCAAGGCTTTTTCAACAAATGCTAAATTGTAATAAGATGAAAATATTAATAAGACAATATAATGTTCTTACATTGTCGGCCTTCATGCACAGGTTTTCTTGTTCATCTTGTGACAGATCATCTTCTTACATACATTTGAATTGTATATAATTAATGTATTCCACCTGACTCTGGGTAAAACGACTTCAAACACTCCCGGACACATGTTTGCATCCAGTACAATGTTATGTCAATAGAGAGCTGGTTTTTATCCGTCTATTTAGAAGTGAAAATGTGGTTCGAAAAACTGATGGGGAGATTTTTTGATAATATATTTAATTTTATATTTGTTTATCTCTCATATATATATATATATATATATATATTCCTTTTGTTTATAAAATTATACATATAATAATTGTTATTATATACATATATATTAACATATATACCACTACAAACTCTCTCGAACACGTGTTCCCTTCCATTACATTCTTTTGTCAAGGCAGTGCAGGCTTCTTTTGTCTATTTAGCTGTGAAAATGTAGTTTGAAAAAAATGAAGGGGGAAGGTGGTATTTAAATTTTTTGCTTATATATAATTACATATTTTTCTCTCTCTCATATATATACAGTGGAACCCCGCCTTGCGACCACCCCGCAATTGCGACAACCCCACAATTACGACCACCTTTCTTGGTCCCGAATGTACGATCCAGGTAATTTAGAGTTTCACAAATGCGACCACCCCCAAATTAAGACCACTTTGGTCAGTCCCCAAGGTGGTCGTAATTGTAAGGTTCCACTGTATATATTATATATATGTATAAAGAAAATATATAATTGTATATGTATATATTTATATATGTATAAACAATTATATATTATTCTCTCTATATATAAGATTGTTTCTTATATATATATATATATATATATATATATATCTTTTAAAATTTCGCAACGCATAACCTGGTCATGTTAACACCGGCAGGCAGTGACATTCTGGATATACACGATACACATTAATGAACAACTATATCATTCCGGCACAGCATGGAGGCTGTCAGCACAGCATGGCCCTAATGTTAATGCCCGAGAAAAGAGTCCATACAGCTCCGTCGAACTGCAACTCTGGAAACCAGTCTAGCATTCTATAAAAAAAAGTAATTGATACATGGTTAAAATGATAACATCAAATAATTTCGTAAAATGATAAACACAAATACTAGAGGTAGATTATAATAATGAAGCCTCTTTCAAATTAACTAAAATATGTAAGATTGTGATTTTGCAATTGTCATATCAGATAATTAGACAGCAACAAATGTAAGGTATACAAAGACGGACTAGCTACCGTTCAAAATGCTCAGAAAAATTCTATGGCATGAACTGTTGTACAAGGGTGTAAACTGGTAGTGAATGATGGCCAATTTGACGCTCATAGGTAATGCATTCAAGTGGATTAGAACAGCATATCTACGAAACAATGAAATTCCTAAAACACCTAAAGTTGGTACTATCTAAGCGTATTATGCAGCCTTATCAAAATTTTCTAGCCAGGAAATTATTTAAACTTCGAAAGCGAAATAGAGATATATTAAATAAACATATATTTAGATTTGGTTAAAGCGGGATGTCCAAACAATAAAAAAATACCAGGACATGTCATCTGATGCACAAAATCGAAACAATTGAGGCCTGTGTTGGAGAGAACATGTCCCATATTTTATTTATAATTACACGGTTCAGTTATATACCACATAGTCGCGTTTTTATTTAATTACTGCCTATACATTTTTTTCACTTGCCATCGTTCTCCAGAGTCTTATTATTCATAGATATATATAGAAATGGTATACACAGAATGTCGGTTCACTGAAGGTGGAAATCGAACCCATTTCTTCCGATTTACGTGCTGGTTCATTGTATATATTCATTCATCTATACATAATATATGCCGCAAAACCATACAAGGCCATTAGTTCTCCCTGCTGCATGCAAAGTCGGCGTGCCGACAGATGTAGTGGTAGAGACAATGACGTCATTACCGTGACGTCACTTCGCTGGATCCTATTAAAGTGTGCAAATACGTAGAGAGAAAGGGAATCCTGAGTAGCCAATGGGTAAAGGCATCCGACCGGAAATCGGAAGATCGTATTTTCGATTCCCACCTTCAGTGAACCGACTTTTCTGTGTATACTATTTCTACATATATATATATATATATATATATATATATATATATATATATATATATATATATCTTACCGTAATACATGGGACCTTACTTATTTAAAGGAAAACGATAAAGTACAGTTCTTTAAGTTGTAAGGAATGTGCAAGGAATGGCAATATTGGACCCATTCGGCCCAGACAAAATTACGATCAGGAAACTGGCCAGTCTCAACTCTAAACAAGATAGGGCTGGTCCAAAATCCTCAGTCAGCGTAAGTGAACAAAACCGTGAATAATACAGTACATACTTTTGACTGTATTAAATAAAGTTTCACCAGAGTTGAGTCTTCTCTTAACATATATATGAAATTTCATCATATCCATACGTATGGCACATGTGCAATTCGACGATCATATCATGATCCCAGTCTGTCCATTTTATGTGTAACTTTTTTTGGTGTGGTTGAAATAGTTAGATATGGGTCCATCCGTTGTAAAATTGTAGATATGTTGAAAAAATGATATGTTGTATCTTTACAAAAGGTACTTTTCCGAACCTTCTGATATAAAATAGCATATCAATCTGTGGTTCGACTACAACACAAGATGGCAGATATAATTCAGCTTTATACACTTAGTATATATATATATATATATATATATATATATATATATATATATATATATATATATATATATATTCAGTAGAGCGCCGTATTTCGGAATGCCGAATTTCCGAAAATTCGTTTTTCCGAAAATTAAAATCGGTAACCGAAAATTTATTCAGATTTTCGCAATATTTTCAAAGCATGTAAATACCTCGAATGATTTTATTGTAATTATGATTCACAACGACCTGCAGTCAGGTGTTTAAGCCCAGTGGTGACCTTAATTAATGTAATCATTTCACGTTTACTGTAAAGTAATACTTAAACACGAACGTCTTGCTGTCTCTTGTCAGAGATATGGAATCAACGAATACAAACCGGAGAGTGTTATACTTTGATGACAAGCTTATATTCCTTGAACCCTCCGGAGAATTTGTTGAAAAAAAATGGCACGCACGTATCCTAAAAAGCGATAAGACTAATCTTTACCCATCAGTCTCTGCAATAAATCCAATATTTCTTTATACGTCAATTACTTAGGCCTGAAAGGAAAACGCTGTTCCTTCAGTAAAATTAGTCAGTAACTGTTAAATTAGTCATTATAACTGTCCTACGAACTTTCCGCTTGACCCATGACCGATGTTCCGATATATATATATATATATATATATATATATATATATATATATATACTTATCGTTTTTAACCAGTTCATATTTTAATTAATACTAATTTATAACAATAATTGATAAAATGTACGACTTATTATAGGCTGCTTTAAAAAGGAATGTCTTTAGCTTTTATTTAAAAATGTGATAACTCATTTGACCTTAGTTTAGCCCCAGACACAGTGAACATTCGATCACTATATTGGCGTGACACCCACTGGATTGAAATTGGACCAATATTCGATATTCGAATTACGGATATCAAAAGTCACTAACTTAGGTGATTTTTGTGACATTCGCTTGCGTATTTTAAATGTCTCTAATTGATGTGAGTTTTGTGACACACGCATGCGAATTTCAAATGTCACTTATTTATGTGATTTTTGTGACATTCGCATGCGAATTTCAAATGTTTTTTATTTCTGTGATCTTTGAGACATTCTAATGCGAATACCGAATATCAGTCCAACTCCAGTCACGTGCACAACCAGTTTCCACTCATCTTAGGATAATATGAGTTCTCTTCGAGGTTGATATACAGTTAATATCTCGTGCAGATATCTCGGGGAATTCGTTGCATTCATAAGGTTTTGTACAACGGTAAAAGATTTATATTTTATGTGCTGTTTTTGAATTAATATAGCACTACGTAAGGTGGCAGTTAGCCGTCGAGCAGCATTATTTTGAACCATTTGAAGACGATATCATGCCTTGTCAGTTACATTTACAAAAAGGCCATGATGGAAGTCTAAACGAGATTATATGATGGCCTTCTTTTATACACTTTCTGTCAGAGGAGGGTTAAAATGAACAGTTCATATCATATCGCCAGTATAAAAAAAATATGTGCTGAAAAATTAGAGAACGGATATTTAGTAAAATACGGGACATGAAAATATACAAGATACTAATCTCTAGTATATTTCACCTATGCGAATTCGCAGCTGAATCCCTCCTCATAAAACGCTACTGTATTAAAAAGGTGATTTATGTGAACAGTCCTTAGTGAATACACAGATGAATACACTAAATTTTAAGGAAAATAACACTGCCTACGCTGTCCGGAACCGATGGAGAAACCTTAAGAGAAAATATAAAACTAAGTGAAATATTAAATTCTTTAAAAACAATGCCAAATTCTTAAATCCCATGTTACGATGGATCAAACTCATCTGGATCAAAAGAATTCTATGTATCTTTCTATACTCTCATTTGTGAAGATTTATTTCAAGCTATACAATATAGTTATCTGACAGGAGAATTACTTCCTAGTCACAGACGAGCAATAATAAAATTTATTGAAAAAAAACAGGGAAATATTACAGGTTTCTAAATCTATAGAGGCCAGTAAGTCTGTTGACCACTGATGTCAAATTAATTGGAAAAGTATTAGCATCAAGAATTAAATCATGTTTACCTCCATTGATTGGCTCGGATCAATCTGCTTTTATTACTGGCCGATATACAGGGGAACCGATCAGGTTAACTTTAGGTATGTTGGAGTACACAAGAATGAAAAATATAGAAGAAATATTGTTTCCTGCAGATTTCGAGGCAGCGTTTGATAGATTAGACCACAATTTTCTTTTTGAAGTAATGGATAAGTTAGGCTTTCCCGAAAATATAATAAAATGGCTTTAAGTTTTACATGTAAATGCAGAAAGCTGTTTAATAAAAATGAATATTTCAAACTTCAAAGAGGTGCAAGACAATGGGATCCTCTGGCCCCATATGTATTTATATTGACAATAGAAATATTAGCTGAAATAATAAGAAGTAGCTCTAATTTAGAAGGAATCACAATAGATGACGCCGAAATAAAACAATGCTTATTTGCGGACGACTCGACCTTTTTTTCTTAAAGACCTTATGTCACTTGTCTTATAGAAATGATCAACCTCTTTTCTTAAGTATCCTCATTAAGGCTAAATCTACTTAAGTCAAAAGCGGCCTGGATTGGGTCACAGGTCAATAATATAGAAAAGTTATCATCAATAAATGGAAGAATCTGAACCTAGAAGCAATAAAAATTTTAGGTATTAATTTAACTTATAACAAGAAACTGCATTATAGTTGAACTTTGAAAAAAAATATAGATTAATTTATAATATCATTGAATATATGGACAAAAACGATCATTAAAAATTAATGGACGTACAGAGGTCGTTAATATCTTGGCACTGCCAAAATTATTATATGTATGCAACATGATAGAAACACAAGAACTAGTAATACCACGAATTAAACGAATAAAAGTAGATTTATCTGAAATAGCAGGCGCCCTAAACTCAAGTATACTGTACTTGTATCACAGTATAATGAAGAAGGAATAAATTTGATGGACTTAGATAGTCGACTTGAAACTCAAAGAGTGATGTGGGTTAAAAGATTAAATGTAAAAAAATGGTAAAGTTATCCAAAATAAATATTTTCAGGTAAAAGGTGGAGTGAACCTCATCTGTTCAAATTATGATATCAGATGTTTATAAAAAAATGCAAGCCTCCTATTTCAGAGTGTTTAAAACGTGGACGAAATATGCAAGCGCCAATCCTTTGGAAAAGAAACAAGTGCTTATTCAACCTCTGTGGCATAATAAGAGAAATAAAACTGCAGGGAAATCCTTGTAAAATAGATAGCTTAATAAAATGGGCATACCGTCAGAGGGGGACGTTGTCACTAATACAGAAGCATACAACAGTTAAACGATTTAAATTTTTGGAAGGAAGAATTTATTCACCGACAGTGCCTGAATTTGCACTGGTCAATGCAGTTCCAAAGGATTGGATTATTTTGACATGTGAAGATAAGAATATGTATTAACTTTCCTGTATTAATCACATATGTGAAAAAGGAGGAATAAAAACGCTAGACAGTATAAAATCAAAATATTTGTATGAAACCTTTGTGGACTCTTTGAAAGAAATTTCTACAGCACAACGTAAAATCGAAAACTTGTATGAAGATGTTCAGTGGAACCATAATTGTCAAAATATCTTTAAAACTTCCATTGATACTTACCGAAGATAGTTTCAATATGGACTCGTGCATGGTGTATTTACCTGGTAATGTTATTTTATATAAATGGGGTCTTTGTGAAACACGCATGCGTACGTACTGTTTTCAGAACCGGAAACGTTACATAATCTTTTTTAAACATTTCCTGCGACAGTCACAAAATATTTACAGTTAATGACTCGGTTAAATGAGGCAGGCAAAGGGTTACCACGGGTTACAGACAAAGCACTATTTTTTATTATTTTTGAGGAAATGAAAAGGAAAGTTTTTAAAGAGGTCGAAGAAATTTTATACAAAATTGCAGAAAAGAAAAACAAAGTCGGAAAACATGAGGAAAAATTGAAAGAACGTAGAAAAACACTGAAGATATAAGACAAATAAAAAAGGCCAGGGAAGAGAGAGAGAAGAATGTTATGAAGAAATAGCGGTACAACAGAAATATTTCCATTGTATTTTCATATATATATATATATATATATATATATGAATTGATGTGAATGAAAAAAAAGTTAGTACAAATAGGCCAACAGAGGAATGTGCTGATATTTTTTTCTTATAGGTTGAGATCATTACGGATGGGGGCAATAAAGAACTGTAGAATGTCTTGGTAAATAAACTGCTTCTCTAATAATGGGGTGCTTTATGTGTAAAGTCCTTTATGAAATTTGCTGAGCATGAAAGCCGCTGTGTAGAGTAAAAATGTACTGACACAGATTTCATGGTCGATCCATCTTGTCTCGTTAAATAAGTCGGCTCTCACTGTTAATTGGTGCAATGTTCCTATGCCCATGCCTGACCTGCCAAACAAGATACAAGTTAAAAAGGGTGTATTAACAGTGCTCACAGTGTATAGACATTTCCAGACATCAACAGACTGTCTATATATGCAAAAAAAAATCAGTCGGGAAATATACATAAAGGTGAAAACCCTAGACTTGAGTAGATTCTTTACATAAAATCCGATCTATGCATGTGCAATGGACTCAGTTGGCTGATTATATTGTCGTAACTGCATCGGATCCGGCAGACCAAGAGTGCGCGCTTTGGGTATAACATAAGAAGTTAAACAGCTTTGAATAAAATTTATATGATTCAAAGACCGGTTCTTCTTACAAAAAGCACAGGTAAGAGCAATATATAAGACAAAGAAATATTAGACAGAGAAATATTCGAAGACCAGAGGCGTCGATTTTAGGTTGAGGGAATGATTTTCCGAAGTACCTATAAAATATTAATATTTGCATGCTTGTCGGGAAAACGTTTTGTCACTGCGGGGCCATCATGTGCCCAAGTAGCTGAAAATTGGTCCTTCCAATGAAGTGTCACTGGGTTCTCTGACAGCGTGCCCTATGATTCTTTTAGTCATTTGCCAGTGTGTACTCAGGTAGCTTATATTGTGATTCTTAAATATATATATATATATATCACGTCTGAGTCTTTCTGAATAGAAAGAGTATATTGACGTTTGTTGATGGGAATGTCTATACGTTGTGAGCACTGTGAAAAGGTACACAGTTCCCTTGTAAAATGTATCGTATTTTTTTTTTGTGTTTTTTTAAATCTCAATTTATGAATTTTGCATTCAACTTTTGTTACTGGATTATTTTTTTTTCTGAAAATATACTGATTTCATTATGTGATTGTTCTTCTTGACAATAACTTGAATCGATTATCTTTTTTGGGCGCCTCCAACGTTCACAGACTTTCTACGAGCCAATTGATTTATTTGTTACCAGAAAAGACAAATGTTTATACTTTAACTTCAAAAGGTATAGGTAATTATTTATTTGATGTATAGTAAATTAAATCAGTATCAATTTAGTTTAATCATTTTCCAAAGAGCGTCTTCACGGAATTTTCCATTCTGTCGTCACACACGAATTAACTGCTTTTCTCACGATTGCGAGAGAGATTCTCACAAAATTGTGTAAACCTGTATATGTTGAGCCATGTGTACATTGCAAAAATGCGGTGTCTCTACCAACATTCTTGGTGATTCAATAAGAATTCTTGTGTAAATCTGTAATTTCTTGAAAAATGTCCCTTTTACAATTGTGGCCTAGTGTATGCTCATGGTCTAAATAAAAAATAAATATAAGAGTATGCATTATCCCAACTATGCCTAACTTGAAATATTGTAAACAAGTTCTTTTTAATCATTTCCTTAATCTTTAAATAATGAATTTCTGTATTTTCCAAACCAGTGTGTACCTGACCACAGTTGATCTTTTTCAAATCAGGCAGATCACTGAAACCTATATTCTCCGAGTTATTTTGAAGTCATAATACACCTTAAACCGGCCACCAATCCTAATCTAAGAAGTTTAAAATTCACATCTAACTGAACATAAGTCACTGTGATTTATATTTTTTAAACCTTCGTCTTTTGAAGACGAAGGGACGAGTCATACCCAATACACCCAGCTTGTTCAAATCGCTGAAATGCCGTCTGTGGAAATGTAAAGGTAGATTTTTATTCAAAAGAGTCATGGAAATAAAACTTCAGGAGCCACCCATTGGTCTGTTAATTCGGCATAAATCATAACCTTCAGGTGCATGAAATTTCTATTTTACTTTCGTCTTGGTTAGGTATGTAATTAAACTCTCAGAACACCTTGAGATTTCACATATAGACATGCAAAGATATATGTCAAAAACACTGGTTTAGTACTTGAAAAAGTTCAGTATTAACCCATACTCAGTACTGTGCTAAAGGGCATGCACAGGGCTTAGTGTAGTGTAGTGTATTATTTACAATACAACAAAATTCTATAATTTTCCTGATCACACATTTTAATTGTATGTTTCGTCTGCTACCGAATATATCATAAATTGATTGAGCTCTGAGCACCAGATTTTATTGTATGACTGGTATGTCAGTGTAAGCTCAGGAGTGCGACTTATGTTAACTTTCTGCGAGTCACAACCCATTTCTTCTCCGTATTAAAGTATTTGATTTCTGTTTCCTTAAAAGAGTTATTGTGAGATACAAAATATTGAACATATGACAAAATATTGAACATTGCATAATCGGCCTTGCCAGTTAATCAGAAGTTTTGCGGGAACAGTTGCGAAATTGTTCATTTTGGGCGTTTAAATCATGTATTCCCTGTTGCACATACAAAAAAAATACATACATGTATAAAATATATATGCATACATATATTTATCCATGGAAAACACACACATATATGAATTCAACTGACACCTTATGTATGACCATAAAAACATCGCTCAGTCACTGGAGCATTTCACCAATCCCAATACAAGAGTCTCAATAAAAGCTGAACGTTCCTGACAAAATCTGACAAGTGTTTTCTTAAACACAGAATAAATCTTTCAATAAATATCAAAATTAAGTCAATGATGTGATAGGTAAACTAGCCATTCGCCCCATGGCCCTCCAAATCACACGATACCGGACGGGTAAAATAGGTAAACAGACGCATTACTTTTGACGAATGTAATCCCCACGATAGGCGAATACGTACACGATACGCAAAATTGACCTATTTGTTATTCGTATTTCTATCTCCGATTGTTTGCAGTCATCTGCGCCTAGCATAGCAATTAATACAACAGGCACTTTTCCTTTATAAAGAACTCTTCACACAATAATATTGCACTGTATAGTTAGGACAAAATTAAAATAATCATATTTGATTCGTACTTTTTGTTTGTTCATTAGAGACGAGGCAATATTTTCATGAATAGTATTTTTCAGTATCTGCTAAGACATATGATTCGTGATAGTTATAGTTTATATAATGCAGACTTTTTCAATAATAAAATGCTGTTAATTTTTTTTTTAATTTTTTAGAGTTAATAAGAATCACAGATGGATCTCTCCTGGAAACGTCCGCTCACAATATTCTTACTTGTGTTGAGCAGTGCAGTGGTATGGTTACCATGGACTATTCCGGACAGCATATCGTTCAAATATCGCAATGAATCAAAGTGCAATATTACGGACCTCCAGTGCCTTGCAAAGAAGATGTCCGTAATGACCCCGGCCGCAAAGGACCCGGTAGTAACATTAGTCATCCTTGATGAAACATACATAGAAATGTTCCTAAATTTTGCCGTCTCGGCTTCAGACAACGGAGTGGATAATCTTATGCCTGTCGGTCTTAGTCGGAAAACCGTTGAGGAGCTTGCGAGCCGAGGATTTACTGCTTATTACGACGCATCACTGAGGGAGTTAGCGAGCGAAGAACATCAATTTGGGAGCGATGCGTTCAAGAAAAAGGGCAATCTTAAGTTTTCTGTAACGTTGAAACTTCTAACTCTAGGGTTTAGTGTGCTTTTAATGGATCTGGATACAGTTTTCATAAAAATCCGTTTCCTTATTTCCAATGTAAAGGATGTGATGTAGAGATTCAACAAGACATAAGAGGCATGCCACATAAATTATGTATTGGATTGGTGATGTTCCGGAAAACGGCGGCTACAATCAGCATTGTAAAGGATACTGTCAAAATACTAAATAAAAATCCGAAATTGTGGGACCAAAATATATTTACATATGGACTGATAAGCGGGAGGAAGGCTAATCGAATAAGATACAATGTTTTGCCATACAAGCTTTTTCCTACAGGTCATATTTTTTTCTCAGAAAGCATATATACATACAACATATCAAGGACAGTGATATTTCACAATAACCACAATACGTGGTCGCGGACAAAAATATTCCGATTAAAGGAGCTCGGAGGCTGGTTCCTGGATACGGACCAGTATTACAGTAGTACAACACGGAAATACTTAACATACAATAATGGGTTTCCTATGGATCCGGGCAGAAGCATAACGGACCTACATAAAGCACTCAGATTGGCTACAACCCTTAACAGGACCCTGATACTTCCAACCTTCCAGTGTCAACCCAAAAAGGATTGTCCATTAGATAAGGTTATGAAAGATTTTATTAAATGGGACACTAAAAACAAGGACATGTACAGAGAACACTCATTTCTACGCAACAAGAAAGTTCCGGATTCGGTAAAAAACTCCATCACAAAGCCTGTCTTTGTTTTGACAGGAAACATGACAAAGCTCGTTCCCCCAAAGAATGTTCATGTATATCAACCTTACAACATCACCACAGAGCCAACAGCAGGTGAACTCGCGGAGTGGTTGACGAAATATGATCATTTCTATGTGATTCAATTCCACTCTATGCGATTCAAACTCCGACCCTAAGATATATAGGGATTTCAACTTTCAGGTTTAAATTTTGGTTTAGTGGGCAAATATGAAGCTTTTTATGTTATTCAGATGCTGAAAACTAGTGCTAATCAGTTTTGTGCAATGAACTTGCACTTTAAGAAAAAAGAAAAAGAATTCAAGCTAGAGCACAAAATAGTTCTTTGCAGTTGTCTGAGTGAAGATCATTGTTGAGGTTCAATCGGGTTTATTTTTGAACCTATCAAGGGTTCTTCAATAGAACCTGTGAGGTTGCGTCGAGGTCATCTCCAGAAGTCCTGAGAGGAAACATTTCAGATGGAATGAGTGGGAAATCTGGATAGGTTTTTGGTGGAGCCCCTGATTTAAAAAAAAAACAGTTTTTTTAGATAACAGTCTAGAAGTATTTCTCATAAAAATTGGGTAATTGCAAGGACCGTAAATGAAAACAATATTTCTGGCCACGTTGTATCATCAGTATATGCTAAATCCTTTCAGATATTATTGAAAATATTGTTTTAAGGAAACACTTTTTATTTAATATAAACATACACTTGTGAAACTGAAAAAAAAATCATAAGCACCATATTCATGTAACCACTTCAGGAATATACCACATAGTTGCGTTTTTTCTTCATCCTCTTTTCCTCATTCGCCTCTGTCTTTTAATTCTCTTTTCTTCATTCACAACATTTTTTATTCTCTTTTCATCGTTAACCAGAGTCTTTTGATTCTCTTTTCATCTTTCATCAAGGTCTTTTCATTCTCTTTTCATAGTTGACAATAATCTTTGATGCTCAAGGCAATTGTTACATATTACCAGAACGAATTTCAGTGTTCTTGTTATATATTTATTTATTTATTTATAACACATATTTAAGCAGGCAATCCTATTCAGCATGTGCTGTTTTTCTAATGGGACCTGGTCAGAATTCTATTAATTAAGTACATACTTAATTACAAGTATGGAAATATTTAAACTAAAATACATCGAACGTATAAAAATAAAACGTTATTGATACATGGTTAAAATAATAACATCAAATAAATTCGTAAAACGATGAACACGGATAATGAATGTAGAGTGTAAAATAAGAAGCGTCATTAAAGTTTACTAAAACTTTAGTTAGCGTCCGTTCAGAATTCTAAGAAATATGCTATGGCATGAAGTGCTGTACAATGATTTAGAATGGTGGTGACCATTGGCCTATTTGACGCTCATTGGTATTGCATTCCAGTGGATTAGAACAGCATATGTAAAAAACAATGACATTCCTACAACACCTAAAGTTGGTATTTCCTAAGCCTATTACGCAGCCTTATCAAACTTTTCTAGCCTGGACATTATTTACAGTTCGAAAAAGAAATACATATATTTAAATGAACATATATTTAGGTTTGGTTAAAGAGGGATGTCCGAACAATAAAAATACCCCCTTGTCTCCTTCTACCAAAAAATCAAAATATTGAGGCCTGTGTTGGAGAGAACGTGTTCCATTATTTATTTATAATTCCACGGTTCCTGGTAAACAGCTTTCATAACTTTACTGCTGTGTGTCTGAATCTAATCATTTATTGTCTAAAAATAACCTAAAGACATGTTTTGGGAGACTGAAAGAACTTGTAGGGTTTCCTTGATGAAGTGATTTGGATGAACCGAAACTACAATGGCCGAAATATGAAAGAATCCGGTCAATAGGACTCGGAGGAAAATGGACGCAGAGGTTTGTACATGACGTGTGGACTTGGAGGAGGGGTTCCTCCTAAATACATATAGGCGTCACCGTCGGATACACAGAGTTGCGTCAACTTGATTAAATTAGTTAATCAATCTTGTGAGAGATTAAGAGGATACGAATGTATGTGAAGCGGCAAATCATAGGAAAAGCAAGATACCCTTTAATGTCCATACCCTCTTCTCTAATGCCATATACAATGAGTCATTCAGGTATATAGGGAATGGTCTACATTCTGAGTCAGTCTAATTATGCTGGAGATATTCCAATGACCTGTCAGGTGAATATATTTCGGGGAAAAGGAATAACGGGCAGGGGCTGCAGAAGGGTGTGGGTGATTCCTCCAGCATCATCGCTTGGGATGAGGAAATTAACCTAAAGAGACATAAAGGAAACTATACATGTACAGCTTAGGATTATATCTACCGGATTTTTTATTTGCTGTCTTTCCGTCTTTAAGTGAACTATCATTCATAATGATGTGTATCTGCCTGTAAAATATTAGGTTCAGTTTTTTAATGTTTTGATTTTACATGTGTTATTTCAGTTACATCTTGTTTTTAAACCTACGCAAACCTACCTATTAAATGCTTGGCTGAAGAAAATCACCAGTTGGCGGCAGGACTACCGTATCTTTGCCTTTGGCTAAGCTATAACATAATTGATATTGGTGTATTTCGATTTGGCTTTATGGATATAAATGTCCATAAATAGTATTAATTTAATATTTATGGTAGAAAAGTAATTGATATGGGGCCGAGAATATACCAGTACTCAATAACGTATACTTTGGCTGAGTTATAACATAAACGAAAACTATGTTTTTCTATATGTTTCATGATTATAAATTGACTGTTATTATTCCTGCCAGCCACCAGCAAGCCGTGGCTTCAGCCTGTTAGAATACTATGTATATACCCAGTATTTTGTTACAATGTTACAACAGACGAGGCCACATAGATGCAAACTTTTGTGTAAAAATAAAGCCCTTTCAATTGACCCAGCATGTGAAGTGAATGTACATATATGTCTATTCATGTTTATATATATATATATTTAGTCATACGTATCATGTTTATAAGGAATATATATATGAGGCGTAGGTATCCAGATATTTTCTCAAAGTATACAGTGTAGAGAGAGTGAGAGAATTGAACATGGGCTAGCTTACATGACGATTTTCAAAGCCATTCACCATTGGATTACCTGTTATTGTAACAGAGTTATATAATAATACGCATATCATTTTATTATATTGTTTGTGTACTTCAATATACATTGTAAATGACCCCGGTGTCACGGGGCCACTCTGGTCCGGTTCGTTTGCAACATTAAAAAGGATGCCAAAGAAAGCAGAACACACACAAACGAACAAACAACTATGACAGCATGTGCATAATTAACTTGTGTATTGACTATATGTACAGCGAATGAAATAATATGGCTTGGCTGGTGGTAGTCAGTGTGCCTTGAACTAGAGGCTTCTGTTACCACGCTCAATGGCGGGGGACCATCCCATTACTGCAAGATCTGAAGAATAAATCTCTTATTAGGTCTCCACTGTTCTCGATAAAATCATACAAAGAGAAGTGTCCAACAAGACGGGAAATGGTATTTACACAGGAAGTACAATTAGGCCATTTTTGATGTTTTGTGTTGTAGGTTGAGATCGGGACGGAATTGGGACACTAAAGAGCTCTTGAATTCCTTGGTAAATAAAACGCTGAAATGGCAGGGTACTTTATGTGTGAAGTCCTTTATGAAATCTGCTTAGCATGAAAGCTGCTGTCCAAGCGTAGAGTAAAATTGTACTGACACAGTTTTCTTTTTTTTTCGTATTAGCTTGTCTCGTTCAATTAGTTGGCTCTCAATGTTAATTGGTGCAATTTATCTATGCTTATGCCTGACCTGCTTTACAAGCTAAAGGTTGTATTAACGGGACTCACAGTGTATAGACATTTCCAACAACAGACGTCAATAGACTGTCTTTCAATATGAAAAGGCTCAGACGGGACATATATATCTAAGTGACACCCTGAAACTTGAGTATATTGTTGGTCTGCTATGCTCGGGTCCATTGACCCAGCACCGCAGGTTTTTTCATGTAAATTCGATACAAAGAAACTCAGAAAGGATCCTACTGTTAAATATTGGGCAGGTTTATCATGTTTCATCACCTGAGTTTTAAATTAGAAGTTCTTTCTTAACGAGATACAGATTCAGAATATTGTTTCAGTCGCGGCCGATAGGTGTAGCTCGTGTATTGGAAAGCATCTCCTGGCAGCTATGATGGAATGGCTGTAATGGAAATGGATATCGTGCTGCCCAAACATCATCAACTTACCAACTGCCCTTTATATATATATATATATATATATATAATATAATATATATATACATATATATATATATATATATATATATATATATATATATATATACAGTAGAACGCCTGTATTACGGTCACAATCGGGACTGGATGAAAGTGACCCTAATACAGGAGTGGCCGTTATACAGGGCTTGACCAGGATAGGGGTTTAAAATGTCACACGAAACTAAGTTCAGATCTTTATAACAATCACCAAATAAACGTATATACAGAGTATTAGTATTATAACTGTTATCAATAAAAAAAATAAAATATTTACAATCAAGACAACCCTATTTATAAAAATTACCAACAATATATACAAATACAGTGTTTGTTATTACATTACAAACAGATTGTTTGTCCATAATATTTGTACAAATGTTAAGAAGCTCTTTATATCCAAAAAAAGCATACTAATAGCATGAAAGTATCAGCAGAAATATGTGAACATTCACAGAATACACTCCTTATGTCTGGTTAAAGAAGCAGTTATGGAAGACTGTTAATTTGTTACACACTTTCGAGTCCACAATTTCATCTTGATAGGCAAGTTCCAAATTCACGGATTCAAGATCAACAGTTTGCCTTACGTTTTTCTGATGACTTAATCATCGGGACCCCTGGTTGTCATTCGTTAATTAAATGACAAACTCCCCGATTAAGATCCGGCTCGCACGACTGATTCCCAAACATATACGCACGTGGGAACACATGCCTTACTATAGTGCATACTTATGGGGCTGAGTGGGGTAGTGCGACGCTGGCTACTTGTCAAACAACACCGTCACGGTCGAGTGGTTACCTTTATCCAGGCACTCATTAACAGATAGGAATACGTGAGAGCATACACTTGTGTAATGATATTGAGGTCAGAAGTGGCCGCTCGATTTGTTGGGCCCATGTCACGGAGTCACAAATTTGCTGAGCATGAAAGCCGCTGTGTAGAGTAAAAATGTACTGACACAGTTTTCATGGTCGATCCATCTTGTCTCGTTAAATAAGTCGGCCCTCACTGTTAATTGGTGCAATGTTCCTATGCCCATGCCTGACCTGCCAAACAAGATACAAGTTAAAAAGGGTGTATTAACAGTGCTCACAGTGTATAGACATTTCCAGACATCAACAGACTGTCTATCTATGCAAAAAAAAAATCAGTCGGGGAATATACATAAAGGTGAAAACCCTAGACTTAAGTAGATTCTTTACATAAAATCCGATCTATGCATGTGCAATGGACTCAGTTGGCTGATTATATTGTCTTAACTGCATCGAATCCGGCAGACCAAGAGTGCGCGCTTTCGGTATAACATAAGAAGTTAAACAGCTTTGAATAAAATTTATATGATTCACAGACCGGTTCTTCTTACAAAAAGCACAGGTAAGAGCAATATGTTAGACAAAGAAATATTAGACAGAGAAATATTCCAAGACCAGAGGCGTCGATTTTAGGTTGAGGGACTGATTTTCCGAAGTACCTATAAAATATTAATATTTGCATGCTTGTCGGGAAAACGTTTTGTCACTGCGGGGCCATCATGTGCCCAAGTAGCTGAAAATTGGTCCTTCCAATGAAGTGTCACTGGGTTCTCTGACAGCGTGCCCTATGATTCTTTTAGTCATTTGCCAGTGTGTACTCAGGTAGCTTATATTGTGATTCTTAAATATATATATATATATATATCACGTCTGAGTCTTTCTGAATAGAAAGAGTATATTGACGTTTGTTGATGGGAATGTCTATACGTTGTGAGCACTGTGAAAAGGTACACAGTTCCCTTGTAAAATGTATCGTATTTTTTGTGTGTGTGTGTGTTTTTAAATCTCAATTTATAATTTTGCATTCAACTTTTGTTACTGGATTATTTTTTTTTTCTGAAAATATACTGATTTCATTATGTGATTGTTCTTCTTGACAATAACTTGAATCGATTATCTTTTTTGGGCGCCTCCAACGTTCACAGACTTTCTACGAGCCAATTGATTTATTTGTTACCAGAAAAGACAAATGTTTATACTAACTTCAAAAGGTATAGGTAATTATTTATTTGATGTATAGTAAATTAAATCAGTATCAATTTAGTTTAATCATTTTCCAAAGAGCGTCTTCACGGAATTTTCCATTCTGTCGTCACACACGAATTAACTGCTTTTCTCGCCGATTGCGAGAGAGATTCTCACAAAATTGTGTAAACCTGTATATGTTGAGCCATGTGTACATTGCAAAAATGCGGTGTCTCTACCAACATTCTTGGTGATTCAATAAGAATTCTTGTGTAATTCTGTAATTTCTTGAAAAATGTCCCTTTTACAATTGTGGCCTAGTGTATGCTCATGGTCTAAATAAAAAATAAATATAAGAGTATGCATTATCCCAACTATGCCTAACTTGAAATATTGTAAACAAGTTCTTTTTAATCATTTCCTTAATCTTTAAATTATGAAATTTCTGTATTTTCCAAACCAGTGTGTACCTGACCACAGTTGATCTTTTTTAAATCAGGCAGATCACTGAAACCTATATTCTCCGAGTTATTTTAAAGTCATAATACACCTTAAACCGGCCACCAATCCTAATCTAAGAAGTTTAAAATTCACATCTAACTGAACATAAGTCACTGTGATTTATATTTTTTAAACCTTCGTCCTTTGAAGACGAAGGGACGAGTCATACCCAATACACCCAGCTTGTTCAAATCGCTGAAATGCCCTCTGTGGAAATGTAAAGGTAGATTTTTAGTCAAAAGAGTCATGGAAATAAAACTTCAGGAGCCACCCATTGGTCTGTTAATTCGGCATAAATCATAACCTTCAGGTGCATGAAATTTCTATTTTACTTTCGTCTTGGTTAGGTATGTAATTAAACTCTCAGAACACCTTGAGATTTCACATATAGACATGCAAAGATATATGTCAAAAACACTGGTTTAGTACTTGAAAAAGTTCAGTATTAACCCACACTCAGTACTGTGCTAAAGGGCATGCACAGGGCCTAGTGTAGTGTAGTACGTGTATTATTTACAATACAACAAAATTCTATAATTTTCCTGATCACACATTTTAATTGTATGTTTCGTCTGCTACCAAATATATCATAAACTGATTGAGCTCTGGGCACCAGATTTTATTGTATGACTGGTATGTCAGTGTAAGCTCAGGAGTGCGACTTATGTTAACTTTCTGCGAGTCACAACCCATTTCTTCTCCGTATTAAAGTATTTGATTTCTGTTTCCTTAAAAGAGTTATTGTTAGATACAAAATATTGAACATATGACAAAATATTGAACATTGCATAATCGGCCTTGCCAGTTCATCAGAAGTTTTGCGGGAACAGTTGCGAAATTGTTCATTTTGGGCGTTTAAATCATGTATTTCCTGTTGCACATACAAAAAAATACAAACATGTATAAAATATATATGCATACAAATATTTATCCATGGAAAACACACACATATATGAATTCAACTGACACCTTATGTATGACCATAAAAACATCGCTCAGTCACTGGAGCATTTCACCAATCCCAATACAAAAGTCTCAATAAAAGCTGAACGTTCCTGACAAAATCTGACAAGTGTTTTCTTAAACACAGAATAAATCTTTCAATAAATATCAAAATTAAGTCAATGATGTGATAGGTAAACTAGCCATTCGCCCCATGGCCCTCCAAATCACACGATACCGGACGGGTAAAATAGGTAAACAGACGCATTACTTTTGACGAATGTAATCCCCACGATAGGTGAATACGTACACGATACGCAAAATTGACCTATTTGTTATTCGTATTTCTATCTCCGATTGTTGGCAGCCATCTGCGCCTAGCATAGCAATTAATACAACAGGCACTTTTCCTTTATAAAGAACTCTTCACACAATAATATTGCACTGTATAGTTAGGAAAAAATTAAAATAATCATATTTGATTCGTACTTTTTGTTTGTTCATTATAGACGAGGCAATATTTTCATGAATAGTATTTTTCAGTATCTGCTAAGACATATGATTCGTGATAGTTATAGTTTATATAATGCAGACTTTTTCAATAATAAAATGCTGTTAATTTTTTTTTTTAATTTTTCAGAGTTAATAAGAATCACAGATGGATCGCTCCTGGAAACGTCCGCTCACAATATTCTTACTTGTGTTGAGCAGTGCAGTGGTATGGTTACCATGGACTATTCCGGACAGCATATCGTTCAAATATCGCAATGACTCAAAGTGCAATATTACGGACCTCCAGTGCCTTGCAAAGAAGATGTCCGTAATGACCCCGGCCGCAAAGGACCCGGTAGTAACATTAGTCATCCTTGATGAAACATACATAGAAATGTTCCTAAATTTTGCCGTCTCGGCTTCAGACAACGGAGTGGATAATCTTATGCCTGTCGGTCTTAGTCGGAAAACCGTTGAGGAGCTTGCGAGCCGAGGATTTACTGCTTATTACGACGCATCACTGAGGGAGTTAGCGAGCGAAGAACATCAATTTGGGAGCGATGCGTTCAAGAAAAAGGGCAATCTTAAGTTTTCTGTAACGTTGAAACTTCTAACTCTAGGGTTTAGTGTGCTTTTAATGGATCTGGATACAGTTTTCATAAAAAATCCGTTTCCTTATTTCCAATGTAAAGGATGTGACGTAGAGATTCAACAAGACATAAGAGGCATGCCACATAAATTATGTATTGGATTGGTGATGTTCCGGAAAACGGCGGCTACAATCAGCATTGTAAAGGATACTGTCAAAATACTAAATAAAAATCCGAAATTGTGGGACCAAAATATATTTACATATGGACTGATAAGCCGGAGGAAGGCTAATCGAATAAGATACAATGTTTTGCCATACAAGCTTTTTCCTACAGGTCATATTTTTTTCTCAGAAAGCATATATACATACAACATATCAAGGACAGTGATATTTCACAATAACCACAATACGTGGTCGCGGACAAAAATATACCGATTAAAGGAGCTCGGAGGCTGGTTCCTGGATACGGACCAGTATTACAGTAGCACAACACGGAAATACTTAACATACAATAATGGGTTTCCTATGGATCCGGGCAGAAGCATAACGGACCTACATAAAGCACTCAGATTGGCTACAACCCTTAACAGGACCCTGATACTTCCAACCTTCCGGTGTCAACCCAAAACGGATTGTCCATTAGATAAGGTTATGAAAGATTTTATTAAATGGGACACTAAAAACAAGGACATGTACAGAGAACACTCATTTCTACGCAACAAGAAAGTTCCGGATTCGGTAAAAAAAACTCCATCACAAAGCCTGTCTTTGTTTCGACAGGAAACATGACAAAGCTCGTTCCCCCAAAGAATGTCCATGTATATCAACCTTACAACATCACCACAGAGCCAACAGCAGGTGAACTCGCGGAGTGGTTGACGAAATATGATCATTTCTATGTGATTCAATTCCACTCTATGCGATTCAAACTCCGACCCTAAGATATATAGGGATTTCAACTTTCAGGTTTTATATTTGGTTTAGTGGGCAAATATGAAGCTTTTTATGTTATTCAGATGCTGAAAACTAGTGCTAATCAGTTTTGTGCAATGAACTTGCACTTTAAGAAAAAAGAAAAAGAATTCAAGCTAGAGCACAAAATAGTTCTTTGCAGTTGTCTGAGTGAAGATCATTGTTGAGGTTCAATCGGGTTTATTTTTGAACCTATCAAGGGTTCTTCAATAGAACCTGTGAGGTTGCGTCGAGGTCATCTCCAGAAGTCCTGAGAGGAAACATTTCAGATGGAATGAGTGGGAAATCTGGATAGGTTCTTGGTGGAACCCCTGATTTAAAAAAAAAAACAGTTTTTTTAGATAACAGTCTAGAAGTATTTCTCATAAAAATTGGGTAATTGCAAGGACCATAAAAGAAAACAATATTTCTGGCCACGTTGTATCATCAGTATATGCTAAATCCTTCCAGATATTATTGAAAATATTGTTTTAAGGAAACACTTTTTATTTAATATAAACATACACTTGTGAAACTGAAAAAAAAATCATAAGCACCATATTCATGTAACCACTTCAGGAATATACCACATAGTTGCGTTTTTTCTTCATTACTCCCCATACATTTGTTTCTCTTGCTATCGTTCACCACAATCTCTTAATCCTCTTTTCCTCATTCGCCTCAGTCTTTTAATTCTCTTTTCTTCATTCACAACATTTTTTATTCTCTTTTCATCGTTCACCAGAGTCTTTTGATTCTCTTTTCATCTTTCATCAAGGTCTTTTCATTTTCTTTTCATAGATGACTACAATCTTTGATGCTCAAGGCAATTGTTACATATTACCTGGAACAATTTCAGTGTTCATGTTATATATTTATTTATTTATTTATAACACATATTTTACCAGGCTATCCTATTCAGCATGTGCTGTTTTTCTAATGGGACCTGGTCAGAATTCTATCAATTAAGTACATACTTAATTACAAGTATGGAAATATTTAAACTAAAATACATCGAACGTATAAAAATAAAACGTTATTGATACATGGTTAAAATAATCACATCAAATAAATTCGTAAAACGATGAACCCGAATAATGAATGTATAAAATAAGAGGCGTCATTAAAGTTTACTAAAACTTTAATTAGCGTCCGTTCAGAATTCTAAGAAATATGCTATGGCATGAAGTGCTGTACAATGATTTAGAATGGTGGTGACCATTGGCCTATTTGACGCTCATTGGTAATGCAATCCAGTGGATTAGAACAGCATATGTAAAAAACAATGACATTCCTACAACACCTAAAGTTGGTATTTTCTAAGCGTATTATGCAGCCTTATCAAACTTTTCTAGCCTGGACATTATTTACAGTTCGAAGAAGAAATACATATATTTAAATAAACATATATTTAGGTTTGGTTATAGAGGGATGTCCGAACAATAAAAATACCAGGACATGTCCCCTTCTGCCAAAAATCAAAATATTGAGGCCTGTGTTGGAGAGAACGTGTTCCATAATTTATTTATAATTCCACGGTTCCTGGTAAACAGCTTTTATAACTTTACTGCTGTGTGTCTGAATCTAATCATTTATTGTCTAAAAATAACCTAAAGACATGTTTTGGGAGACTGAAAGAACTTGTAGGGTTTCCTTGATGAAGTGATTTGGATGAACCGAAACTACATTGGCCGAAATATGAAAGAATCCGGTCAATAGGACTCGGAGGAAAATGGACGCAGAGGTTTGTACATGACGTGTGGACTTGGAGGAGGGGTTCCTCCTAAATACATATAGGCGTCACCGTCGGATACACAGAGTTGCGTCAACTTGATTAAATTAGTTAATCAATCTTGTGAGAGATTAAGAGGATACGAATGTATGGGAAGCGGCAAACCATAGGAAAAGCAAGATACTCTTTAATGTCCATACCCTCTTCTCTAATGACATATACAATGAGTCATTCAGGTATATAGGGAATGGTCTACATTCTGAGTCAGTCTAATTATGCTGGAGATATTCCAATGACCTGTCAGGTGAATGGATTTCGGGGAAAAGGAATAACGGGCAGAGGCTGCAGAAGGGTGTGGGTGTTTCTCCAGCATCATCGCTTGGCATGAGGAAATTAACCTAAAGAGACATAAAGGAAACTATACATGTACAGCTTAGGATTATATCTACCGGATTTTTTATTTGCTGTCTTTCCGTCTTTAAGTGAACTATCATTCATAATGATGTGTATCTGCCTGTAAAATATTAGGTTCAGTTTTTTAATGTTTTGATTTTACATGTGTTATTTCAGTTACATCTTGTTTTTAAACCTACGCAAACCTACCTATTAAATGCTTGGGTCAAGAAAATCACCAGTTGGCGGCAGGACTACCGTATCTTGGCCTTTGGCTAAGCTATAACATAATTGATATTGTAGTATTTCGATTTGGCTTTATGGATATAAATGTCTATAAATAGTATCAATTTAATATTTATGGTAGAAAAGTAATTGATATGGGGCCGAGAATATACCAGTACTCAATAGCGTATACTTTGGCTGAGTTATAACATAAACGAAAACTATGTTTTTCTATATGTTTCATGATTATAAATTGACTGTTATTATTCCTGCCAGCCACCAGCAAGCCGTGGCTTCAGCCTGTTAGAATACTATGTATATACCCAGTATTTTGTTACAATGTTACAACAGACGAGGCCACATAGATGCAAACTTTTGTGTAAAAATAAAGCCCTTTCAATTGACCCAGCATGTGAAGTGAATGTACATATATGTCTATTTATGTTTATATATATATATTTAGTCATACGTATCATGTTTATAAGGAATATATATATGAGGCGTAGGTATCCAGATATTTTCTCAAAGTATACAGTGTAGAGAGAGTGAGAGAATTGAACATGGGCTAGCATACATGACGATTCTAAAGCCATTCACCATTGGATTACCTGTTATTGTAACAGAGTTATATAATAATACGCATATCATTTTATTATATTGTTTGTGTACTTCAATATACATTGTAAATGACCCCGGTGTCACGGGGCCACTCTGGTCCGGTTCGTTTGCAACATTAAAAAGGATGCCAAAGAAAGCAGAACACACACAAACGAACAAACAACTATGACAGCATGTGCATAATTAACTTGTGTATTGACTATATGTACAGCGAATGAAATAATATGGCTTGGCTGGTGGTAGTCAGTGTGCCTTGAACTAGAGGCTTCTGTTACCACGCTCAATGGCGGGGGACCATCCCATTACTGCAAGATCTGAAGAATAAATCTCTTATTAGGTCTCCACTGTTCTCGAGAAAATCATACAAAGAGAAGTGTCCCACAAGACGGGAAATGGTATTTACACAGGAAGTACAATTAGGCCATTTTTGATGTTTTGTGTTGTAGGTTGAGATCGGGACGGAATTGGGACACTAAAGAGCTCTTGAATTCCTTGGTAAATAAAACGCTGAAATGGAAGGGTACTTTATGTGTGAAGTCCTTTATGAAATCTGCTTAGCATGAAAGCTGCTGTCCAAGCGTAAAATTGTACTGACACAGTTTTCTTTTTTTTTTTCGTATTATCTTGTCTCGTTCAATTAGTTGGCTCTCAATGTTAATTGGTGCAATTTATCTATGCTTATGCCTGACCTGCTTTACAAGCTAAAGGTTGTATTAACGGGACTCACAGTGTATAGACATTTCCAACAACAGACGTCAATAGACTGTCTTTCAATATGAAAAGGCTCAGACGGGACATATATATCTAAGTGACACCCTGAAACTTGAGTATATTGTTGGTCTGCTATGCTCGGGTCCATTGACCCAGCACCGCAGGTTTTTTCATGTAAATTCGATACAAAGAAACTCAGAAAGGATCCTACTGTTAAATATTGGGCAGGTTTATCATGTTTCATCACCTGAGTTTTAAATTAGAAGTTCTTTCTTAACGATATACAGATTCAGAATATTGTTTCAGTCGCGGCCGATAGGTGTAGCTCGTGTATTGGAAAGCATCTCCTGGCAGCTATGATAGAATGGCTGTAATGGAAATGGATATCGTGCTGCCCAAACATCATCAACTTACCAACTGCCCTTTATATATATATATATATATATATATATATATATATATATATACAGTAGAACGCCTGTATTACGGTCACAATCGGGACTGGATGAAAGTGACCCTAATACAGGAGTGGCCGTTATACAGGGCTTGACCAGGATAGGGGGATAAATTGTCACACGAAACCAAGTTCAGATCTTTATAACAATCACCAAATAAACGTATATACAGAGTATTAGTACAATAAATGTTATCAATAAAAAAAATAAAATATTTACAATCAAGTCAACCCTATTTATAAAAATTACCAACAATATATACAAATACAGTGTTTGTTATTACATTACAAACAGATTGTTTGTCCATAATATTTGTACAAATGTTAAGAAGCTCTTTATATCCAAAAAAGCATACTAATAGCATGGAAGTATCAGCAGAAATATGTGAACATTCACAGAATACACTCCTTATGTCTGGTTAAAGAAGCAGTTATGGAAGACAGTTAATTTGTTACACACTTTCGAGTCCACAATTTCATCTTGATAGGCAAGTTCCAAATTCACGGATTCAAGATCAACAGTTTGCCTTACGTTTTTCTGATGACTTAATCATCGGGACCCCTGGTTGTCATTCGTTAATTAAATGACAAACTCCCCGATTAAGATCCGGCTCGCACGACTGATTCCCAAACATATACGCACGTGGAAACACATGCCTTACTATAGTGCATACTTATGGGGCTGTGTGGGGTAGTGCGACGCTGGCTACTTGTCAAACAACACCGTCACGGTCGAGTGGTTACCTTTATCCAGGCACTCATTAACAGATAGGAATATGTGAGAGCGGACACTTGTGTAATGATATTGAGGTCAGAAGTGGCCGCTCGATTTGTTAGGCCCATGTCACGGAGTCACTGCCCTGACCGTAACCGAGGCGTTTCGCGGCCTGCGGGACCAAGAGATCTGGCCGTAATACGGAATAGAGGACTGACCGTAATTGACAACAAAATGATTATGAAATATAACGGTCGGAAATTCGGGACCGGAAAATCTGACCGTTATAGACGTATTGACCGTTATTGAGGCCGTTAGCAGGTGTCCAACTGTATATATATGTATATATATATATATATATATATATATATAAATATATATAATTTTGCGTTTGGTAATAAAGTCACGACTATATAACTTAAAATGTGGGGGCCAATAAAATCCTTTAGATTTTGTTAAATTTTTATTTCCCCGGACTATGCTATAAACATTAAAGACTTTCAATTCTTGTGTATGCATTGAACGCAAAAAAAAAGATAAAATTCATCACATTTTATTCCGATACACTCTTGGCCAATCGGCCAAAGTAAATCACATCTCATTTTCCTTGGCTGCCGGAGCTAGAAGCTGTTTATAATACACTCATTACTGTTCCACTCAAAGATGTTCACGTGACCACAGCGAGCCATGTGATTGGTTGATTGGTATGGTTTACTTCCGCCAGCAGTTCCAGTGCAAGTAGCGGTTTGGTTGATACTCGATTCCCATCCGACGCCCGGCTCGAAACCCTTCAGCTCAAACCATCCCTTCTCGTCCAAGGCGCAGTCCATAACAACATCAAATAACCAATAATTAGGACCAAATCTGCGGACGATAGTCAACATATCAAGAGTAATGTAGAGATTTATGTTAACAATTGGGACAGATACCACAAGAAATGGTCAAGCATCTCATCTTTAACTTAAGCTTTTTTTTAATTAGTAAGTTATGTGTTAAATGAAAGATTAAGTTTTCTGAAAATAAAATTTTAAATATATACCGCTGCGATAGAGACAGCCCACTATGAAGAAAAAAAATAGTAAAGATTCACAGGATAAAGTTAATTATGTTTGTATAAATATGTAACACCCATTCAATTAGGAGACACCAAATCATGATTTGACAAAGCATTTAGGGGTACATGGATATCAAAGATACATACATCAGAACTGTAAGTAAGCTTTCAACAAGGGCGTATAAAATTACACATGAAAGTCACATATATAACTCACGTGTTGATTGGTTGAAAACCGGCATGATCAGGATCGTTTGTCGTCCAGACCGTGGGGGAGCCACTAGCGGCAGTTCCCTGGTATGACCCTTGACCTGCCTCCGCACCATACCAGTCCAGGAAGTTGTCCCCGACACGCCAGGCATTGTATTTGTCGTAATGACTTGATGTCCCCAGGGAATCATGGATGATGTTTAAAGAACACCAGCTCGTCTCAGCATTGTTGGTACAACCTATCAAATATAGCAGACTAACGTCAGATGGTTCTAATAAATTTGCCTGACGACCTAAATTACTTCCCAACACAATCTACCGAGAGTAATTTTTAAATTTTGGAAACGTCCTAATCTTTAAGGCATACCAGTTTTTCTTGACATTGCTAGTATAACCTTCAAATAATCTCCTCTAATGTTTGGTCTCTTCAGCATTTGAATAAGATGAAAGCGAATATCTATTGGTGTTGCTTTTCTAAAACAATGTTCCAAGAGGTATTGAGGTAAAGGATACACCACCGTTTTTCATTCTGTACCTGGTCTGACATTGTGGTCAATTCCTCCCCTGAGAAACAGGTCTTGTCCAGGTTGTGTCTCAGCATACAGAAGAACAACAGACCGGGTTAGAATGGGTGGTGGAGGTGACGGGATAATGACCCCGTCTCCGATTCGGGATCCTGTAAAGAAAATAGTGGACAGTGGACACAGATCATGTATACTACTTTATTCTTCGGAAGACAGAAGGATTATGATATTGGTGAGATCCGTCATTTAGTGTACTCTTTTCTTCAGAATCAGATATCTTGCATTAAGCAAATAAGCCAACTGACAAGCAAATAGATACATTAAAAATTTCTGTGTGTGATATTTCATCTAGCGTGGAATTAAGGTAGATGGACAGAGAAGGACATTTAACCAATGCCTTCTTGAGTCACTAAGTCTTTCTAAATTAACCAATACCTTTGTGTTGTTATTCAGAGTTATTCAGTCTGTCGGAACTAAATGCCCACATTAAACGCTTTCAGAACATGCATACGCTGCTATTAGCCTCACCTTCGTGGATGGCGATCATCGGGTCTTCTGCTGTATTCGAAATAAAGATGTCCGCCATTCCGTCTGCGGATACGTACACCGATTCTCCTGTGCAAATACCATTCATAGCGTCGCCACTGATTACGTCGCAGTACGTGCCTTCCGGTAGCGTGGTTTGCAGACGAGCGTTAAAATTCGCGTTGTGGTTATTAAAAGCGATGAATCCTTTCGTTTCCCGGGCGAAGGCAATTTGGTTACCACTGTAAATATCAGCATGGTTATCGACATCCTGCCAGTAAACCAGAGACGCATTGCCAGCCACATTTCGGAATTTCACCATGTTGAATATTTGTCGCCAGCGATGTTCACAAATCCATCCATTACCGCAGGTGCCGTCGGGATTGATAGTTACGTCCTTCACCGACCAGTCCGGGTTATGAGGTGGCCCTTCCCAATGTTCTGTGAATTGGTAACTGCTCATAATCCGCGTGAAGGAGTAAGGGTGGGCAAGCTTAAAAGCGGTGGCCATCTTGTACGGCCTCGGGTCACGGTGGGTAAGGATCTCGGAACCTGCGCCGCCATGCCCTCTCTGATTATCATGATTGTCCACAAACGTCACAGCTTTGTCACCGCTTAACCATCCCCACTGAGGTCCCATTTCACGTAAATACTTCAGCTCGTCCAATCCTCTAAACCGTCTGCCTATGTCACGGCAGAACTTGAACTCCGTGACGCGTCCAAGATGGATGTATTCTGTTGAGCTGATTGCCTCGCCGCCCATGTCTATCACCTCTTGGAAAATAAACGGTTTTGTGTTAGGTTGGAACCACCGGGTGTTTAAATTGTTAATTTGTCCATACATGATCTGCAAGTCGCCAGGCCACATGTGTTTAGCCGCGTCAATGCGGAACCCGGCAACTCCTATACCGACAAGGTCATTGAAATATTCCACAACCTTAGTTCTCGGATAATCTTCACCTAGTTTAAGGTCAAGGAGATGATTCAAACGACAGTTTCGTACCTGTTGAACAAAACGAGATTTAGAAAAAAAAATTGGCTTGATTTATATGTAGGTAATTAAATAAGAGGACAAGGTTTGGCCGTAAAAACCGAAATCCATGTGGCGACTTTATTTTTTTTGTAAATACGTAAACGCGCCCACAGATCCAGCAAACGAATAACTAAAATATTTAGTAAATATCAAATGCGCATGTAAACATAATATTTGAAAGAATACTGAGCATAGTGAATCATGGCTCAGTAGTCTAAATATAGGTGCGACAGGTATATTTAACACGTCTGTCATTTGCTCAATATCTGCTCAAGTCAAGTAACAAGACCTCTGCCATCCACAAAGTCTTGAAAATGGAATAAAGAATAACATTAAAGATTTACATGCAAAAATTTTGGCAAGGTGGCAAATGACATTGTTATAACACATTTCGTTTTACACGTGACCTGCCTCCCTGGGGAAGGCTAGTTGTAAAATAAGGGTCTAGTGTTACAGCAAGGAGGTTACTGAATAGAAGAACCAGCCACAAAAGATGAAAGATGAACTCCACTTGCCGAGAAGAAGACATAAAGATATCAGTAAAGGGAAAGAGAAAACCACTTGAAAATGAACAAAAACAGAAGAAAAACATAAAAGCATGCAGTCATATGATCAAAAGTACTCATAACAGCTTCCGAAAATGAGTCCAGAACCTTTAAAGGGATGTTTGTCAGGTTTTCCTCACCATCTTACTGGTCATCTCTGGATTTAGAATTTCAATCCACGAGAATTGACAAAGCATCACTAAGTGATTACGGAAACTGTAACCATGCAGGATTTTTTCTTAAACTATAGAAGAGCAATATCATATCACTGGTAGGGAGCCTTAAAATAAACCAGTTGGCAAACAAAAAAAAACCCAGAAAATAACGTGTAATTTGACGAATATATATACGTATATATATATTGCTGACCTGTATAGCGTTCTTTTTTTTCTTTTTTTTTATTATAAACATAAGTTACATATAGCAAAGTACATTATACATCGTGACAGTGTAATGACAGTGACAATACATACATACATACAAATACAAATGACAATGTTCTTGTGATTTGAAATGTGGGGTAAATATTTTGTTTTCTTTATACTGTATTATTCGTTTCCTATGTGTATGGTTTGAAAGTTTTCCACTTTTGAATATGTGTCCCCATTTTACCTTTCGTCCTTGCAATATGTTCTTCAATTTTATAAATTTGTGTGACATATGTTTTATACACAGAGAATACTGGTAATTTCCCTCTACATTTACATGTATATATATATAATGTTTTAGTAACAGTAATAGAGTATCCAGTAAGCTGTCGCCTGAGGTGTTGAGTATTAATATTGTTTCTGTTAATGTATTACTTAAGTTTAAAAGTTGTTCCAGGTCTTTTAACCATGTCTTAAATGTTACTAATAAATTATGGGTTACCTCACAGCGATAAAATATATGTAAGTAAGTTTCTTTTTCCTTTTTACAAAAAGAACAAAGTTCACTTTGGCTTATTTTCAGTTTGTTAAGAAGTGGATTAAGTGGTAAAATCCTATGAAATAATTTAGATTGAAAGATTCTTAGTTTCTCTGAAATAGTAATCATGACAATATTCTTGAATGCCTTAAAGATATTTTCTTCATTTTGTAAACTTAATTCACCAATCCATTTCTTGGTGATCCAATCCCAACTATGCCTAACTTGAAATATTGTAAACAAGTTCATTTTAATCATTTCCTTAATCTTTAAATTATGAAATTTCTGTATTTTTCAAACCAGTGTGTACCTGACCACAGTTGATCTTTTTTAAATCAGGCAGATCACTGAAACCTATATTCTCCGAGTTATTTTAAAGTCATAATACACCTTAAACCGGCCACCAATCCTAATCTAAGAAGTTTAAAATTCACATCTAACTGAACATAAGTCACTGTGATTTATATTTTTTAAACCTTCGTCTTTTGAAGACGAAGGGACGAGTCATACCCAATACACCCAGCTTGTTCAAATCGCTGAAATGCCCTCTGTGGAAATGTAAAGGTAGATTTTTATTCAAAAGAGTCATGGAAATAAAACTTCAGGAGCCACCCATTGGTCTGATAATTCGGCATAAATCATAACCTTCTGTTGCATGAAATTTCTATTTTACTTTCGTCTTGGTTAGGTATGTAATTAAACTCTCAGAACACCTTGAGATTTCACATATAGACATGCAAAGATATATGTCAAAAACACTGGTTTAGTACTTGAAAAAGTTCAGTATTAACCCATACTCAGTACTGTGCTAAAGGGCATGCACAGGGCTTAGTGTAGTGTAGTACGTGTATTATTTACAATACAACAAAATTCTATAATTTTCCTGATCACACATTTTAATTGTATGTTTCGTCTGCTACCAAATATATCATAAATTGATTGAGCTCTGAGCACCAGATCTTATTGTATGACTGGTATGTCAGTGTAAGCTCAGGAGTGCGACTTATGTTAACTTTCTGCGAGTCACAACCCATTTCTTCTCCGTATTAAAGTATTTGATTTCTGTTTCCTTAAAAGAGTTATTGTGAGATACAAAATATTGAACATATGACAAAATATTGAACATTGCATAATCGGCCTTGCCAGTTCATCAGAAGTTTTGCGGGAACAGTTGCGAAATTGTTCATTTTGGGCGTTTAAATCATGTATTCCCTGTTGCACATACAAAAAAATACATACATGTATAAAATATATATGCATACATATATTTATCCATGGAAAACACACACATATATGAATTCAACTGACACCTTATGTATGACCATAAAAACATCGCTCAGTCACTGGAGCATTTCACCAATCCCAATACAAAAGTCTCAATAAAAGCTGAACGTTCCTGACAAAATCTGACAAGTGTTTTCTTAAACACAGAATAAATCTTTCAATAAATATCAAAATTAAGTCAATGATGTGATAGGTAAACTAGCCATTCGCCCCATGGCCCTCCAAATCACACGATACCGGACGGGTAAAATAGGTAAACAGACGCATTACATTTGACGAATGTAATCCCCATGATAGGTGAATACGTACACGATACGCAAAATTGACCTATTTGTTATTCGTATTTCTATCTCCGATTGTTGGCAGTCATCTGCGCCTAGCATAGCAATTAATACAACAGGCACTTTTCCTTTATAAAGAACTCTTCACACAATAATATTGCACTGTATAGTTAGGAAAAAATTAAAATAATCATATTTGATTCGTACTTTTTGTTTGTTCATTATAGACGAGGCAATATTTTCATGAATAGTATTTTTCAGTATCTGCTAAGACATATGATTCGTGAGAGTTATAGTTTATATAATGCAGACTTTTTCAATAATAAAATGCTGTTAATTTTTTTTTTAATTTTTTAGAGTTAATAAGAATCACAGATGGATCTCTCCTGGAAACGTCCGCTCACAATATTCTTACTTGTGTTGAGCAGTGCAGTGGTATGGTTACCATGGACTATTCCGGACAGCATATCGTTCAAATATCGCAATGAATCAAAGTGCAATATTACGGACCTCCAGTGCCTTGCAAAGAAGATGTCCGTAATGACCCCGGCCGCAAAGGACCCGGTAGTAACATTAGTCATCCTTGATGAAACATACATAGAAATGTTCCTAAATTTTGCCGTCTCGGCTTCAGACAACGGAGTGGATAATCTTATGCCTGTCGGTCTTAGTCGGAAAACCGTTGAGGAGCTTGCGAGCCGAGGATTTACTGCTTATTACGACGCATCACTGAGGGAGTTAGCGAGCGAAGAACATCAATTTGGGAGCGATGCGTTCAAGAAAAAGGGCAATCTTAAGTTTTCTGTAACGTTGAAACTTCTAACTCTAGGGTTTAGTGTGCTTTTAATGGATCTGGATACAGTTTTCATAAAAAATCCGTTTCCTTATTTCCAATGTAAAGGATGTGATGTAGAGATTCAACAAGACATAAGAGGCATGCCACATAAATTATGTATTGGATTGGTGATGTTCCGGAAAACGGCGGCTACAATCAGCATTGTAAAGGATACTGTCAAAATACTAAATAAAAATCCGAAATTGTGGGACCAAAATATATTTACATATGGACTGATAAGCGGGAGGAAGGCTAATCGAATAAGATACAATGTTTTGCCATACAAGCTTTTTCCTACAGGTCATATTTTTTTCTCAGAAAGCATATATACATACAACATATCAAGGACAGTGATATTTCACAATAACCACAATACGTGGTCGCGGACAAAAATATTCCGATTAAAGGAGCTCGGAGGCTGGTTCCTGGATACGGACCAGTATTACAGTAGTACAACACGGAAATACTTAACATACAATAATGGGTTTCCTATGGATCCGGGCAGAAGCATAACGGACCTACATAAAGCACTCAGATTGGCTACAACCCTTAACAGGACCCTGATACTTCCAACCTTCCAGTGTCAACCCAAAAAGGATTGTCCATTAGATAAGGTTATGAAAGATTTTATTAAATGGGACACTAAAAACAAGGACATGTACAGAGAACACTCATTTCTACGCAACAAGAAAGTTCCGGATTCGGTAAAAAACTCCATCACAAAGCCTGTCTTTGTTTTGACAGGAAACATGACAAAGCTCGTTCCCCCAAAGAATGTTCATGTATATCAACCTTACAACATCACCACAGAGCCAACAGCAGGTGAACTCGCGGAGTGGTTGACGAAATATGATCATTTCTATGTGATTCAATTCCACTCTATGCGATTCAAACTCCGACCCTAAGATATATAGGGATTTCAACTTTCAGGTTTTAATTTTGGTTTAGTGGGCAAATATGAAGCTTTTTATGTTATTCAGATGCTGAAAACTAGTGCTAATCAGTTTTGTGCAATGAACTTGCACTTTAAGAAAAAAGAAAAAGAATTCAAGCTAGAGCACAAAATAGTTCTTTGCAGTTGTCTGAGTGAAGATCATTGTTGAGGTTCAATCGGGTTTATTTTTGAACCTATCAAGGGTTCTTCAATAGAACCTGTGAGGTTGCGTCGAGGTCATCTCCAGAAGTCCTGAGAGGAAACATTTCAGATGGAATGAGTGGGAAATCAGGATAGGTTCTTGGTGGAACCCCTGATTAAAAAAAAAAACAGTTTTTTTAGATAACAGTCTAGAAGTATTTCTCATAAAAATTGGGTAATTGCAAGGACCGTAAATGAAAACAATATTTCTGGCCACGTTGTATCATCAGTATATGCTAAATCCTTCCAGATATTATTGAAAATTTTGTTTTAAGGAAACACTTTTTATTTAATATAAACATACACTTGTGAAACTGAAAAAAAATCATAAGCACCATATTCATGTAACCACTTCAGGAATATACCACATAGTTGCGTTTTTTTCTTCATTACTCCCCATACATTTGTTTCTCTTGCTATCGTTCACCACAATCTTTTAATCCTCTTTTCCTCATTCGCCTCTGTCTTTTAATTCTCTTTTCTTCATTCACAACATTTTTTATTCTCTTTTCATCGCTCACCAGAGTCTTTTGATTCTCTTTTCATCTTCCATCAAGGTCTTTTCATTCTCTTTTCATAGTTGACTACAATCTTTGATGTTTAAGGCAATTGTTACATATTACCAGAAACAATTTCAGTGTTCTTGTTATATATTTATTTATTTATTTATAACACATATTTAACCAGGCTATCCTATTCAGCATGTGCTGTTTTTCTAATGGGACCTGGTCAGAATTCTATTAATTAAGTACATACTTAATTACAAGTATGGAAATACTTAAACTAAAATACATCGAACGTATAAAAATAAAACGTTATTGATACATGGTTAAAATAATAACATCAAATAAATTCGTAAAACGATGAACACGGATAATGAATGTAGAGTATAAAATAAGAAGCGTCATTAAAGTTTACTAAAATTTAGTTAGCGTCCGTTCAGAATTCTAAGAAATATGCTATGGCATGAAGTGCTGTACAATGATTTAGAATGGTGGGGACCATTGGCCTATTTGACGCTCATTGGTAATGCATTCCAGTGGATTAGAACAGCATATGTAAAAAACAATGACATTCCTACAACACCTAAAGTTGGTATTTCCTAAGCGTATTATGCAGCCTTATCAAACTTTTCTAGCCTGGACATTATTTACAGTTCGAAAAAGAAATACATATATTTAAATAAACATATATTTAGGTTTGGTTAAAGAGGGATGTCCGAACAATAAAAATACCCCCTTGTCCCCTTCTGCCAAAAATCAAAATATTGAGGCCTGTGTTGGAGAGAACGTGTTCCATTATTTATTTATAATTCCACGGTTCCTGGTAAACAGTTTTCATAACTTTACTGCTGTGTGTCTGAATCTAATCATTTATTGTCTAAAAATAACCTAAAGACATGTTTTGGGAGACTGAAAGAACTTGTAGGGTTTCCTTGATGAAGTGATTTGGATGAACCGAAACTACAATGGCCGAAATATGAAAGAATCCGGTCAATAGGACTCGGAGGAAAATGGACGCAGAGGTTTGTACATGACGTGTGGACTTGGAGGAGGGGTTCCTCCTAAATACATATAGGCGTCACCGTCGGATACACAGAGTTGCGTCAACTTGATTAAATTAGTTAATCAATCTTGTGAGAGATTAAGAGGATACGAATGTATGTGAAGCGGCAAACCATAGGAAAAGCAAGATACTCTTTAATGTCCATACCCTCTTCTCTAATGCCATATACAATGAGTCATTCAGGTATATAGGGAATGGTCTACATTCTGAGTCAGTCTAATTATGCTGGAGATATTCCAATGACCTGTCAGGTGAATAGATTTCGGGGAAAAGGAATAACGGGCAGGGGCTGCAGAAGGGTGTGGGTGATTCCTCCAGCATCATCGCTTGGCATGAGGAAAATAACCTAAAGAGACATAAAGGAAACTATACATGTACAGCTTAGGATTATATCTACCGGATTTTTTATTTGCTGTCTTTCCGCCTTTAAGTGAACTATCATTCATAATGATGTGTATCTGCCTGTAAAATATTAGGTTCAGTTTTTTAATGTTTTGATTTTACATGTGTTATTTCAGTTACATCTTGTTTTTAAACCTACGCAAACCTACCTATTAAATGCTTGGCTGAAGAAAATCACCAGTTGGCGGCAGGACTACCGTATCTTTGCCTTTGGCTAAGCTATAACATAATTGATATTGGTGTATTTCGATTTGGCTTTATGGATATAAATGTCCATAAATAGTATTAATTTAATATTTATGGTAGAAAAGTAATTGATATGGGGCCGAGAATATACCAGTACTCAATAACGTATACTTTGGCTGAGTTATAACATAAACGAAAACTATGTTTTTCTATATGTTTCATGATTATAAATTGACTGTTATTATTCCTGCCAGCCACCAGCAAGCCGTGGCTTCAGCCTGTTAGAATACTATGTATATACCCAGTATTTTGTTACAATGTTACAACAGACGAGGCCACATAGATGCAAACTTTTGTGTAAAAATAAAACCCTTTCAATTGACCCAGCATGTGAAGTGAATGTACATATATGTCTATTTATGTTTATATATATATATATTTAGTCATACGTATCATGTTTATAAGGAATATATATATGAGGCGTAGGTATCCAGATATTTTCTCAAAGTATACAGTGTAGAGAGAGTGAGAGAATTGAACATGGGCTAGCTTACATGACGATTTTCAAAGCCATTCACCATTGGATTACCTGTTATTGTAACAGAGTTATATAATAATACGCATATCATTTTATTATATTGTTTGTGTACTTCAATATACATTGTAAATGACCCCGGTGTCACGGGGCCACTCTGGTCCGGTTCGTTCGCAACATTAAAAAGGATGCCAAAGATAGCAGAACACACACAAACGAACAAACAACTATGACAGCATGTGCATAATTAACTTGTGTATTGACTATATGTACAGCGAATGAAATAATATGGCTTGGCTGGTGGTAGTCAGTGTGCCTTGAACTAGAGGCTTCTGTTACCACGCTCAATGGCGGGGGACCATCCCATTACTGCAAGATCTGAAGAATAAATCTCTTATTAGGTCTCCACTGTTCTCGAGAAAATCATACAAAGAAAAGTGTCCCACAAGACGGGAAATGGTATTTACACAGGAAGTACAATTAGGCCATTTTTGATGTTTTGTGTTGTAGGTTGAGATCGGGACGGAATTGGGACACTAAAGAGCTCTTGAATTCCTTGGTAAATAAAACGCTGAAATGGCAGGGTACTTTATGTGTGAAGTCCTTCATGAAATCTGCTTAGCATGAAAGCTGCTGTCCAAGCGTAGAGTAAAATTGTACTGACACAGTTTTCTTTTTTTTTTTCGTATTATCTTGTCTCGTTCAATTAGTTGGCTCTCAATGTTAATTGGTGCAATTTATCTATGCTTATGCCTGACCTGCTTTACAAGCTAAAGGTTGTATTAACGGGACTCACAGTGTATAGACATTTCCAACAACAGACGTCAATAGACTGTCTTTCAATATGAAAAGGCTCAGACGGGACATATATATCTAAGTGACACCCTGAAACTTGAGTATATTGTTGGTCTCCTATGCTCGGGTCCATTGACCCAGCACCGCAGGTTTTTTCATGTAAATTCGATACAAAGAAACTCAGAAAGGATCCTACTGTTAAAGATTGGGCAGGTTTATCATGTTTCATCATCTGAGTTTTAAAATTAGAAGTTCTTTCTTAACGAGATACAGATTCAGAATATTGTTTCAGTCGCGGCCGATAGGTGTAGCTCGTGTATTGGAAAGCATCTCCTGGCAGCTACGATGGAATGGCTGTAATGGAAATGGATATCGTGCTGCCCAAACATCATCAACTTACCAACTGCCCTTTATATATATATATATATATATATATATATATATATATATATATATATATATACAGTAGAACGCCTGTATTACGGTCACAATCGGGACTGGATGAAAGTGACCCTAATACAGGAGTGGCCGTTATACAGGGCTTGACCAGGATAGGGGGTTAAAATGTCACACGAAACCAAGTTCAGATCTTTATAACAATCACCAAATAAACGTATATACAGAGTATTAGTACAATAACTGTTATCAATAAAAAAAAATAAAATATTTACAATCAAGTCAACCCTATTTATAAAAATTACCAATAATTTATACAAATACAGTGTTTGTTATTACATTACAAACAGATTGTTTGTCCATAATATTTGTACAAATGTTAAGAAGCTCTTTATATCCAAAAAAGCATACTAATAGCATGGAAGTATCAGCAGAAATATGTGAACATTCACAGAATACACTCCTTATGTCTGGTTAAAGAAGCAGTTATGGAAGACTGTTAATTTGTTACACACTTTCGAGTCCACAATTTCATCTTGATAGGCAAGTTCCAAATTCACGGATTCAAGATCAACAGTTTGCTTTACGTTTTTCTGATGACTTAATCATCGGGACCCCTGGTTGTCATTCGTTAATTAAATGACAAACTCCCCGATTAAGATCCGGCTCGCACGACTGATTCCCAAACATATACGCACGTGGGAACACATGCCTTACTATAGTGCATACTTATGGGGCTGAGTGGGGTAGTGCGACGCTGGCTACTTGTCAAACAACACCGTCACGGTCGAGTGGTTACCTTTATCCAGGCACTCATTAACAGATAGGAATATGTGAGAGCGGACACTTGTGTAATGATATTGAGGTCAGAAGTGGCCGCTCGATTTGTTGGGCCCATGTCACGGAGGCACTGCCCTGACCGTAACCGAGGCGTTTCGCGGCCTGCGGGACCAAGAGACCTGGCCGTAATACGGAATAGAGGACTGACCGTAATTGACAACAAAATGATTATGAAATATAACGGTCGAAAATTCGGGACCGGAAATCTGACCGTTATAGACGTATTTACCGTTATTGAGGCCGTTAGCAGGTGTTCAACTGTATATATATATATATATATATATATATATATAATTTTGCGTTTGGTAATAAAGTCACGACTATATAACTTAAAATGTGGGGGCCAATAAAATCCTTTAGATTCTGTTAAATTTTTATTTCCCCGGACTATGCTATAAACATTAAAGACTTTCAATTCTTGTGTATGCATTGAACGCAAAAAAAAATAAAATTCATCACATTTTATTCCGATACACTCTTGGCCAATCGGCCAAAGTAAATCACATCTCACTTTCCTTGGCTGCCGGAGCTAGAAGCTGTTTATAATACACTCATTACTGTTCCACTCAAAGATGTTCACGTGACCACAGCGAGCCATGTGATTGGTTGATTGGTATGGTTTACTTCCGCCAGCAGTTCCAGTGCAAGTAGCGGTTTGGTTGATACTCGATTCCCATCCGACGCCCGGCTCGAAACCCTTCAGCTCAAACCATCCCTTCTCGTCCAAGGCGCAGTCCATAACAACATCAAATAACCAATAATTAGGACCAAATCTGCGGACGATGGTCAACATATCAAGAGTAATGTAGAGATTTATGTTAACAATTCGGACAGATACCACAAGAAATGGTCAAGCATCTCATCTTTAACTTAGGCTTTTTTTAAATTAGTAAGTTATGTGTTAAATGAAAGATTAAGTTTTCTGAAAATAAAATTTTACATATATACCGCTGCGATAGAGAAAGCCCACTATGAAGAAAAAAAATAGTAAAGATTCACAGGATAAAGTTAATTATGTTTGTATAAATATGTAACACCCATTCAATTAAGAGACACCAAATCATGATTTGACAAAGCATTTAGGGGTACATGTAAATCAAAGATACATACATCAGAACTGTAAGTAAGCTTTCAACAAGGGCGTATAAAATTACACATGAAAGTCACATATATAACTCACGTGTTGATTGGTTGAAAACCGGCATGATCAGGATCGTTTGTCGTCCAAACCGTGGGGGAGCCACTAGCGGCAGTTCCCTGGTATGACCCTTGACCTGCCTCCGCACCATACCAGTCCAGGAAGTTGTCCCCGACACGCCAGGCATTGTATTTGTCGTAATGACTTGATGTCCCCAGGGAATCATGGATGATGTTTAAAGAACACCAGCTCGTCTCAGCATTGTTGGTACAACCTATCAAATATAGCAGACTAACGTCAGATGGTTCTAATAAATTTGCCTGACGACCTAAATTACTTCCCAACACAATCTACCGAGAGTAATTTTTAAATTTTGGAAACGTCCTAATCTTTAAGGCATACCAGTTTGTCTTGACATTGCTAGTATAACCTTCAAATAATCTCCTCTAATGTTTGGTCTCTTCAGCATTTGAATAAGATGAAAGCGAATATCTATTGGTGTTGCTTTTCTAAAAACAATGTACCAAGAGGTATTGAGGTAAAGGATACACCACCGATTTTCATTCTGTACCTGGTCTGACATTGTGGTCAATTCCTCCCCTGAGAAACAAGTCTTGTCCAGGTTGTGTCTCAGCATACAGAAGAACAACAGACCGGGTTAGAATGGGTGGTGGAGGTGACGGGATAATGACCCCGTCTCCGATTCGGGATCCTGTAAAGAAAACAGTGGACAGTGGACACAGACCATGTATACTACTTTATTCTTCGGAAGACAGAAGGATTATGATATTGGTGAGATCCGTCATTTAGTGTACTCTTTTCTTCAGAATCAGATATCTTGCATTAAGCAAATAAGCCAACTGACAAGCAAATAGATACATTAAAAATTTCTGTGTGTGATATTTCATCTAGCGTGGAATTAAGGTAGATGGACAGAGAAGGACATTTAACCAATGCCTTCTTGAGTCACTAAGTCTTTCTAAATTAACCAATACCTTTGTGTTGTTATTCAGAGTTATTCAGTCTGTCTGAACTAAATGCCCACATTAAACGCTTTCAGAACATGCATACGCTGCTATTAGCCTCACCTTCGTGGATGGCGATCATCGGGTCTTCTGCTGTATTCGAAATAAAGATGTCCGCCATTCCGTCTGCGGATACGTACACCGATTCTCCTGTGCAAATACCATTCATAGCGTCGCCACTGATTACGTCGCAGTACGTGCCTTCCGGTAGCGTGGTTTGCAGACGAGCGTTAAAATTCGCGTTGTGGTTATTAAAAGCGATGAATCCTTTCGTTTCCCGGGCGAAGGCAATTTGGTTACCACTGTTAATATCAGCATGGTTATCGACATCCTGCCAGTAAACCAGAGACGCATTGCCAGCCACATTTCGGAATTTCACCATGTTGAATATTTGTCGCCAGCGATGTTCACAAATCCAGCCATTACCGCAGGTGCCGTCGGGATTGATAGTTACGTCCTTCACCGACCAGTCCGGGTTATGAGGTGGCCCTTCCCAATGTTCCGTGAATTGGTAACTGCTCATGATCCGCGTGAAGGAGTAAGGGTGGGCAAGCTTAAAAGCGGTGGCCATCTTGTACGGCCTCGGGTCACGGTGGGTAAGGATCTCGGAACCTGCGCCGCCATGCCCTCTCTGATTATCATGATTGTCCACAAACGTCACAGCTTTGTCACCGCTCAACCATCCCCACTGAGGTCCCATTTCACGTAAATATTTCAGCTCGTCCAATCCTCTAAACCGTCTGCCTATGTCACGGCAGAACTTGAACTCCGTGACGCGTCCAAGATGGATGTATTCTGTTGAGCTGATTGCCTCGCCGCCCATGTCTATCACCTCTTGGAAAATAAACGGTTTAGTGTTAGGTTGGAACCACCGGGTGTTTAAATTGTTAATTTGTCCATACATGATCTGCAAGTCGCCAGGCCACATGTGTTTAGCCGCGTCAATGCGGAACCCGGCAACTCCTATATCGACAAGGTCATTGAAATATTCCACAACCTTATTTCTCGGATAATCTTCACCTAGTTTAAGGTCAAGGAGATGATTCAAACGACAGTTTCGTACCTGTTGAACAAAACGAGATTTAGAAAAAAATTGGCCTGATTTATATGTAGGAAATTAAATAAGAGGACAAGGTTTGGCCGTAAAAACCGAAATCCATGTGGCGACTTTATTTTTTGTAAATACGTAAACGCGCCCACAGATCCAGCAAACGAATAACTAAAATATTTAGTAAATATCAAATGCACATGTAAACTTAATATTTGAAAGAATACTGAGGCATAGTGAATCATGGCTCAGTAGTCTAAATATAGGTGCGACAGGTATATTTAACACGTCTGTCATTTGCTCAATATCTGCTCAAGTCAAGTAACAAGACCTCTGCCATCCAAAAAGTCTTGAAAATGGAATAAAGAATAACATTAAAGATTTACATGCAAAAATTTTGGCAAGGTGGCAAATGACATTGTTATAACACATTTCGTTTTACACGTGACCTGCCTCCCTGGGGAAGGCTAGTTGTAAAATAAGGGTCTAGTGTTACAGCAAGGAGGTTACTGAATAGAAGAACCAGCCACAAAAGATGAAAGATGAACTCCACTTGCCGAGAAGAAGACATAAAGATATCAGTAAAGGGAAAGAGAAAACCACTTGAAAATGAACAAAAACAGAAGAAAAACATAAAAGCATGCAGTCATATGATCAAAAGTACTCATAACAGCTTCCGAAAATGAGTCCAGAACCTTTAAAGGGATGTTTGTCAGGTTTTCCTCACCATCTTACTGGTCATCTCTTGATTTAGAATTTCAATCCACGAGAATTGACAAAGCATCACTAAGTGATTACGGAAACTGAAACCATGCAGGATTTTTTCTTAAACTATAGAAGATCAATATCATATCACTGGTAGGGAGCCTTAAAATAAACCAGTTGGCAAACAAAAAAAAACAGAAAATAACGTGTAATTTGACGAATATATATACGTATATATATATTGCTGACCTGTATAGCGTTCTTTTTTTTTCTTTTTTTTTTTTATTATAAACATAAGTTACATATAGCAAAGTACATTATACATCGTGACAGTGTAATGACAGTGACAATACATACATACATACAAATACAAATGACAAGGTACATTACAAAAGTAAAAATGTTCTTGTGATTTGAAATGTGGGGTAAATATTTTGTTTTCTTTATACTGTATTATTCGTTTCCTATGTGTATGGTTTGAAAGTTTTCAACTTTTGAATATGTGTCCCCATTTTACCTTTCGTCCTTGCAATATGTTCTTCAATTTTATAAATTTGTGTGACATATGTTTTATACACAGAGAATACTGGTAATTTCCCTCTACATTTACATGTATGTATATATAATGTTTTAGTTACAGTAATAGAGTATCCAGTAAGCTGTCGCCTGAGGTGTTGAGTATTAATATTGTTTCTGTTAATGTATTACTTAAGTTTAAAAGTTGTTCCAGGTCTTTTAACCAGCTCTTAAATGTTACTAATAAATTATGGGTTACCTCACAGCGATAAAATATATGTAAGTAAGTTTCTTTTTCTTTTTACAAAAAGAACAAAGTTCACTTTGGCTTATTTTCAGTTTGTTAAGAAGTGGATTAAGTGGTAAAATCCTATGAAATAATTTAGATTGAAAGATTCTTAGTTTCTCTGAAATAGTAATCATGACAATATTCTTGAATGCCTTAAAGATATTTTCTTCATTTTGTAAACTTTATTCACCAATCCATTTCTTTGTTTGCTTTTCTGGTTTCACGTAGATAGATTCAATTACATTTAAGTATACATACCGTGCCGTGTTTTTCTTATTTATTATTTTGTCCACTGTATATTCTTGTGCTTCTAGACTAGGGTTATTTTTTATCTCTTTTTTCCGACAAGTTGGAATTCCGTTCACTAAACCTGCATATTTTATAAAGTTTGTACTAACTTTGTATTTGTTCATGAATTCTTTATATGTCAAAAATGCTAGATAATTACCCGATTTTTTGTTATGTCAGAAAGAGTGTTGATACCTGCAGTATGTAATTTCTTATCAAAAATTACTTTATCTTTAACCTTTATATGAGAGTTATACCATAATGTTTGTGATTGAATTACGTCTGATTTAACTGTCTTGTTAAAATTATATTTGCACCAATGGTGAAGCACATCTTTCCAGAATGGATCACATTAGTCACTAAAGCTATGTATGTCAGGTTCTTTCAAATTACATTTAAAAATAATTGAACCGAGGTTTTTAAATTGTACGTTAATAATCTGTCTCCATCCATCTTCTAAAGGGCCACTGAGGAACCGTTTAACCCATGAAATTTTTAAAGATTGTATGTTAGATGGAAGATGAATCATATTGAGCCCTCCTTTATTTCTTGGTGCAATGATTGTAGATCTTTTAACTTTATCTCAAAGATTTTTATGAAAAAAATGATAGAGATCAACTATAAAGAAATCCTCAGTAAGATTAAAGTTATAATTAATACTTGGAGTAACAGAATGATGTCTCTTTCAGGTAGAATAACTATTGTAAAAACACTTATAATCTCTCGAATTAACCTATTTATTCTTAGTCCTACCAAGTCCTCCAATCAATTATATTAAAGAGATTGAAAAATTAATATTCAAATTTATCTGGAACAACCTGTATAGCGTTTGAATAGTCCTGGATCAAGCACTCGGCTGCACATTGATGGCAGGGGTTGAAGTCATTTGGACCATAAGGAACTGCAGGAAATGACTGGGTGCCGGCATCGTAGGTGCTGCCCCCTGAAGCAGTTCCGCTTCCGGCGATCGCTTCCAACATGTGGTTTACCACCATATCTACATATATCCTGTACCAATAAACAAAAATGTTTCCTCTCGGAGAAACGAAATCAGATTGTACTTAATAGTGCTTATTCTATATAAAATTCCGACATCCTGGTTTGTTTTGTTAATCTGTTTACAACAAATATACATAATGGAGTTTCGCCTTTGTTTTACATTCTCTTAAATGTAATATTTAAAATATAAATCAGCATTTGCATTAACTACATCACTGACTCTTCACATGAAAAATTCATCTATCGTACATTAATATCGGTAAGCATACTCGTTATAAAAAGGTTAACTTTGGAAATGATGTGTTTTCATAGAACTCAAAACACATTAACCTGACGTTGACAGCGTTGCATCTCTTCACCATATCGACGAACTCAGCTCTCGTTCCGCTACGAGACTCGAGACGGTAACTTGCCGGCTGGTATCTCTCAAACCATGGCCGCATTTCAGCTCCCGTCATGACCCGGTGCTCATGGGGTGGCGACACCTGTAGAACATTTCAGGAACTTCACTCTCAATAAGCCCGTGTTATGGAATCTGAGACATTTTATACGTGAGCATTACCTAAGGAAAGCCACTAAAACACCTGCTAGGTATTAGAGTAAGATGCATTTAATGTATTATTAACATATATTAAGAATGTCTTTTGTCCTGCTGGACCCACCTGAACACCACAGAACCCCCGTTCACCGAGGAAACGTTCACATTCGGCTGCGATGTCTGTCCATTTCCAGTTGAAAAGATGTACAATCACGTGACGTCCATCTGCGCATGTCGGCTGGTCAGACGCCCACACCGCCACAAGGGCACCTGAACAATACTCACTATGGTGAACGGAACGCAACATCGTATATCAGCAGGTTTAATTCACTATTAAAAAGATTATTTAACCATGTAAGTAAATTTAAAAATCTCAGCCATTGTAAAAATTCATAATTTGCTGTTCAAGACCTGATAATATATGACTACTCTATATATATAAATGTAAATGTAATTATGAATGTACACGTAATTATAAAGGTGAAAATAAACTTACCTAAAAAAACAGAGGTCTGGTAAAACATTCTCAGTCTGGTATGTATGTCCACACAGCAGCGGAGACGTGGGCGGTAGGTGCCTTGTTGGTGTATGCACAGACCTCGTGTGAGTTTCGCCAGATGTCATCTTGTCTATATATATGTATATATATAAACTTCAAGTGTATTTTCTTTTGGCACGTGTTCAAACTAGGGGGATAACATTAAGTGCATTTTCGAAGATTTTATCACGAGTCAACTACCTCAACGGACTCATAGTATGTTGAACCTTATGTCACATGTAAGGTAGACTTCATGTGTATTTTTGGTACAACTGGACGCCAATTAAAAGACAACTCAGAATATTCGCCCCGATAAGTGTCCCCGATTTATTTGTGTTTACGTGAATATTCACAAATATCAGATGACCAAACTGCAGATACCTCATTCTCAATTACTAGACACTACAGCATGTACTTACCACGATCCTGTCTGACTGCCGCCCACTGGCGTTTTTGCGGAGTATTTATCTGCGACTGGTTGCGACTGACAATCGGTTTTTTTTTATTGCACGCAAAGAAAAATATACATATACTGAAACAGATAAATACAAATACGATGAACAATACAGACATACATATAACACAAAAGGAAAATGACAAATGGTCATTATATATCTTAGCTATTATATAGAGATTTATTTAACATTTTATTTTGAATTTATATTGCACATAGCAAATCTTCAGATTTTAAAGATCTCAATACATCTCTCCCACTTTTTATTGTGGGTGTCTCTTTTATCCTCCATTTTTGCTGCTCTATCTTCTATACTTACAATTTTAGCTTAGAATTCTTTAAATAGCTTAAATATTGGTTTCTTTTCCTTACATCTACATATATATATATATATATATATATATATATATATATATATATATATATATATATATATATAAATCTTTCCATCAGAAGTATAACTGCATTTAAAGTAATATCATGGTAAGTACCATGCGTCACCTGCACATAGTCAAGGTTATTATCTTTTAAAATATAATATTTTTTTAATAAAACTGAAGTTCAAGACTGAAGTATTTTGCACAAAAGTGCATTCCTAAAAGAGATGTTTCATGGTGTCTTGCTCTTCCCTTTAAAAAGTACAGTTCTTATCTTCTTTTATTGAAAACTTTACTAAAATTGGGTTAAGTGTCAATATACAAAGTTAAAATTATCTCAGCTTTGTTGAGATTGTATTTCCACAAATGTTTTCAAAACCGCTCCTAACCAAATCCTCCTCTATACCTAATTCGTTTTCCCATTTCATGATGGATTTTAGGGGTTTAACACAATTCTTCATTATCAATTTATTGTAAACATACTTTGAAACTATCTTTTGTTCCAATATAAGCTCAAATGTGAGCTTTCCTTATTTATATCTGAAAGTGTATCTAACATTTTTTTCCCATTTTAGCGGAATCGCATCCAAAAGGCTTATATAATGCATATAATTACACTTATACACAGATTTAAGTCGTTTATGGAAGGCACGATACCCATTGATTTTAATATTTGAGTTAAACCAAAGAGACTGAGTAAATGTGTTATTTTCATTTATCTCTTCAAAAATATATGCACACCAGGCTTCGATAACATTAAGCCAAAAAGGCGATTTGTATCTGAAAACATTATGTGCAACTTGCGGTTTCAGGTTACAAACACATAGATAAGTCACTTCTTAGCATCTCTAAGATAACAATATATAGTTTACTTGAATGTGAACAATACCTTGATCTTTTAAGATTCGTCAATTTTATTTTGTACGTGAAACCAATGCGTGGCACTTTATTTAGCAACCAACATATATACGAGGACTTCGTGTTTAGAAATATAGACCAATGTGGTCACTACAAATGTTTTTCTATTAACAATTCAAAACATTAACAATGATTAGTATTACTCAGTACAGATGGCCTCTTAAAATGCAGGGCACAGATTGGCAAAATGGAGTATTTAGTTATAAATGGCTCGTAAAAGCCCCGTTTTCTCGGAAGGCCGCAGCCACTAATGCTCAAGCGCTTGACCGTGAATTTAATATTCACCTCACACATAATGGCCACAGACGTAAAAAAAAGTCAGGCGTAAACGTGTACGTGGACCTAATAAGCAGCAACATGTTGCAAACAGGCTGTGCACCGTATATATATATATGACCGAATCATAGGTCTTATGTATATTGGGCGAATTTATCGCAAAAATAACAACGAAAAGTAGGCAATCAAATGTACACTTAGTAGCTCTTATAAGATCGCCAGTTAAGCCAATAAAAATGTACTACCGAACATAATTACATAACGAATAGCCAGAGCTGTATCAATCGGAGAAGACATCTCTTCTCACGCTGCAGCGCGCGTCACAGCAAAGCGGGTTCACCGTCAGTCACCATCCTTCATTATCTTACTTCTCATGGGGGTGGGGGGTTGGTTGGTTCAGATCAGTTCATACTCGCATATTAATTAACACTTCGCTTTTGCATGCCTTATGTGCCAAGGCAGCCGCAGGGTTGGAATCACCTCACACAATTCGCATCTGGCACGATACAATTACCAAAATTGTGAGCAGCTAATACATCATTTATATTATTTTACGAAATGTTCTTCCTTCAAACTTTTCCATTCATATGATGAAAGTCATGCACACGACATACAACTGGAATTTATAGGCCCTATATGCAATGTACCATGTCGGTACCATGTTGCTACGTAACTCAGTTTAATTTTGAGGCTTGTCAGTGTATGTATATATGTTTATTTACAGTTTCAATCTTATATTTGATCACAATACATGTCTTGTGTATTTATATAAACCTATTATGCAACTGGTCTTGTCTTGTCTCAAGTCGATTTCTACATTCGAATGTGTATAAATTGTGTTTTAACCATATTTATATAATTGATATTACATGTAACAGATCCTATTGTCCATCTTGTGGTACAACAGTATCTCGCACCCGCGCGGTACTGAGAACCAAAGTGCGTAGAGATAATCCTCTGAAAGCTCTTATCTCTGTTCAGATACTAATATTTTTTATATTTATATATACATGTATATATAATATATTTTCATGTATATATACATATATACATATTTATAAATATACATATATATATATATATATATATATATATATATAAGTAGAAATATGATCTGTGGGTAAGCCGGCGTACACAATAACGGTAAAGTGAACACGTATGACCGAGGCCCCTTTAAACAAAGGTATTAAAACCACAAGAAATCGTTCACGTGCAGGACACATTCAAACGAATCCGAGCTTGCCAAACACGCATGGACCCTGAAAGACAAGCAACAAAGTTTCATCAAGCAGTGAACACATTCTTGACCTTTTTCACATCAGTGCAACCTGTCTTTGGCAGGATAACTAGAAATCATAAGCTCAAAACAAAAAAAAACCTATTGAACAAACGTTCGGCAATTGTTTCCACCTGCCACAATGGTCCATGGGCACCCAACCGTGCTAAAAAGAAATGGTAAAACCAATATCGCAATTAGTTGAACTTCAGTCACCTGATGACCCGATGAGGCGAAACCGAAGGTAGTGATTCACTTTCATCATATATCTTAGCATATATATATATATATATATATATATATATATATACATATTATTATTAATGAATAAGGTAGATGATCGACTTCAGACGTTTCTCTTCTCCTCTTTTAATTATTTGTAGGGTTTGCACATACTACCATAACCTGTTACATAACTAACCATTTTTTTCTGCATATGTTTATATGTTTCCGGTTTTAGAAGGAGGCGCTAATTGACTTCAGAGGGGCGACAAATTCTATGGCCGCCCGGGGTGGCACAAACGCTGTAGGTGCGCCAATATTTGTAAACAAGGGTTCCTCGATCTGCTCAGATATATAGACTGTTGTAGGCAATATACATATAAAATGTAAATGTAATCGTTCATATTATTGTATTTGGAGAAATAAAGGTCCAATATAGCATTATGATGCTGCTATGTATGTTCACAACGCAGAAGATACACCGCGGATGTAGTTGCTTCTCTGGTATGTATATATACACCTTGATTACCCGAGAGTTTTTATCAGCTTTGTTACACTTAAATGTAGTTATTTATAAGCGTATATAGGCCTACAAATGACTTTACATGCACTTTGCCTTCATGTTGGTCGGGCCTGTTCATTCTTGTAGTTTTTCTCGGCTCCCTGGGCTGCATATATCGACAAACGAGCTATTAAAGGCGCTTTATATAAGCGGTATTCTTGCCACGTGTTTGCCTATATGCGAATGATACCCAGTGCCCATACCGTGTATTGGGTTGAGACAGCACACCCTAGAGATAACCACTCATTTTTATGGAGTCTTAAGGGAGCAGAACTAGCAAAACCCCTATATGTAAACTCAGTCCCAGAGTTGTTTTAAATTTATATTAGAGCCATAAAGAATACAATATTTTAAATATGGTACATTGTTCTTTTTATTGGTATATATATATTTTAGACATTTTCATTTATTTTCAAAAGATTTTTTGACATTCATTTTTTTAAATTTTTTAACAGTAAGCTATTTTAAGCGCCCAGTAGCAGGTAAGCAACTTAAAAGGCTAATATTAAAGGGGCCTAATCAACTAAGAAGCATGTTGAATTAACAAGAAAAATGGCGTCTTCTCTTTAAAAATAAATTGGTACCTGCCAAAATATTGCCCTGAAACCGGTGGCATACTTCTGTACACGAGGTAGGTCTAATCAAAATTTAAAATTTGCAATAATTTATTACACTCTGAATCATATCATTATTTTGCATTTTTTTTTAAGGGGCGGCCAGATCTCCTCTGAAAAAAGGGAGAATGGAGATCTCTTTAAAACACCCCTGTCCCAATGATTTTTTAAATGATGGGTGTAAAATCATTATTTACAACTGTACAAGTATTCCCTGGTAAACAGTATTTTCTCCTGTACCAGCCATGCATAAATTAGCCGTGAGCTTTTCAATGTGCGCGGTGTTTCCATGTAAACTTATGGAAAAGGGGTATAAAAAATATTGGTCTACTAGGCTATAACACCCCCCCCCCCCCCCCCTTGAGTATTTCATTATTTGGATTCGCCACTTGTGTGTGTTTATATATATATATATATATATATATATATATATATATATATATATATAAATTTAGTTGGTTTTACAGCATTTTAATATAAAACGGGTAAATCAGCAGTACAGGTGACCTGCAAGGATCTTGCTTCCTAACTGATGGTCTGTCCTTATTTTTTCTTGCTTCCACCTGCAGCTTACTTGATGAGCCCATCAACATGCACACATTTGTATAAGATTCACATAAAAATAAGATGACATGAAACTTGTTGAAAGTTAAACTTAAGTATGAGTGATGTCGGTTTGTGGCAGGTCACGTATATAGCACTTTTACCATAAAGTGTGTACTAGAGTAGAGCCCTGCGTGGGCCAGATTTTTCATCACTGACCATCACTGAACAAGATTAATCTCTGTGTCAAATAAAAGGGGTGAACTGTGGTGAGCAAGTATACTGCCCTCTGGCTCTGTGAACCGTGGAGGGTATACCACATTTATATAATATAGGCCTAATATCATCAGGAATGTTAACTCCCTCTCTTTCTATCGCTCTCTCTCATATATATATATATAGGCCTAGCTATAGTTTAATTGCATGAACATTTTCAGTCCTTTTCTCTCTCTGATATATAGTTCATTGCATCTACATTTTTAGTCTCTCTCTCTCTCTCTCTCTCTCTCTCTCTCTCTCTCTCTCTCTCTCTTATAGGCCTATATAGGCCTAGTTCATTGCATCAACATTTTTATCTTTCTCTCTTTCTCATATATAGGCCTATAGTTCATTGCATCAACATTTTAACTCTCTCTCTCTCTCTCTCTCACACACACAAACATATATGTAGCATATTATATACACATGGTCACATATATACAAACTAACTCATACAAAGAAATGCGACTTGTGTATAACAGTCTATCAACAGATGGAACACATGAAGAAATATATTGCATATTTATAACAACTTTTTGGCCCTCAGTCTTTAACCCGCACCCACCCCGCAGTTAAAAATTGGGACCGCCCCGCCCCACAAAATCATAAAAAAACAGCGTTTGGGGCGTGTTGAGGCCCGCGCAGGGCTCTAGCGTGTACACACATGTACGTGGTTGTGGGTTGTTACGTGAATCCGTCACTAGAGGGCAGCCCATACACAAAATACCCAATCACTTGGGGTGACCCGACGTTGACCTGAACAAGTCATGTGACCGGAGAGATCCACAACCCAAACAATAATAGATGTCAGATCAGGCTTATGAGTGGGTCGCATATTTGCACAAGAAGTATAACACGTAGTTGACAAGAAGAGAGAGTTTGATAAAGTGAGATCGGTTAAATCATTATTTACAACTGTACAAGTATTCCCTGGTAAACAGTATTTTCTCCTGTACCAGCCATGCATAAATTAGCCGTGAGCTTTTCAATGTGCGCGGTGTTTCCATGTAAACTTATGGAAAAGGGGTATAAAAAATATTGGTTTACTAGGCTATAACACCCCCCCCCCCCCTTGAGTATTTCATTATTTGGATTCGCCACTTGTGTGTGTTTATATATATATATATATATATATATATATATATATATATATATAAATTTAGTTGGTTTTACAGCATTTTAATATAAAACGGGTAAATCAGCAGTACAGGTGACCTGCAAGGATCTTGCTTCCTAACTGATGGTCTGTCCTTATTTTTTCTTGCTTCCACCTGCAGCTTACTTGATGAGCCCATCAACATGCACACATTTGTATAAGATTCACATAAAAATACGATGACATGAAACTTGTTGAAAGTTAAACTTAAGTATGAGTGATGTCGGTTTGTGGCAGGTCACGTATATTGCACTTTTACCATAAAGTGTGTACTAGAGTAGAGCCCTGCGTGGGCCAGATTTTTCATCACTGACCATCACTGAACAAGATTAATCTCTGTGTCAAATAAAAGGGGTGAACTGTGGTGAGCAAGTATACTGCCCTCTGGCTCTGTGAACCGTTGAGGGTATACCACATTTATATAATATAGGCCTAATATCATCAGGAATGTTAACTCCCTCTCTTTCTATCGCTCTCTCTCATATATATATATATATAGGCCTAGCTATAGTTTAATTGCATGAACATTTTCAGTCCTTTTCTCTCTCTGATATATAGTTCATTGCATCTACATTTTTAGTCTCTCTCTCTCTCTCTCTCTCTCTCTCTCTCTCTCTTATAGGCCTATATAGGCCTAGTTCATTGCATCAACATTTTTATCTTTCTCTCTTTCTCATATATAGGCCTATAGTTCATTGCATCAACATTTTAACTCTCTCTCTCTCTCTCTCTCTCTCTCTCACACACACAAACATATATGTAGCATATTATATACACATGGTCACATATATACAAACTAACTCATACAAAGAAATGCGACTTGTGTATAACAGTCTATCAACAGATGGAACACATGAAGAAATATATTGCATATTTATAACAACTTTTTGGCCCTCAGTCTTTAACCCGCACCCACCCCGCAGTTAAAAAATTGGGACCGCCCCGCCCCACAAAATCATAAAAAAACAGCGTTTGGGGCGTGTTGAGGCCCGCGCAGGGCTCTAGCGTGTACACACATGTACGTGGTTGTGGGTTGTTACGTGAATCCGTCACTAGAGGGCAGCCCATACACAAAATACCCAATCACTTGGGGTGACCCGACGTTGACCTGAACAAGTCATGTGACCGGAGAGATCCACAACCCAAACAATAATAGATGTCAGATCAGGCTTATGAGTGGGTCGCATATTTGCACAAGAAGTATAACACGTAGTTGACAAGAAGAGAGAGTTTGATAAAGTGAGATCGGTTTGATCAGAACCAGTGCTTGTCAACAGAACACCATGGAAAAAGCTAAGGAGTTCAAGCCTGGGGTGCCGGATCTCAGCACCGTACATGAACCTGTTACAGACACGCTCTACAAGGCTGTTACTGTAAGTAGGCCTATTCCAGGTAAATTTATAAGACCCTTAAATACGAATTCAAGTCACCTGATTTGCTATGATAAAGGGGGCGTAGTCGGTTATGTGTCTTCTGATGTACTTCAGGAACTAACAATATATTTTAATTTAAATTCAGCTACAGTATATTCTGCACATATATATTTGCTTGTATGTTACTGTCATGCAATTTGATCATGCTTAAAATTTCAGGGCCTTTGGAAGATCAGTTTATTCTGAACAAGCCACCCTGGATAGCGATATATTAATAAATAAAAAATAAAAATAAATAAATAAATAGGGCTCTCTCTCCGTTATATATATTGCATATGTGTGTGTGTATACCAACATGGTCTAAGACACTACTGTCCTGGTTGGCAGTGCTGCCCACCAGAACACTGCCAACCAGAACACTATATATTATATATAGCAATTAATGCCCCACTAATTGGTCAGCCCCTGAGCACTTTGCTGGCCACACCAGTTAATCCCTTTAGTGAGTCAGATGGCTGTATACATGTATAAACCAATTAAAGGGGGAGTGTTTTGTTGTCTGTTCACTCAGATGTGGTTTCTCAGATTGTACTAAACAGTGCAATATTAATATAATAAATATCAACATCAAACTTGAGAAATATTTTATTATTTTACATAAAAATACCAAAAATATCCAAAAGCAAATCATAACAGTAAATCCCACATGCAGTCTAAAGAATATAGTGACATTTACAACCAGTAACATATATACAACTTGTAGTATAATGCATTAGCAGCAGAAGTCCCAAAAATTATAGGATCACAACCAGTGAAGAAAAGTAACATTTTTACAACTTGTAGCCTGTATACCAAAACAGTTTATAATTTGTGAAGATTCTTTGTTTTTATTCTTATTTAAAAAAAATAAACAATACCATATATTATTTAACAGTAGAACATTAATAAAGAATCTAATACTGTATTATAAATATAGGATATATGATATGTATAGTATTAATTATTGAAAAAGGAGCTTTTTAAATTTAAGGCTATTTGCATCACAGATATAACATTTATAAGCACTATTAAAAACAAATAGCATTTAATAGAAATCACTGATTAATAAATAAATCGGCATAATAATATTCATTTAAATGGTAACCATTAAATGTGAACACAGAGCCACAGGCCACTGCCTTCATTTATATGGCAGACAGAATGCAGCGCTTGTTTTGAGTACCGGTACATCTGATTCTGCATGTTGGGTGCCTGTCCTCGTGAGGTAGTGTGATTGTTTCAGAAAGCAGTGTGTTACATCATCACTGCTGTGAGTCTCTTTGTAACCAGATCACTGGCTACAAACTACCACTGGCTATACACAGGGTTGTTACCTGGGTTACACACTGGATTGTTTCAGCTTTCCAGGTGCATTTGTATCACATTTCAGCTGGGTGGGCAAATTTAGGTAAAGTAAGGTTGGGATTTATAGTCTGATAATGACATCACAGATGATGTCAGTCTCATCCGGCTTTACACTTTGCCTTCCTGGTCTTTTGGGCTGTTCATTCTTGTAGCTTTTCTCAGCTCCCTGGGAAGCACACAAACCCAAGCAGCCATATCAGGCGCTAGAAGGTTTATTCATTCTTCATTTGCCTTCCTCCCATGACCAGTACCCATTCACTCCTGGGTAGAGAGAGAGCACCTTTGTGTTAAAGACTTTGCCTAGGAACCTTAGCGAAGACGTTGGTCAGAACTGGACACAAACCCACAAACTTACGGTCACAAGTCCAGAGCCCTCAACCATTATGCTACCACGCTCAACAGAAAGTTATCACTGATGATACACTGATGATGTACTGATGATGCACACTGCTGACTGAAACAAACACTTAACCCAACTCACCAGGACAGGCACACAACACTCAGGATCAGATGTACTCAAACAAAGTGCATAATGTCTATCAGATGCATGCATTCGGTCCGCTAGATAAATGAAGGCAGTGACCTGTGGCTCTGTGTTGAAAATTACTACAGAACTTAAACTAGGTCTAGTTATTATATTGTTATGGGTTCATAACTAAAAAAAATGAGATTACAGTGTGGAGCCCAGCCTGGTCCCTCGGTGTGTAATTCTCAGCCTTGCAACAAGGCTAGTTATTATATAATGTTGAATCATCATAGACTGATCCGGGGGGGGGGGGGGGGGGGAGTGTACAAGGGGCACGTGGCTCTCCCCCCCCCCCCCTTTAGCTTTCCAATTTCTTTTTCTGTGCTGCCTTGCATAATGTCCATTTTAATCAAATGGTAAATATTGCATCTACAAATGTCATCAGAGATGTTGTATCAAGTTTATCCCCTTCCTAACCATTTCTCCAATAATCTTCTCCAGTGGCTGGAAACGTAGAAACATTGACCTCTTGGTCAATGGACTGTCAGACGTGACTTGCATCTTTTTCACAAACTTATGTTACAGTTTATATTACAAGATGTTATTGGTATTTTTTATGTTTTTCATTCTGATATTGGCTGACAAAACCCATTTTTTGTACGTCAATATCAGCCTTATGCCCCCAGTTTAACAGGTGGCATTATTTAGAATATGTGCAACTGAACATATGAACTTGTCATATTTGCTTGAGACATTTGATGTACCTAGATGCTTGTTGGGTATGCATGAAAGTTTTATCTTACAATTGTGCCCCCGTATAGCAAATTATTGGATCTACCACTGATCATTACAAAGATTTATGTCAATAGAGATTGGTAATATTGCATTATGTCATAATCAGGGTTCTCATGAATCCTGGAATACCTGGAAATTCCTGGAATTTATTTTGCTTCCAGGAATATCGGTAAAATTTCAAAATCTTCAGATCTGCAAATATACATGTATACTTACTTACACTAGCATTATAAAATGAAGGTAGTTAACTCCACCAACATTAATAAATAAAAATGTTTATATATTCATGATCATAAATATTTAGTAAATTGAAAGCTGATTTTTTAATTCAGTGAATCAGCAGTAATTTATTCTATCCCCAAACAAAGTCGGGGGATACTATGGATTTATGTCAGTCCTGCTGCTGCCTGCAGATAAATCTTGTTTGCGCGATAACTCAATAAATATTTCACAGATCTGTACTAAACTTGACAGGGGCATAGGTATATGGGTGAGGGTGAAGAAAACGCAAAAGAAAAACATGCATATACACAGATTTACGGGCAAAATAAGTAATAAACAATAATTTGGAAAAGACTGTGAAGAATATGGACACAAATACAGTTGGAACTAGATAAAGCTGTATTTGCATGCAAATACATGAAGTGCCCAATGGTCACATAATATCAATATCATATCAAGATATGCCTAAAACTACTTTTTGATGATATGTAGTCATTGTTGAAAGTGAAAAAGTGCTAACAAATTGCACAAATATGTGTCAAGGTCAACCAAAAGATGATCAGTTTGATAGATTCATTAGTTGATGCCTTCCACTAAATAAGAACAAAATCAAATCATAACCCTTGGTGCTATAGCACTAACAAACAAATGTCCAAAGTATCCTGTGACTTGACCTTGAAGGCATAAGTTAAGGTCATGAGCAAAATGGGTACTATTACACAAACTGATGAAAAATGCTTGGCTTGATCTGATTATGATGAAAATTAGAAAAGTCAATACCATAGATTAAGGTGTCCTGTCTAAGTTTTATGGCTAAATAAGGTCAGAATAACGTAATTTTAGAAAAATATGTGAAATCAGAATTCTGCAATAATGATACACAAGAATATTTAATATTTAATATTGCCAGAGAAGCACCTTTAGCAACTTTTAGATTAAATTGAGTCATTGGTGGAAATGCAAACATGCTAATAAATTGAACAGAAACAACCGATGATCAATTATTAATCAATTATTAGCACAGCTGACTACAAGTCATCTGAGCTATAGTCGTGGTCCATTGTCCATTGGCTGTCCCTCCGTCCGTCCATTAAACTGGCAGGTTTTGAAACCGTTGGACCTACGAATCTGAAATTTGGCATACCTTTAGATGTCCCCAAAATATCCTACCATACTGAAAATTTGGTCACTAGGACTTTGTTCCTTCCAATCATTAAGGTAAAACCTCTGTTTTCCATTAAAAACCCATTGTTACACTTCAAGACTGCCTAATTTCAAAACCACTGACCTGATATTGATCATTTTTAACATATTAATTCCTCTATACATTTCCTATGTACATACCAGAAATTAGTTCAATATTTTTTAAATTCTTGAAGTAATGGGCCCAAACATAATGCACTTTGTAAAAATTCAGGAAATATATTTACCCTCTTAACTTGAGAATTGCTGAAGCTAGAAACTTTTTTTTCAGGTATATAACTTTATTTAATCTAGATTCAATTGTATACCCAAAATTAGATCTGAGTTTTTCAAATTTTGTAAGTTTTTAGCATAAATATAAAATTAGTACCTTAAATTTTGCAAAGATTTGACCATGGCACATTTTTTTCCTGTAACTGCTGTGGCTTTAATTTCATAGCATGTTACCATAAGCATTTCATCTGTTAACATCTGAAATTTGAAACCAGTTGATCAAAAACTGTAGATTTTATTCAGATTTTCAAGCACCATGTAAAGTATTGTTTAGATTAAGCAAGTGTTATGCAGCTTGCTAGAGCTCAGCTCCCCAGCTTCCCAGGCCAGCTCTCAGCTCCCAAAATTTGGCATACAGTTAGATATGGTCCCCCAAACCCCCTACCATACCAAAAGTTTGGTCACTAGAACTTCATTCCATTGAGATATAAAGAAAAAACTTCAGTTTTAAATTAAAAACCAATTGTTACACTTCAACACTGCCTAATATCAAAACCACTGATCTGACTTTGATTATATATATTATACATGTTCTTCTATTCATACTCTGTGCACATGCCAGAAATGATGTCAGTATTGCGAAATTGCTTTAAGTTATGGGCGCAAACATAATGCACTTTGTAAAAAATCAAGAAATATATTTACTCCCTTAACATGAGAATTGCTGAATATAGAGATTTGTTGTCATGGATTTAACATTATTTGATTAGTATTCAATAGTATACCAAAAATTAGTTCTGAATTTTTCAAATTTTACATGTTATTAGTATAAATATAAAATTGATACCTTAAATTTTGCCTTACTTTGACAATGGCATGTTTGTTTTCTGTAAGCACTGTTGATATAATTTTCATATCATGCAGAAATAAGGATTTCAGCTTTTTAGTTTTGAAAGTTGAAAGATATTGGCCAAAAACTGTAGCTTTTATTTTAGTTTTTATGAGACCATGTCAGCCCCTAGGCTCTACTAAGTCCGTCTTCAGTAACCTGTTTGCCCCTTAGTTGACCTCTCAGGCCAATTATGCACGCTTGAGAGGCAGGGCATATACTTACTGGCCATAGCTAATGGCTGGCCTCAGTTGATTCAGGTGTTCAACCCAACTCATCTATTAGTTGTTTAGACCAACAGCATAACAATAAATAATGACATTAAGACACGTGGCTGTAACAGCTGCACAAGACTATAAAAATAATCAAAATTTATATTACTGGTTTCTATATTTCAGTTAATAAAATTTAACTTGCCCATCTCTAGTTTTCTCCTTGTGTAATTAAAGGGTGTTCTTATCCTTGTGTTATTTTTTACACATATAATGGTTTCATAGCTGAGATTACTTCAAATTATTTTCTGATACATTTCTTTTTAATAAAAAAATTTTAATTAATAAAAAATCAGATGTTAGACAAGTTCTCATTATGATTTCTGTAATGTTTATAATTGTCATAAGAATCTTGCTATGTCTAGTGTGTAGATTGATGTGAAGGTAGTCCAAAGTGAATATATTTTTTTAATATAAATAAATTTCATTAAACCAGGTACTTGTGTTCATTATGTAAATTTGTGATATTTGTTATTCTCGATTCTCAAGAACTTTTGTTTGGCTGAAACTGAATAAATACCAGACATGATGAAGTACTTTGCAAATGTATTTGAATGCAAATATGAATATGTACTCCATAATTTCATGCATAAGGATTGGAATACAGGTAAAATTGAAAGTATTTGAATACAAATGCATTCATGAATATATTCTATAATATTATTTTAATAATAATTTATTTTGATAATATTATTAAAAAAATCTTTGATGAAAAAAAAAGATACTGTTATCATATTTAATTGTATCCCCAGACAAAGTCGGGGGATACTATGTTTTCATACCGGTCCCGCCGCCGCCGCCTATAAATCTTGTTGGCGCGATAACCCAAAAAATATTTCAAGGAACTTTACCAAACTTGGTATATGTATAGATATGGGTGAGAGGACGACGCCTATTTAAAATGAGGTCATGACCTTTACTAGGAGAGTGTCCTTGACCTTGAATAGGTCCAATTTTGGGGAAAATCACACAAATTCTTTAATTTCTCAAGAAATCTTGCATGGATTTATCCCAAAATCAAGTTGATGGAAGATCATGGATAGGGTTGTCATGTTCCAGAAACTGGTGGCGCCACCTACTATTCTTTACTTGTTTTCGTGCCGTTTAATACCCCCAAAATTGCCACCTTACAGTACTGTGAGCATTATAAGTCAAAAACTAATGGACAGATTTCTTTTATATTATGCATATGCATAGGTATGGGTTATGGGATGATGTTTATTTAAATTGGGGTCATGACCTTTCTTTGATAGTGGTCTTGACCTTGAATATTGCCATATATGGTGAAAATCACACACCTCTTATGATATCTCCAGTGTTGATAGCCATATGGATTTCAAACATGACTTATGTATGGCCCACCACTAAAGTAAGAACCCTATAGATTCTAGGGTCATGAGTTCAAAGGTCAAGGTCACTGGACTGGCATTTTAAAAGATACTGTGGATGCATTTTAAGCCAAACTTTCATCCTAGGTCTTTCATCTTGAATATATAGTTCACTTGCCAATAGTGGATGATCAATATAAATTTTGGGGTCACAAGGTCAAAGGTCAAGGCCACAGGAGCTATCTGTCCGAAAATTAGTTTCTGGATGATAATTCCTGCTTTTATTGATGTATTGATTTCAATCTTGACATATATGTCCCATTGAAAAAGCAAGACTCCAATTTATTTTAGGGGTCATGAGGTCAAAGGTCAAGGTCACAGGAAACCTCTTTAAAAAGATTGTGGATGCATTTTCAGCGAAACAATTCATCTCAGACCTTTCATCTTGCACATGTAAGTCATCTGCCAATAGAGGAATATCCCTATCAGTTGTGAGGTCACAAGGTCAAAGGTGAAGGTCACAGGAGCCATCTGTCCAAAAATTAGTTTCTGGATGATAAATCCTGCTTTTATTGATGTATGGATTTCAAACTTGACTTGTATATGTCCCATTAGAAAAGCAAGACCCAAATTGATTTTGGGGTCATGAGGTCAAAGGTCAAGGTCACAGGACATCTTTAAAAAGATTGTGGATGCATTTTCAGCCAAACATTTCATCTCAGATCTTTCATCTTGCATATATAGTTCACCTGCCAAGAGAGGAAGAACCCTATCAATTTTGAGGTCTCAAGGTCAAAGGTGAAGGTCACAGCAGCCATCTGTCCAAAAATTAGTTTCTTGATGATAATTCCTTCTTTTATTGATGTATGGATTTCAAACTTGACTTGTATTTGACCCATTGGAAAAGCAAGACCCGAATTGATTTTGGGGTCATTAGGTCAAAGGTCAAGGTCACAGGAAACCTCTTTAAAAAGATTGTGGATGCATTTTCAGCCAAACAATTCATCTCAGCTCTTTCATCTTGCACATATAGTTCACCTGCCATAGGTGGGAGACCCCTATCAATTTTGAGGTCACAGGGTCCAAGGTGAAGGTCACAGGAGCCATCTGTCCAAAAATTAGTTTCTGGATGATAATTCCTGCTTTTATTGATGTATGGATTTCAAACTTGACTTATATATGTCCCATTGGAAAAGCAAGACCCAAATTGATTTTGAGGTTATGAGGTCAAAGGTCAAGGTCACAGGACACTTCTTTAAAAAGATGTGGATGCATTTTCAGCCAAACATTTCATCTCAGATCTTTCATCTTGGACATATAGTTCACCTGCCAAGAGAGGAAGACCCCTATCAATTTTGAGGTCACAAGGTCAAAGGTGAAGGTCACAGGAGCCATCTGTCCAAAAATTAGTTTCCGGATGATAATTCCTTCTTTTATTGATGTATTTATTTCAATCTTGACTTGTATATGTCCCATTGGAAAAGCAAGGCCTGAATTGATTTTGGGGTCATGAGGTCAAAGGTCAAGGTCAAAGGAAACCTCATTAAAAAGATTGTGGATGCATTTTCAGCCAAACAATTCATCTCAGATCTTTCATCTTGCACATATAGTTCACCTGCCAAGAGTGGAAGAACCCTATCAATTTTGAGGTCATAAGGTCAAAAGTGAAGGTCACAGGAGCCATCTGTCCAAAACTTAGTTTCTGGATGATAATTCCTTCTTTTATTGATGTATGGATTTCAAACTTGACTTGAATTTGACCCATTGGAAAAGCAAGACCTGAATTGATTTTGGGGTCATATGGGGTCAAAGGTCAAGGTCACAGGAAACCTCTTTAAAAAGATTGTGGATGCATTTTCAGCAAAACAATTCATCTCAGATCTTTCATCTTGCACATATAGTTCACCTGCCAAGAGTGGAAGACCCCTATTAATTTTGAGGTCACAAGGTCAAAGGTGAAAGTCACAGGAGCCATCTGTCCAAAAATTAGTTTCTGGATGATAATATCTGCTTTTATTGATGTATGGATTTCAAACTTGACTTGTATATGTCCCATTGGAAAAGCAAAACCCAAATTGATTTTTGGGTCATGAGGTCAAAGGTCAAGGTCAAAGGACACATCTTTAAAAAGATGTGGATGCATTTTCAGCCAAACATTTCATCTCAGATCTTTCATCTTGCACATATAGTTCTCCTGCCAAGAGAGGAAGAACACCATCAATTTTGAGGTCACAAGGTCAAAGGTGAAGGTCACAGGAGCCATCTGTCAAAAAATTAGTTTCTGGGTGATAATTCCTGCTTTATTGATGTATAGATTTCAAACTTAACTTGCATATGTCCCATTGGAAAAGCAATACCAGAATTGATTTTGGGGTCATGAGGTCAAAGGTCAAGGTCACAGGACACATCTTTAAAAAGATCAAGGTCACAGGACCAACATCTTCAACAAGATTGTGGATTGTTAGATGGAAGAAACAATAAATATGCCAAGTGTCAGTATATGCTGCTAAAAAATGGGGGTCTATTTATAAAGGGGGGGGCCTACTATGTCTGGGGATACTCTGGCACCTGCGGTGCCAAGAAATGTCTAGTTTTAAATTATATTTGACACAATATTTGTTATTAATTTTTAGCTCAGCTGACTGAAAGTCATCTGAGCTATAGGGATCACCTTTTGTCCGTCGTCCGTCCGGCCGTCCGGGCGTCTGTCCGTTAACAGGGCACAAATCTTAACCGCTTGAACTGAAATCTTCTTACTTGACATCCTGGGAGGTCCATGAAAAATCTCCTTGGAAACCAGAAATTAGGTCTCTGTTACCCATATCCTTCGAGCTATGGGGCCCCAAAGTACCCCCCAGGAAAGTCCAAAATTTCATACAAAAACTTCAATATCTCATTAACTACTTGACTGATGGTCATGATTTTTGGCATACATATTGATCATGAGAGGTTCCATCAGTTCCTGAAGACTGGTGGCGCAACCTGTATTTTTCGATTTTTTACGAATTTTTTTCTCTATTTTTGAGACCTTTAAAAATGTGAACATCTGTTAACAAGGCACAAATCGTAATGACTGGACTTAGAATCTTCATTCTCGACACACTGAGAGACCTATGAAAAGTCTCCATGGAAACCAGAAATTAGGTCTCTGTTACCCATATCCTTCCAGCTATAGGGCCCCAAACTACCCCCCTGAAAAGTAAAAAATTTCATACAAAAACTTCAATATCTCATTAAATACTTGACTGATGGTCATGATTTTTGTCATACATATTGATCATGAGATGTTCCATCACTTCCTGCAGACTGGTGGCGCCACCTATATCGTTCAATTTTTTACAAATTTTTTTCTCTATTTTTGAGACCTTTCAAAATGTAAACATCTGTTAACAAGGCACAAATCGTAAAGACTGGACCTAGAATCTTCATTCTTGACACACTGAGAGACCTATGAAAAGTCTCCATGGAAACCAGAAATTAGGTCTCTGTTACCCATATTCTTTGAGCTATGGAGCCCCAAAGTACCCCTAAGAAAAGTAAAAAATTTCATACAAAAACTTCAGTATCTCATTAACTACTTGAATGATGGTCATGATTTGTGGCATAACTATTGATCATGAGATTTGTCATCTGTTCCTGCAGACTGGTGGCGCCACCTGTATCGTTCAATTTTTTACGATTTTTTCCTCTATTTTTGAGACATTTAAGGATGCTGTCATCTGTTAGCATGGCACAAATAGTAACGACTGGACCTAGAATCTTCATTCTTGACACACAGGGAGACCCATGAAAAGTCTCCATGGAAATATGAAATTAGGTCTCTGTTACCCATATCCTTTAAGCTGTGGCACTCCAAAGTACAGCTCAGATTAATGGAAAATTTGATATAAAAGCTGAAGTATCTGAACAACGAATGCAGGGATGACCATAATTGTTTGCATGGATTTTGATCATGGAGTGTGTCATCAGTTTCTGCAGCCTGGGTGCGCCACCTCTTATTTTTTTTTTTTTTATTATTTTTTACGAATTGTTTTCTCTTTTTTTTGAGACCTTTAAAAATGTGAACATCTGTTAGCATGGCACAAATCGTAACAACTGGACCTAGAATCTTCATTCTCAATACACTGAGAGACCTATGAAAAGTCTCCATGGAAACCAGAAATTAGGTCTCTGTTACCCATATCCTTCGAGCTATGGGGCCTCAAAGTACCCCCCCAGAGTAGTCAAAAATTTCATACAAAAACTTCAATATCTCAATAACTACATCACTGATGGTCATGATTTTTGGCATACATATTGATTATGAGATGTTCCATCAGTTCCTGCAGACTGGTGGTGCCACCTATATTGTTTGATTTTTTTACGATTTCTTCCTCTATTTTTGAGACCTTTGAGGATGCTGTCATCTGTTAGCATGGTACAAATCGTAACGACTGGACCTAGAATCTTCATTCTCAATACACTGAGAGACCTATGAAAAGTCTCCATGGAAACCAGAAATTAGGTCTCTGTTACCCATATCCTTCAAGCTATGGGGCCGCAAAGTACCCCCCAGAGTAGTCAAAAATTTCATACAAAAACTTCAATATCTCAATAACTACATCACTGATGGTCATGATTTGTGGCATAACTATTGATCAAGAGGTGTTCCATCAGTTCCTGCAGACTGGTGGCGCCACCTATATTGTTTGATTTATTTACGATTTCTTCCTCTATTTTTGAGACCTTTAAGGATGCTGTCATCTGTTAGCATGGCACAAATCATAACGACTGGACCTAGAATCTTCATTCTTGACACACAGGGAGACCCATGAAAATTCTCCATGGAAACCTGAAATTAGGTCTCTGTTACCCATATTCTTTAGGCTGTATGGCTCCAAAATACCCCCCAGAATAATGGAAAATTTGATACAAAAAGTGCAGTATCTCAATAACTACAACACTGATGGTCATGATTTTTGGCATACATATTGATCATGAGCTGTTCCATCAGTTTCTGCAGAGAGGGTGCGCCACCTCTATTTTTTTCAAATTTTTGCGATTTTTTTTCTCTTTTTTCGAGACCTTTGAAGATGTGGTTATCTATCAAGAGGGTACAAATTGCAACAACTGGACCTAGAAACTTCATTCTTGTCATGCAAGGAGGCCCATGAAGAGTGCCTGTGGAAACTTGAAATTAGGTCTCTGCTTATATCCTTCAAGCTATAGGACTCTGAAGTATTCTTTGAATAATGGACAATTTGATACAAAAGCTGAAGTATCTGAACAACTAATACGGAGATCATCATGATTCTTTGTATGGATATTGACCATTAAGTGATTTTAGCTCAGCTGACTGTAAGTCATCTGAAGTATCCCTCAGAATAATGGACAATTTGATACAAAAGCTCAAGTATCTAAACAACTATTGCAGTGATCACCATGATTCTTTGCATGGATATTGATCATGGAATGTGTCATCAGTTTCTGCAGTATGGTGGCACCACCTGTATTTTTTTTTATTTTTACGAATTTTTTTCTCTTTTTTTGAGACCTCATAAGATGCCGTCATCTGTTAACATGGCTCAAATTGTAACAACTGGACCTAGAATCTTCTCTCTTGACATGCTGAGAGGCCCATGAAAAGTCTCCTTAAAAACTTGAAATTAGGTCTCTGTTACCCATAACCTCTGAGCTATGGGGCTCCGAAGTACCCCCCAGAATAATGGAAAAATTGATACAAAAGCTCAAGTATCTGGACAATTATTATATTGATCACCATGATTCTTTGCATGGATATTGATCATGAAATGTTTCATCAGCTTCTGCATTCTGGTGGCGCCACCTGTATTTTTTTCAATTTTTAGCTCAGCTGACTGAAAGTCATCTGAGCTTTAGGGATCACCTTTTGTCCGTCGTCCGTCCGGCCATCCAGGTGTCTGTCTGTTAACAGGGCACAAATCGTAACCGCTAGATCGGGAATCTTCTTACTTGAAATCCTGGGAGGTCTATGGAAATTCTCCTTGTAAACTTGAAATTAGGTCACTGTGACCTATATTCTTTGAGCTATGGGGTTCTGAAGTACCCCCCAGAATAATGCAAAATTTAATACAAAAGCTCAAGTATCTGAACAACTAATGCATTAATCACCATGATTCTTTGCATGGATATTGATCATGGAGTGTTTCATCAATTTCTGGAGATTGGTGGCGCCACCTATATTTTATTTATTTTTTACGATTTTTTTTCTCTACTTTTGTGATCTTTAAACATTTGGTCATCTGTAAACAGGGCACAAATCATAATGACTGGACCTAGAATCTTCTGTCCTCACCTCCAGGGAAGCCCATAAAAGGTCTACATGGAAACCCGAAATAAGGTCCCTGTTACCCATATTCTGTGAGCTATGGGGCTCTGAAGTACCCCCCAGAATAAACATTTGGTCATATATTAACAGGGCACAAATCATAATGACTGGACCTAGAATCTTCTGTCCTCACCTCCAGGGAAGCCCATAAAAGGTCTACATGGAAACCCGAAATAAGGTCCCTGTTACCCATATCCTTCATGCTCTGGGGCTCCGAAGTACTCCCCAGAATAAAGATTTGGTCATCTGTTAACAGAGCACAAATTATAATGACTTGACCTAGAATCTCCTTTCTTGATATGCTGGGAGGCCCCTGAAAAGTCTCCTTGTGCACCTGAAATTACATCTCTGTTACCCATATCCTTCATCCTATGCGGCTTTGAAATACCCCCCAGAATAAACATTTGGATTTGTTAACAGGGCACAAATCATAATAACTGGACCTAGAATTTTATTTTTTGACATGCTGGGAGACCCCTGAAAAGTCATCTTGTAAACCTTGAAAATAGGTGTCTGTTACCCATATCCTTCATGCTACAGAGCTCCATACTACCCCAATGAATATTGGATGATTTTTTATTTTTACGAATTTTTTTCTCTTTTTTTGAGACCTCATAAGATGCCGTCATCTGTTAACATGGCTCAAATTGTAACAACTGGACCTAGAATCTTCTCTCTTGACATGCTGAGAGGCCCATGAAAAGTCTCCTTAAAAACTTGAAATTAGGTCTCTGTTACCCATAACCTCTGAGCTATGGGGCTCCGAAGTACCCCCCAGAATAATGGAAAAATTGATACAAAAGCTCAAGTATCTGGACAATTATTATATTGATCACCATGATTCTTTGCATGGATATTGATCATGAAATGTTTCATCAGCTTCTGCATTCTGGTGGCGCCACCTGTATTTTTTTCAATTTTTAGCTCAGCTGACTGAAAGTCATCTGAGCTTTAGGGATCACCTTTTGTCCGTCGTCCGTCCGGCCATCCAGGTGTCTGTCTGTTAACAGGGCACAAATCGTAACCGCTAGATCGGGAATCTTCTTACTTGAAATCCTGGGAGGTCTATGGAAATTCTCCTTGTAAACTTGAAATTAGGTCACTGTGACCTATATTCTTTGAGCTATGGGGTTCTGAAGTACCCCCCAGAATAATGCAAAATTTAATACAAAAGCTCAAGTATCTGAACAACTAATGCATTAATCACCATGATTCTTTGCATGGATATTGATCATGGAGTGTTTCATCAATTTCTGGAGATTGGTGGCGCCACCTATATTTTATTTATTTTTTACGATTTTTTTTCTCTACTTTTGTGATCTTTAAACATTTGGTCATCTGTAAACAGGGCACAAATCATAATGACTGGACCTAGAATCTTCTGTCCTCACCTCCAGGGAAGCCCATAAAATGTCTACATGGAAACCCGAAATAAGGTCCCTGTTACCCATATTCTGTGAGCTATGGGGCTCTGAAGTACCCCCCAGAATAAACATTTGGTCATATATTAACAGGGCACAAATCATAATGACTGGACCTAGAATCTTCTGTCCTCACCTCCAGGGAAGCCCATAAAAGGTCTACATGGAAACCCGAAATAAGGTCCCTGTTACCCATATCCTTCATGCTCTGGGGCTCCGAAGTACTCCCCAGAATAAAGATTTGGTCATCTGTTAACAGAGCACAAATTATAATGACTTGACCTAGAATCTCCTTTCTTGATATGCTGGGAGGCCCCTGAAAAGTCTCCTTGTGCACCTGAAATTACATCTCTGTTACCCATATCCTTCATCCTATGCGGCTTTGAAATACCCCCCAGAATAAACATTTGGATTTGTTAACAGGGCACAAATCATAATAACTGGACCTAGAATTTTATTTTTTGACATGCTGGGAGACCCCTGAAAAGTCATCTTGTAAACCTTGAAAATAGGTGTCTGTTACCCATATCCTTCATGCTACAGAGCTCCATACTACCCCAATGAATATTGGATGATTTTATACAAAAGGTCAAGTTTGGAAAAAGTATTTCATTCAAATTTGACATTCAGATGATAAAATTACTTTTGTCAATGTCTTCCTGGTCAGCTGAGCGTCATGACCCCTGGGTCACTTGTTAATAAATAGTTTAACTTTTCAAATAATTCTGCTGCAATGTAGGTAAAGATTTATGGGCAAGTCAAAACCTATGTAATAATAGCACACCATTTCCAACTGTAAATAATATAAATGATATCAATCCTTTTCCCTGTCTCAAAGGGTATTATCAAAATCATACATAACTTGAGTTAAACACCATCAACTCATAATAGAGCTTATATTACCACACAAAACCAGCCTTTGCCCACCTCCTCTTCCAAATCATGTGATCATATATAACAGCTGAGTGCCGTGACCTATGGGACCCTTGTTTTATGTAATTCCTATATTACCTAGAAATCTGTTGTATACTAGTACCTAAAATTTTGACCCCAGTAAATAGTCTGACATGTACATCGGTATTCATAATGAAACAATGAAACCATCAGTCCACCCTCATCCAAGGTCAATTTGCAGGTGGACCAAGTGGAAACCTGCAAGTTATCTACATTCCTGTATAACAAAGATTGCTAAACATATCCCACACAGCTCTGTATGGAAATCGCATGAACATTTCTCTAGCCTTGTTGTTGTAACCTAAACGACTGTCCAATTCTTGGCACTTTTCTTTTAAAGGACAAGTCAGAGTATTCCAAATTCCAGCTGACTGAGGAGCAGCTGGAGAAGTTCTGGCGTGATGGATTCCTCCTCAATGTTCCTCTCCTCTCTTCAGAGGAATGTGATCTGATCCTGGAGGAATACAAGTACTTTATGGGAGTAAGTTCATCAGGTTCTCCATTTAAACAATTGTGTATAAACCTCAAGAATAACAACTATTTTTGGATATATGTTATGTCAAAAGGTGCAAAGAGAATGTACTCTGTAAAAAAATAATTTGCAAAAACAAGACTTCTGCTGTTAACCAGATAATGACTGATTAACCACCTTTCGTCAATCAGAGGTATGTGATCAGATATTGATAAAATATCAATATTTTTACTCTGTTAAAAATATTTAAATAACAGAATCTGATATAATTTTTTCTGCACTCTATCAGGTGCTGCCCCCTATGGGACACTATTGAAACTAAATATTTAAGGTGTCTTTATGGTAAGATGTTCCTGATAAAAAATTTCTGGCCGTCCCCACGTGTCTCCACATTGGACTTGATTTTTCATGTTTAAACCCACATACATACATAAGATAATTGTAACTTCATATTGTCCTGGTAAAGCCAAAAAAAAAAAATTTGATGTTTCAAATACAGTGAAATTTTCCCTGACGACCACCCCACTATCATGGCCATCCCACTAAGATCACCACCCCACTAAGATCACCACCGCCACTATCATGACCATACCGGACTTAGACGACCACCCCACTTTTATATGACTAATGCTCTATCCCAACCACCCCACTATCACAACACCTTGGGAGCATGGTCACAGACTTGTATAAATCATCATAAAAAGCCTCCCACTCACACGACCACTTTGGCCAGTCCCACAGGTGTTCATGTCAGTGAGATTTCACTATATTTCTGACTGTATTGAAACAGTCGCACATTTCAACACTATTTCCAGTTATATAAAGATTAAGCATATACAAGTTGTTTTGTCTGCTTGTTACTTTTTGAAGATCATATGCTTGTTACATATTGATTATAAACAGGCTGTATGTAATCATATAAACTCTCATGTCAGTCTATTAGATAATCACATTGATTCTAAACAGATCAATAGATTGTATTGTTTCTCCTAAGATTTCTGATCAACAGACTAGACTTACTGACAGATATATTTGCCAGACCTATATAAGACCCATCTCTGCTCTTATTGTTGGCAGAATTATTGGACCTATAACAATCTAGGGACCACAACTTTTATTATTCTAAACATTTTGATAAAAAAAATCTTTTGGATATGTCAGATTGGAAAAAAAGAGTTGTAACCAAAGTCTTTCAGTATGTGTAAACAGATTTACCTACAGGCCAAGATTGAGTCTGTATCTATAAATAGCTTAGCAGACTGCCAACCATTTTAGATTTGGCAACAATCCAAAGGTCCGTCTGGATCGATTAATACTTTGGCAGTCTGCCAACTGTGTCAGATCATGCAACAGGTCAAGAGTTTACTCAGTACACCCAGGTAGAGGTCAAGAGTTCACTCGGTGCACCCAGTAGCAGGTCAAGAGTTCACTCAGTGCAGTAGCTGGAGCTAGCAAACCATACCGGTTCACTCAGGGCAACTGCCTTTCTCACTTAAGCCTGATGAGCCCAGTGCACCTGACTTAAGAGAAGTTTGATGTATTTGTCTTATATTTTGACCTGTCCATGCATCTTTGATGTCTTTCTTGTTCAAAAGAATGGTGTTGCCACCTACAGTGATGTTTGCACAGTGTATATGCCTGCATATTTCTCAGGAGGGCTTTGATATATCAGTTTGAAATTGTGCATATTTATACATACCAGATAGCTTTTTCATATACAAGACTGGTGGTACCACCTATAATAATGTTTGTGTTGTGTGCACCCATGCCAGTATTTCAGCAGTGATGTTTGTGTAATTGGTTCTTATTCAAAATGTTTTATATTTGCATTGTTCATATATATATTACTCGTGTACTTGAAAAGTAATGGTCCAGCATGGAAGCATAATACCTGTTGTATTTGCCTTTAGACAGGTTCACATTAGGCATGTAGGCCTTGTTTTTATTCATATCTTTTATATGCATCCATTTGGGAAGTAGTACGGTTTGCACAGGTACATGGGTATAACAACAGTCTGTGTATAAAATTATTAATGCAAGTGATGTTAAATGTAAAATAAAAAATATATAATAATATTCATTAATGAATAATGTGTAATGTCAGTGTCTTTGTACCTCCATATTATATGTGTATAACTTTACTTTCTTAAGTCTTGTGAAATTTGTGTGTATGACTTATAAACACTTGCTCCACAGAAAATAAGTTTTGGTTTCCTTCAGGTGATAGATTGTTGTGCCCTTTAGATACTCTTTACACTCTCACAGACCTTGAGTCAGTGAGCTGTTTTGGTGTCTGTTTCATGAATAATGAACAAAGCAATTGAACCAATTAAATGACTTGCATATGTATGTTTTACACAGCTGCCAAATTATGTCAGGTGCTAGTTCTTAACTAAATGTTTTGCATTGCTTGGAGAGCTTCAAGATTTTGACTACCAACTAGAGTCAGTTAAACTTGTCCCATATCTGGGGCATGTGTCCTTGTCCAGACAGCTTGTGAACAGTGTATTGTTTACATTTTGTTCATTGGATTTGTGTTGCAGTTGTGATTTCACCGAAAATACTTGCAGGCTTGACCATTATTTATGGAGTACACTTTTTGAGCAGCTCACTGAATCAAGGTCTTTGACAATGTAGCTGCCACCAACTTGACAGTATGGACATGATCAAAAATGGAAGCACATTGATCTGAACAGGACAGATGGCTGTAATGTATATGTTATGCAAACTTATGACAAATATCTATTTCTATATTTATCATTTTTGTTACCTCACAGGATGAAGCGGCCAGACATCCAGGTCATGACATGCTTTATGAGTTCCACAGTAACCAAAGTGGTGATCCCAACAATGTGCTCATGCACTGTCTCGGACACTGGCGACTCACCCAGCTGTTCCATGATTTGATATTCCACCCCAAAGTTGTTGTACGTTAGATATTTTTTCTCATCTTTCAGTCTGCTTATTTCAACAAGTTTTCATTTTAATAAGTATATAGGTAAATCCTAAATGTATTAATGCTGTATTGTTCCTAATAATAACTGCAGTTACTATAAGGAATCAATTAATGCACATTCTGGGACACGGGTGATTCACAAATTTTCGTTGTTATTATGAGTTATGTTGTCAGCTTTTAACAGAGTTAAATTACTCAAATGCTCATATATATATATATATATATATATATATATATATATATATATATATATATATATATATCCTAACATTAGTAAGAGTGTCTGTTAAGGGCCGAACAATATTCTCAAGCGTTATCTGAGATATCAGGTGGCCCTGCATTTTGTTGTTACACAAAGAGAACTTTTTGACTTTTAGTTTAAAATAAAGAAACTTATGATTCAGTGTACTGTAGATAATCACACTTGTGTGTACATAATATTTTGGACCACTGGGTCATGACTATCAATGCATGCAACTCATGAATTCATAAATATGCATTTTTATGAATATTTATGACTTGAAGGTGCCCTGCTCTCAGATGTTGGTGGAAGGAAAAGAGAAGCCGGTCAGATTCTGGCATGATCAGCTGTTTGCAAAACCAGCACGGCACGGTGGAAATGTAGCCTGGTAAACCTGATATATACTCATTTAAGCCATGCTCCAGTCTCCACATTGAATTGAGTTCACTTTTTAATGGCTCAGAACTAGCATTCAGATGTATAGAATCAAGAAACTAGACCAAGTCAGTCTTGAGTCTAGCAGTTAAAAACTACACCAATACCCTTATATAGATCTTATACTTACTATGTTACTGAAAGATTATTATATAATAATAAGACTTTATTATTCAACTTTAGTTTGACATCTAAATAGACTAAATGTTATCCAACTTTTAAGAAAAAAAGTGTTAACATGCATAAACATGCACCTGATAATCTCAAATTTTCTTATTAAATTTCTTTTTAAATAAAAACTGAAACTTGAACCCAAGGACACAGACACAAGTGGCCTGGAGTCTGATTTGCACTTGGACTTGGATGGTGAGGAGTTGACTACGTCACTATTCATAATTCATACAGTGGTATAATAACTAAAACTGTCTAAAATAATATATAGCAAGTATAATGTATAGACATGACAAAAATGAAAAAAAATAAGCAAAAAGTTGAGGATGATTTTGACAAATGAAAATATTATATAATATCATTGTTTTAATCCATCTTATGTTTTGTCATATTTTAATTTTTTCACACCCAAAGGAGAGAAAGAGTGGGAGAGAGAGAGAGAGATAGAGAGCAATGTAAACATGTATAAGATATATTTTTTTTTTCTTAATTAAAAACCATGTTTACTTATCATTTTTTTTTTTTATTACAGGTACACATATAGCAATATTATGACCGAAAATCATGTGTTCTTATATTCTGAATTCCAGGCATCAAGATTACTCTTACTGGACAAGAACACAGCCTATGATGCACGTCACTGTAAGTGAACATGCAAACAGTTAAAGAACTATAAATGCTACAAGAATCATATACAGTAAACAACCAAACAGTTACAGAACTATTAATGCTACAAGAATCATGTACAGTAAATAAGCAAACAGTTACAGAACTATTACTGCTACAAGAATCATATACAGTAAACAACAAAACAGTTACAGAACTATTACTGCTACAAGAATCATATACAGTAAACAACCAAACAGTTACAGAACTATTACTGCTATAAGAATCATATACAATAAACTCGCAAACAGTTACAGAACAATTACTGCTACAAGAATCATGTACAGTAAACAACCAAACAGTTACAGAACTATTACTGCTACCAGAATCATGTACAGTAAACAAGCAAACAGTTACAGAACTATTACTGCTACAAGAATCATGTACAAGTAAACATCAACCAAACAGTTACAGAACTATTACTGCTACAAGAATCATGTACAGTAAACAACCAAACAGTTACAGAACAATTACTGCTACAAGAATCATGTACAGGTAAACATCAACCAAACAGTTACTGAACTATTACTGCTGCAAGAATCATGTACAAGTAAACAAGCAAACAGTTACAGAACTATTATTTCTACACAAATCATAAACAGTAAACAAGCAAACAGTTACAGAACTATTACTGCTACAAGAATCATGTACAGGTAAACATCAACCAAACAGTTACAGAACTATTACTGCTGCAAGAATAATATACAAATAAACAAGCAAACAGTTACAGAACTATCATTTCTACACAAATCATATACAGTAAACAAGCAAACAGTGAGAGAACTATTACTGCTACAAGAATCATATACAAGTAAACATCAACCAAACAGTTACAGAACTATTACTGCTAAATGAATCATGTATCAGTAAACATCAACCAAACAGTTACAGAACTATTACTGCTACAAGAATCATGTACAGTAAACAACCAAACAGTTACAGAACTATTACTGCTACAAGAATCATGTACAAGTAAACATCAACCAAACAGTTACAGAACTATTACTGCTACAAGAATCATGTACAGGTAAACAAGACAACGGTTACAGAACTATTACTGCTACAAGTATCATGTACAGGTAAACATCAACCAAACAGTTAGAGAACTATTACTGCTACAAGAATCATGTACAGGTAAACAAGCAAACAGTTACAGAACTATTACTGCTACCAGAATCATGTACAGTAAACAAGCAAACAGTTACAGAACTATTACTGCTTCAAGAATCATGCACAGGTAAACAAGCAAACAGTTACAGAACTATTACTGCTACAAGAATCATGTACAGGTTAACATCAACCAAACAGTTACAGAACTATTACTGCTACAAGTATCATGTACAATTAAACATCAACCAAACAGTTACAGAACTATTACTGATACAAGAATCATGTACTTATAGTAAACATCAACCAAACAGTTACAGAACTATTACTGCTACAATAATCATGTACAAGTAAACATCAACCAAACAGTTACAGAACTTTTACTGCTACAAGAATCATGTACAAGTAAACATCAACCAAACAGTTACAGAACTATAACTGCAACATATACAGGTATCTTTTAGCACTTTATTATGTGGATATCACTCACTGTTTGACAATTGGGCCTTTGCAAAAGAATAAAAAAAAACATGGAGCTTTACAAGGTTTCATTTAGCTTTGCATTGTGGAATTTCATTAATCTTAGAATTATTGAATATCATAAATTGATGCATAGTTGGATATTTATTATGACCATATGGTATGTCCTTTAACATTGCATTATTTGAAATCATTTTAGCTGGGATTTGGTCTGGACGTTATAAAGATATACACATAATCAATTTCAGCTGAGTGATGTGACCCACAGGTCCCTTGTTATTGGCAGTGTTGGATTTCACATGTTGACATAATTCATCATTTATCATTATGGAATATAATTCAATAAAAGTTTACAACATTATGTGTTATTTTTTTATCTCTGCTTTGAGGGAAAGGAATATATCTTGGAATTACGGGATATAATTGAAACAGGGATAAATCTTGAACCTACTTTCAATTAATACTGAGTGATGCATGTATATTTATCTGAATTCAGATGTTTTATTAATTTCAGGTTCATCTAGCTCTAGATGAACAAACAGAAGAGAATGGAACAATAATGTATATTCCAGGATCACACAGGTAACTAGAAATTTGCACTCAGAGAACACAGCCCTCTGCCAAGACAGCTCATTAACCCATATGGCATTGTCAGAAAGCATAATTTTTCCTTTGAAAAATTCCTGGATTCAGATATTGATCGGGATCACCCCCCTAATTTAAATCAATTGTACCTTGTATCATTTCACAGCAATCCTGAAAAATTTTATCAATGACAAAATCTGTTAATATTTGTTTGAGTAAACAAACAAACCAATATCGGTAAAAATATAACCCCCATTGGATGGCGGAGGTAATTATATCCCTCTGTTCATTATCTGAGGGAGAAACCTTACAAGATGTGACTGCCTGGTCTGCCATCTGGTGAGAAAATTGCAAACTAAACCTCCATGAGTAGAGATATTTGTTTAACACATACAATACTTTGGCTGGGCCCAAAGGGGTCGTGGGCAACATTTCACTGTGTTTATATTTGTAGATGGACCAGGGATGGTGGTAAGCCTTTACCAGTGTTAGACTTCAATTTTGTTGACATGGAGGGAATAAAGGTTGGTGGAATCAAAGTTCTTGATCACTATAGCAGGGCCCAAAATTAAAGTAGAAATCTGCATATTATGAATGAAAGCCTCTGCTGTGTGGGGGCCCCTATTGTGGGATGCTCCCAAAACCATGATTGCATTCACTTATTTAGACCATATTCCCAGGTTCATTTGTGCATAAGTGACTGTACATTTGTGAATTTTCCTTGAAAATGTTCCTGAATCCAGATCATATGCTGGATCCACATTGTTTAATTTATAATAAAGAAAAAATACTGATTAAATTTTATACAGACACTCAAAAACAAGCCATGGACCCTGTGGACCCTCCCAATTTACATGGGACACTCTTAAATGTTGACCCATGGATCCTGGACCCTCCAATTAAAAACTTTGCCTATAGAAACCTCTGTTGTCCTCAAGTAAAAATACAAATACATACCGGTACTGCGGTTGCCATTTTGTTCATAAGGGTTTCAAATTTCTGAAAGGTAAATTATGGCAAAAATAAAACCATAAGTAAGATGTCGGACTTTGTCGAAGGCTAAGTTGAAGTAAAAGGTTGACTTTATCTATAAAAATATATAATGTATGCTCAAAGATTGATATTATAAATGATAAGACCTTAATTTTCAATCGTCTACCATTAACAAACAGCATTTTTTGTCAATAAGATTTTGTGTAAATAATATCTGATATCATTAATTAAAATAATAATGGTTAGGCCAAAATAAAAAAAAGGTATGGTTCTCAGGCACTTTTTTTCAGAAATCAATGCGGGCGGGCGCTTTTTTTATTTTAATTTTTTTGGTATGTTTCGATAAAAATGTCATATGATAAGGGAAAAGCATGAAAATAACAGTTTTATTTGCTAAATAAGTAAAAGCACTACAAAACAAAGGAAATTGTATGGTTTTATCTTCTTGAAAGAAATGTCGGAGCGGCAGCAGCTCGAAATTGGAAAGTTTTTATTGAAAATAAAAATAAAAATGTTTGATGCGGGCGTTTAAAATTGATGCGGGCGGTGCCTGAGAACCATACCTTTAATTTTTTTTGGCCTTAAACTCTGTGAAAAGGACAATTTGGATTGTCAGATTACAAAATGGGAGCCTTGCAAACACTGAAAAAGTGAAAAATTGTGAAATTTTAACCTGAGTCACAAATGTGAAGAAAACCACAGTATACTTTAAATCTATACGTACCCTTGTCTACCACAAAAGTTGCAGGATTAAAGAGTTAATTCATAGCGATGATTTCCCTCAGCCTTGCATGACTTGACTGTCAGGTGACAGGGAGACTACTGTCTGTGTACATGGTAAGATAATCAGCTAACATGTAGGGAAATTTATCAATATGATATGACAAGATATGATATATTTATCATGCCCATAAAATGTACTAGAATTTCCTTGCATCTGACACACCATTATACAAATAAAAGTTACATGAAAGACAAAATATTAAATTGAAACTGTAAATCTCAAATAATCATTAAAAAAAGTAAAATAATGTACAGTTTGGAAATCCAGATTAAGAGCAGCGTAAGTAATTATTACGACTATTGTTTACATATATAAGGATGACAACTTTCCATTAGAATATGGGAGCAGCCTTGATTAATGATAAAAATATTTTTACCGTTAAAATAAAAGGATAGGTTGGACTAAAATACTCAGATATATATATATATATAAAAAAGGTAAAGGAATTTTTATGCATGAGTTTAACAAAGATTAAAACTGCATCCTACGAATAAGTACAAAAGACCAATCCTGCATAGGTGGCATGGAGGGAGTTTAAATAATAGCACATTTGATCAAGTTGGGGATTTGTTACAAAATAAAATAAACATATTCAACAGTTGATGTGGTTTGCTTTTAGTGACATGATATGTAAGTTATGAGACATTGTCAAAATTTATGAAAATATTTGTTTCCTCATCAAAGTTTTCAGTACAGTTACAAGTATGACTCATACTGTTTCTCTGATGTTTTGTTTGACTCTCTAATGTTAGAGGGGAAAAACAGCCATTATTCTGAATCTTTTTCCTGTTATATCTTGCTAGACCATTTTAACAACTGAAGAACTGCGTAACTTCAAGCCGGTCCCCGCAAAACTGAAGAAGGGAGAAGTCAGTTTTCATCACTGTCTGTCAGTGCATGGTTCCTATGGCAACAAGTATGTCATTTCTTGTGTATTTTCTTCTGTAACTCTACATTGTATTTTCCATAAGCGAGTTACAAAAGTGAGTTTTATACCATTTTGTGCTCCTCATGTACAAGACAACTTTTGAAAGTCAAGGTATCCATCATGAAAATTACTATTTTACCAGACTGTGTATGTTTTGAAAATATTTAAATTCTAATATAATCTTTACCAAATGGTTCTCAAATTGGTCTTCGAAAAGTGATTAGCATAGAAATTTGTTAATTTATATACATGACTTAGTATAACCATGAAATTTACAGATAATTGTGGTTGTGTGGTGTGTTCTCTGACACTTACCACTGTGATGCAGTCTGAGCAGTCTGGTTGACCTATATATTACATGACAGGAGCCTGACAGACTTCAATGCAGACTTCTTTACTGCCTAATCTACATTTTTGACTCTGTGATTATGTAAAAGTGCCCATTCACCTACCTTTTTGAATAAGAATTTATGTGATTTCTGGCTTCCTCTCTGTATATTTTAATGATCTAAGGGTAATTCTGGTTATGAAAAGTTCTTATAACGCCTCCCTAAAGGATGTATGAACTTATTTATCAACAATATGTTTGTAAACACAGCTTTGAGGTAGAAAGGTCACTTGTTGCAAAAAGCCGTTTGCAAAGCTCTGGCTTATCTTACATGCCACAAGATGCCTTTGTTGAATTTGTTTTTAAAATTTTGCCGGGCCCCAACATTATATTATAAACAAGCAGCCTGTGTTCATTGATAGCCACTTTCTCTGGCCTATTTTTATTAAAGTTCCAAGGGATTAGCTTTAGTTTATAAGTCTGACAGATGATAGGGCCCCTTTAACATAAAATGTAGATTTATGAGAATTCAATCCATTGGTCAAAATTCATGAAGGTATTGATACCAGAAATTGCTTACACAATATTATATTTGTTTGTCTATGTGTCAGTGCACCTGAAAATCTGGAATTTATAGTGGTGTGCCATTTAACCTTTGTCACAAATCTCCCCTGTGTCCCTGTGCCAAAATTTGGTCTTTAAGTTGCAGAAATAGTGGAAAGTGTGTTGTGTGTAAGTGTTTCATTTTCCCTCACAAATAATGGGGAATTTGACGTTATCTTGCAAAGAGTCTGATATCAGATGAACTCGCCTCATAGCAATTAATCTCAACACCAACAAAGCTTTGCCCTAGGAATGTTGACCTGTGCAGAGGCAAGACCGGCTAATATGTGTCAGTTAAGGTAGTTTTGTGACTAATTTTTGTGATTTTTTTCCAGGTCAGCTGTACCCCGCAGAGCTGCTGTCCTGAACTACTTCGCTGATGGAGTATATTCCAATTCCGATGAGGAACTGCTGCCGGGTACAGGAATCATTCCAAAGGTAAAACCATAACTCTAGTATGGAATGAGGATAATCAAAGCACTGATGCCAGGCATTACTGTTGTACTATACTGTACAGTGCAATAACACCTTTTGAAAATTTGAATATGAGCACTTGATTCAATGTAATTTTTGAAGAGCTTTTTGAAATTTATGAAATAATGAAATCTGATCCTTGATTCTTATACATTCAATTTATTTAAATTCTCAAGTTAAACATTCTTTATGCCTGGGAGTTAGTTTTCCTTACTAGAAAATCAATGATTATGGAACTCTTTCAGCTTGATACCAACACCTTGATTGGCCTCACATCAGATGTCTACCTACGGACTTGTCATGACAATTTTTTTCTCTGAGAATGTTAAAAATAGAGTTGTGTGTGTGTTTTAGTTACTTGAAGTTGTAACCCCACAACCAATTACAGATAGACAAACCATTTGCTGCAGGTTCATGTGTCAATGATAGTTATTGATATTAATTATACCATGTGACCAACCTTGTAGTTGTATGAACTTCTCGTTTTATTACAGGGTCAGAAAATGTCAGGACAGTTCTACCCACTTGTGTATGATCCTGCATGGGCCAAATAGTGATGGCATCACAGTTACCATAGCAACCATATCATTTGGCAATACTGTGATGACAGATGACCTCTCTGCGTCATATTGAACTGAACTCAGATGGATATTATTAGTCTTTTTGAGGGTTTATATTTTTTAAATACAAAATGCTAAATTTGTAAAATTGATCATGAGCTGTACATTTATGCATTTAGCTTTACATTATACATTTGCAAATTAAATAGGAAATTCACATGTTCACTTTATATACTTAGTCTTTATATACTCAGGATTTCCATTGAAGTTAAGCTGCCTTATTTACCTGAATAAAACCAGAAACGCACCTTGTAAAATATTTGCAAGATGCATTTGATTCATGGTAAAAGAAACCTGTCAGTTTTAACATGTCAGTTGATCCCACTGAGGACATCCAAGGTGATTGGTCACATGCAAAAACATGCATTTAATAGCTTCTGATTGGCTGTTAATGTCATAAACATTCTAAAATATTTAACCATCACACTTAGGGTTGGCAATTAACTGACACAAGGTTATAAAATACTGTGGTTGGCTTCATAATCGCGGGGCTGAATTTTTGCCATTTTTCCATTTTGAATGTTTCGCGAGGGTTTCATTTTCGTGATCACACCAGAACCTATATCAATTCTTCAAGGGTAATGCCATACCTGTGTGTATTATAAAATGAGAATAAGTCATGAGTTTGTGATATTCTACTCATATAATGATGGTTGCGTACACACAGCACAGGTAGTTTAGTTCAAATTTAAGGTAACGTTTTCCCTATACCTGCAAGGATATAAATTATTACAAAATTCCTCACTGTTCTAACCTATTCACATACAAGTATTGGTTTCACTTTTGGATTCACTATTGGATTGACATACTCAATTGGCCAATTATTCCTGAGGTTTTCATTTTTGCGATTATTTCCCATTCGCAAATATATCGCAAAATTAAAATCCCCGCAAACAAAAAAGCAACCACAGTATATGTTGTTTCATCTCATGATGTTTTTCACTTCATATTACCAATAGGCCTTAAACTGTCTTTCATATTTGTGTCCGACTGTGATAAAATTGAAATTAAAGGATTTGAGAGAATTCAGGGATATATGCCACCCATCTGTGGTCAACCCCCGGTTAAGCAGACTAATGCATTTATCCTCTAATTATGTTAAAGGAGTTCTTTGTTATTGCAGTTTCACAGGATAATTTTTTATTTTATTTATTTTATCTTATTTGTACTTTATAAATGTGTTCCAAAGACCATGGATACAGTGACAATACTAAAATATATTTATTACATGTGAACTTGATTTAAAAATAGGTCATTGACCCAACCACTGAACAATATTTTACATGACTTCAAACTATTTGTTACGTTTTTTGGTATCATGGAACTAAAGCTAGCTTTCCATTTATGTGCAATGGGTATGTATGGGTATGCAGGACATATGCTAAATGCAGCTAGAAAACAGACATCCTGTGATTCCATTGATTCATATGCAGTAAATTCAGGTTGCAAAGAGTTGCCGGAGTAGAGAAGTCATCCGTTACAGGAATACCCTATCACTGACTTCAAAGTTTGGACACCCGTCTGTAATCATGCGTATGCATTTTCAGTCACTACCCTGAGTGTTTGAAACTTGCTTCCTACATATATATACTTACATATACTGTGGTTCACTTCATATTTGCAGGGTTGAAATTTTGTGATTTTCGCTTTTTCAGCGTTTCGAAAGGGTTTCATTTCCGTGACCTCACAATACAAAAGACCTATACACAGAGTATAACCATAAGTATGTCAATTAATTATATCAAATATTGTGTGCACAACATTTTATTAAAAAAAAATATTTTGTTTGTCAATGGCAATTAATGGCCACAGATCTGATATCAATTGAAATGTCAATCTTTGCACACACACTATCTATTATAATTTATTTATAATGTCAATCTTTTACTTTTTAACTTTTCCTTCAACAATTGGACCTCTTATTCATGGTTTTATTTTTGCGATGATTTTTCTTTCACGAATATCACAAATCTGAAACCCTCGCTAACAAAAAGACAACCACAGTATATGGAATCACTCTGAGGGAATTTAATGGATGCAATTCCTAGCTCCACACACGTGTAATGCATAAGTACTACACATGCATTATTGGAATGCCACCTTAACAGTTACTATTTATATGACCATGTCATGTGACCAGTATAACTAATTTTCTGAAAAAGTGAGCTTAGTGGGAAAATTGGTACTCCAGATTTCTGACCTGATCACGTTGTTCTTCACTAGTTTACCTGCAGCTATAACATGTCCGTAAACAGCATAGCAGTTCATAAATAGGTAATGATATGATAATATATTATAATTAAAAAGATAATAAATATTTAAAGTGAGACTTTTATATAAGCTAATCAGCCAATCAGATCTTGCCAAAGCATTCACTCGGGATTTCAACCTTGTCATCTCACGTGCTAGTCAGCTCATTTACTTAAGGTAGCATAACTTACACATAAATAAAATGAATCTAAAAGTATTTTTAATTGATATTAGACCCATAATGTATTATTATTAAAGGTCATGTATAGTTTTTATGATATGATGAATGTGTAGCCAGGTGCTATGCAATATGTGATTTGCCATAAATCAATGTGCTATGTCAAATTTGAGATAATTTTGTCTTCTGTATGCCCTCATGTTGATTTGTAAAAGAAGCATATATAACACTTATTTATTTACTTGACTTTGGAGACTGTAGGTATGGGTAAAGTACATTATACAGGTGTCAAGGAGGCAGCAATATGAATGACTATTCATTATTGTTGATAGCATGTCATGTTATTCATCTAGGTTTTATTTTCACAATTATATCCTTTTTATAACTCAACCACAGTATTTCATATAAAGAAACATATAGGACTTATGAATGTTGTGCAATAAAGTAATATTTTTCTGCTTGTCATTAAAATGTTGTTTGTACATTTCAAATGAGGAGTAAACCTAATTGGCTCCCTGAGGAGGGTATGCCTTCATCTCTGTTTATTTGTGTGTTTATAACGTTTGTTTACAACATTACTCCCGTAATCAGGAACTGAATCTCATTCAATTTTCAGGGCATTTCAGGAATGGGGAAAAGGAAGATTTGATTAGATTTTGGTGCAGATCTAGCACATGATCTGTATTCAGGAACATCATCAGTGAATATTCACAAATGTAGGGTTACAAATGCATGAAAGAACCTGAGAATTTTGGCTAAATAAGTGAATGCAAACACATTTTTGGGGAGCTTCCCACAACAGGGGCCCAATAAGGACTTGGCTTGATAACTATTACACTACTAGTCCTAGGTATTGCAGTGATGATGGGAGTGACTTTGTAGTTTAGAATACATAAATATTACCCTGGTATATATATAAAAAAATATTTTCTTGTGTGTTAAACTCTCTAATTCTTGACTTTGTTTGTATATTTAGGAAATTTTGGCATCATGTTCAAAAAAGATCCTACAATGACCTGTTTGGTGCTCAGTTTAGAAATTACTATTCCTACTGGTGTCATACAGTGTGGCTGGTGGTCAGGACAAACTAATGTGTTCCCACACACAAGTCACATCTCAATCAAAGGTAAAATGTACCAAACTCATAATGACAACAGAATGTAGATCTACTTACACTCCAACATCTAACAAATAAAAATAATAATAACAATGATTGGTTTTCTCTTTATTGGAAAAATTAAATGTACAATCTTTCGGCTCTTGAAATTCATACACAACTGTATAATCAATTAAAAAGCACATACAAATGATAGGCTGCATAAAACACTTGTATCTTGTTCAGAATCATTTTAGCAGCATTCTTATAATAATAAATATACTTGTTAATAAAATATATACCGGACTAGAATGAAATAATTTTGTGCTATTGATAAGGATACAAGAAAACAGGCATGACTGCTGTAACTTGTAAAAATACATAAAACTAGTCAAATATTTGAAGAACTTGTTTGCTAATTTTATTTATACTTTGTAATATGGCAGAAATATAACTACCAGTATACAGAATTTTCTCAAGTTTGCTTATACAAATTATACAAAAGTATAACTTCTCTAATTACAAACTAAAAATTACGTGCAAAAGTATTTAATCATTTATGGCACTGCAAGACTGGTCATAGGATCATTTACTTCAACAATCTAACCATCTCTTGGAATTTATCACTGGTCCCATCACTGGTAAAAACAAAAATAACATTAAAGGAAGTCACCCTAGGAAGTTATTCTACATCCCAGCCTCTCTGAGAACAAAAACAAGTATTTTAAACTGTTAGACACACAATCTTTTATGGAAGGTTAAAGACAAAAAGGCGGAGGTGAAAGTTCATTATATTATGGTCAAAGGTCAGAATGCAATATTAAATGGTTCACACACTGCTTATATACCGGTAACACAGGCATATTGTCCGTCTTGTGGTTAGCCAATCACAGCAGCTGAATTTTCTGAAGAGCCATTCAATAAAGAGGAATATATATAAACTACTTAGTGCTATACACTTCTTTAATATGAACAAATATAATAAATTAAAAAAATAACTTTCACAGATCATTTTCCAGCATAAAATGCTATGTTATCCAGGTTTTCTTACATGCCACGTTACTGCATATTTGAAACTAGCTTATTCCTACTGCTCCGTGGCAAACTTTAGATAATGTAAAAAAATACAGTCAACACTGTAGAAAATGGTTTACAATGAAACAAAAACAACATTAAATGCAAAACTGCAAATATTAAAAATATTTCATGCACTCCTCTCAATTCATTTTATGTATCCGTAACATATAACAAATATGAGGCATAAAGCCCCCCCCCCCCCCCCTTAAAAAAAAAAAAAAAAAAAACACTTCCTCACCGCTGACAATACCTGAGGGGCAGATGTGGGACAAAATAATACTCAAATTTCCCTACTGACTACATGGAAATTTATCAAACTGTTTGTGAGCAGTGGTAGGAATGGGGTACCTCTGATCAAGATTAGGTATTGTTACTTATGGTGTTACAGGGTAACATAAAAGCGGACTGAACTGTCTCGCTGGTGAAGCTTGCTTTTCTAGCGAAGCGGTTGGTACACCGGACTTGTGCGCCATCAACCTGTTCGAAACCGGGATCGGCCCAATGTTTTCGCCTGAGCAATTTGTCTTCGTAACAATGGTAACTCCTGCATTTGCTTATCAGCGCCTTCTTGTGATCATTTAGTGAAAATAACGTTTGGATAAGGCATTCAAACTGGCTAATTTCTTTGTATATTCTTATACATTTGAGTGGATCACCAACAGGAATACATAAAGCTTCACTACGTTGAGTTGAAATATGATTAAAGTTAAGGTTTAATCAAAAATACATATCTTAAACTTCTAAATCAAATCAAAGTTTTAGTACTAGATGGCACTGATAAACAACTGCAGGAGTAACCATAAATAACAATAATCTTGTTCAAAGCTACCCCATTAGTAGTAAAATCATGTTTGATGACTGGAAGATAAAAACAACCGATGATTGATTATTAATCAATTATTTTATGTACTGATATATAACTTTGAAAACTGCTTCACAGAATTAATTCTGAAATATTGACCAAGTAAATTCATTCCGACTTAAACATTGCGCTGAAAGGTCAATATTATGGCCACATTTTTCACACTTCACATATGTTCACTTCGCTACTTTGTGCCCCATCTTTCTTATTTCTCTGATAGGGTAGGAATATATTTTATTTCTCGTTATATCAGATGTCTTTGCATGTGCATACATAATTGTTTGTGATCAATTATGCAAATATGCAACCAATTTAATCAATTAGGAAAGAAAATGATCAATCGTTTTTATATAATTGATTAACTGGCACAGCACATTGTGAAATAGTCACATGTGTTGCCTCCTACTGACTTGCTAAATTAACGTCACCAATTTTCTTAAAAAAAAATAAATCAACCTTATAAGAAGTATTCAGTAGAAATTGCAAGTTTGATTATCATGACAGCTGTTGAGGGAAGCAGTCAGTCACATTTACATCATACTGTAGCACCTGACAGACAGTAGACATGAAGGCTTCAGAACAGACTTAGGATTCTGTGGCTTTCTCAGGTTTTGGTAGAAGCACCTTGGCTGAACCTTTGATGACATCCTGAAAAATAATACCATAATTGTACTTAGCTTTGGTGCCTCTGGTGTTCCAATTCTAATAATTTATCTCATGTCTTGTATAGCTTGGAGCAAAAAAGCTTGTTACATAATGTTTACCTAACATATGAAGGCTCGCCCAAAATGACGCCCAAATTTTGGGCCTAGGGAATGGTGATCTAAAGTACAGTGAAACCTCATTGTGTCAAAGTCAAAGGGACCCCAGGAAAACTACAACACATTCAAGGTTCAACACAAGGGGGCTTTATTTGATTATAATTTAACTAGAGTTGTCCGGAATATCGAGTGTGTAACATTGACTTAAGCAAGTTTGACACAAATAGGTTTCACTGAAATTGGGTAACTACCTCCACCTAGTTCCCCTGGGTTAATTAATCTTGTTATGGTAGCAGAATGCTCTTAAGAAGGGGTGTTTACTGCACGCATATAAAAGTGTACCAAACTGTCTAAATAGAGAAGCTTGTTTTTCTAGCGAAGCGATTGGGAGGCTGGACATTTGTTAAACTGACATAGATTTGAATCCCAGATCGTTCTCTGAGCTGCATGAGGTCGAACAAAACCATACAAGTAGGCCTATGAAATGCTTATTACAACAAAACTTTGAAATAATGACCATTAACAGGACCTCAGTAAAAAAGATTACGTTTATTAAATGATTTGAGGTTTGACCAGTAGGGGTCAAACACCAGCCTCACTGGCTGTATATTGTTATTGGACTGTGCTCTGAGACCGGCGTGTAGCTGTTCAGTTTATTATATGGAGCTGAATTACTGATTAAGTTTTTCATCTATTTCTACAAGATAAGAATTAACAGTATATGTCTCGTAAAATCTTATTTAGAAATATTGAAAAATTAGTAAAAATCAGTTTTAAAAAATTAAAAATATATAACAAGGCACATTGAATATCAAATTATAAACAAAATGTATGATGATTATGTACCAAGTTGAATAAAAGTGGTGTTTCTTGCTCTCCCCCCCCCCCCCCCCCCTTCAACTTCTTTTTGAAAGCAGCCATATACTCATACTTGATCATACAGATTCACTGTATCAGGTCTTGCCAATCCCATAGTCCTCAGACAGTCTATGCTAGCTACATCCAGCTGAGCACCTTATCAACTCAAAGCTTTCTTCCGAGGAGTGCTCCTTACACCTAGACTTCCCAGCCACTAACAATACCCAAGGTTTAAAAAATAACAAGTATCTTTATCTAATCAAACCAATTGTAACATAAAATTATGGACTTCACCTATCATGAAAATGGTATAACTCTGAGACCTTGAACACAACAGATGTAGGTGTCACTGAAAAATGCATGACATAGTTCTGCCTTACCTGGATAAAGCATAGATAAGAATGAATTTTCCTCTGTTCTACATGTGTCTCAACTATATAATTTTATTATAAAAAACTTACATTGAGGTAAAATACCTTGCATAGGAGTGGAAGCATGATATGTCAATCAGGAAAGGTTAATTATATCCAAATTTTATGTTATACAATTAGCATGGACTGTTTCCAGATATTCCCCATGGACTGAATGAGTGGTACATCGATAATCTAGTTTTGACCTGCGACATCTTGGTTTTAGTGTGTACACAAAATGACAGGATTGGACAAAAATTACGAGAACAGCATCCCGGCGAGAAGCAATCTGAGGGGAGAGTTTGGTGGTACAGGGATGTGTACTGGCCATGTTTATGCTAAATTAAAGCAAAATAAAGTTTTTTAGACCATAATACCGATAACCTAAAATTACAGTAGGATTTAATATTCAATGGGGAATGTTGGTATCTTGAAGGTCAAGTGAATGTCTCAGGTTTACCTTGCAACAGAAAATTTTACAAAAAAAAACTTTCCAGCTGAAAAAAAAAAATCTCCCAAACCAGGTGGACATAGCTTAGAGGAAAAGTCTTTACTCCCCCTTTCCCAGTGCAGGCCTTCATTCTTTTGACACAATAGACCTTTACCACCACACTAGCGACATCTGTTGGCGATGGTTAACACTGAGCCTTTGAGTCAATGCTTTGCTTTGAAAAGAGACATCATGTTTGTAATTACTCAAACAATAAATATTATTGAAAGTAAAACTATGTTCTCTTTTTTCATGCCCTTTTGGGATAAGCATCACATGGCACAGGGAACAGTCAACTAATGTATGAAAAATGTGTGGTATGCAATATTTCATATCTTGTATGACCAAACAATTTGACTTCTGATTCGTTTCACAGTACTGTGTTCTCTTTAAACATGTGTAACTGCTGTTATGTGTTTATACCTCATTTCTGTCCATACTTGTGCAGGTCAGCTCCAGTGATACCAATCTTTTCCTCAAGTTAACTATTTCAGCTGAGGCTTTGCAAGTTTCTCCTACATACACTGCAAGATTTAAAATAAAATGTCATGTACAATGTATGAAAAGGCCTCAATGACATCATACAGATTAAGTTTTGGTATGATTTTCAGAATACCTGTACTAGAGTTTAAATGTGTAAAACTCTTTAGCCAGAAGTGTTTGGAATCAGTTGTAATTTCATGATCGATCATCAGTTAAAAATTGGTTGACCTAAAACTGACTTCAATGGCCTCAATGACATCATACAGATTAAGTTTTGGTATGATTTTCAGAATACCTGTACTAGAGTTTAAATGTGTAAAACTCTTTAGCCAGAAGTGTTTGGAATCAGTTGTAATTTCATGATCGATCATCAGTTAAAAATTGGTTGACCTAAAACTGACTTATCATCAGAAATAACTGTCTTAGAAGAATGAATTTTCAGACAATAAATAGACTAATACATCATCTCAACTGATATGTAGGCCTACATTCAGGGTTATAATGCATAATTCTATAGCCAACCTGTTTACATAGTAACTACAAAGGAATTAAATTTTTTAAGTAAATGCAGACTTTTCTGTAGTTTGCTAGCTTTCATAATGTATATAAAAGCACATGTTTTCTCATGAAAAAGTCTACATTAAGTGCAAATTTAGTACAATGCAAGATCAACAATTGGACTGTTTGTATCTACGGACTTATCATTGATTAGAATGGATCATCAAGTGGCCTATCACTAATCAGTGTCCCCTATCCCGGGCTTTCCAGCATGGTGTATCTTTTTTTATTGCATGTTCTTTTGTTGTAAACAAAGTTCCAATTAATTACATGTGAAAAAATTCATTAGGTACTACATCTTCTACCACATCATTAATCACAATAATATGTAGCGACAGCCTGTCACCCCAAACGTCGATTTTAGATGAACTGTAGAACGATGGCTCTATCAGTTTATTTCCGAAGGCCTGAGTGTCATGTAGTCATGGCTAAATAATATGATACTTTCTTCTGTATATTTTAATTGTTTATGTACCTTAACTATTTTAACGTTTATACAATTTGCAGACATGTATTTATTTTCAGGTTTAATCTTGCCAGTACAGTTAATATGTTTGTTCATTCTTGTCCTTTCTCTCCATCATTAAATTCATCAATAAGACTGCATTTATCAATTAATATTTAATTTTTTTTTAAACTATTATTCTAGCTATATTTACTTACATGGTGCAGTAAAAGTTATTTCTTGTGACAGTAACACTGCTCCAGGACCACAAACTTTGACCAAGGCACCTGATATCAACCTGTAAAATGTTGTAATATCACAAAATTCAATAAACTGTGTGTATTCAGAAGACTGTTAGGGCATTCAGGTTATTATCATTTGGTCTTCACCCAGTCTAAAGGTGGCATTCTATATACCTGTAAGCAGTACATGCATGTGTGAAAAACCAGATACCAGACGTGCCGACTGGTTCACTTGGATCGATCTGGTCCACAATTTCAGGCTAAGACTGGACTATTTTAATGAATAAGGTGTACATAGTGAAATGTAACACCTTTTCTTACAAATCTGAAACAGGGAAAAATTACAAATTTTAGAGCCCTCTGAAAACACTTGCACAAATATACATATATACATACCAACCCAACTGTACTCAATAAGAAAAGGATTTGTTGGACCCTGCTCTACCCTATCAGACCCTATCAGGCATTATTATATACAGATATCCCTTTATTTATCAAATTTTTTCTTCAATGTTTTATGTTTTTCACAAAGTTGAAACTGTCAAATAAAAAATACAAGCTGTACCTTATGACCTTGGAATATAGAAATATTCCTTTACTAGAATTTTTTCACAAAAGGAAACATTATATTTTGACAAATGAGGTTCATTAAGAGTTATACACCTTTATATAATTTTGAAACAGAAAAACCTCCAAATTCAAAAGCCCGCTAAATAAACATGCATATACCGGTATATGTATATGTATACATCAACATAATTGTACTCAGTATATATCGGAAAAAGGACCCAATTGGAATTATCAGACCCAATTGGACCTTGGACTTATAGAGGTATTCCCATCAGACACCATCAAACAAAATGAACCTCTGAATATAAATATACCCCTATATATTATCCCTTTAGAAAAAATACAAAATGTTTAATAATTTCATGTATCACTTCTTTTCTCAAATGAAATGATTTTTATATTTTATACATTATAGTTTATCATATGTTTTTATTATGAAGTTTATCAAAGAGTACATTGGTACTGAAGCCTGTAGTTTTACCCATCAAATGAGGGAGCCCCCTGGGTAGGTGTAAACAGTCCTCATTAACACATCCTGTCAGCTGAAGTCCCACCCTGGCCTCTGTGGCATGGCTGACTGATCACAAAGGGATTAAACTTATCTATTGACAGACTTTGCTTGACTGATTCACCAGTGTTTAGAGATAACATAACGGTATGTAACTGTAATTATTAACTGTATTGCATTTAAATGATAAAAATGCATTTATTCCACATTTATCTTTGAACAAGAAGACTTATTAGTCATGACTCACACAGAAGTGTTTTCAGTTTTTCATTCCATTTTAGTTGGTATTTAATGGCATGAATGGAATGGGGTTAAAATTTTTATTGTTTTCTAATTTTTATAACCTTATCACAATGTAAATATAGTTGAACACCTGTTTTTTTTGTCATTTCAATATTTGTGAAAAATATTTATAATTGAAACATTGAATTAAACATTTTCCTTTTTATCAATCATCTGAAAAGAAATATGATTCTTAAAGACTTATCTTTTAAATATAACAAGGTCTAATGGGCTCTGACTGGGTGATTTATCTGACCCCCAAGATATTACTGAAAGGGTTATGAATGTGATAAATAATGTTAAATCTTTTATATATTCTGGTTATTCAACACAATACAATGTAAAGATATATATATATATATAATCCATCCCAGTACCTGTGTCTCCATGTTTTTCCCGGATAATTTTTCATAAGTATTAAGTGAAGAAGTGACACTAAACCTTTCTGATCCACACTGCTTGCAGGAGCCATTCCCCCGACTGCCTGCATAAAAATAATGCCTTATACCTTGCTTTGATTTTGTATCAGACAAATAATCCAAAAAAAGACAAAACAGGTCACAGCTTTTACAACTTTTCATTTCCAGAGAACTTATAATAAGCAAGCTAGCCAAGCGGATGACGTCAAGTCAATTGAAGGTGAAATGCGACCGACAATTGTGACGTCTTTGTGACCTCACTGTTGTCTACCAGTAACAAACACCACACACAGCCATGGCACAGACATGGATAGCGTACTATGGAGGAATGTGTCGTCCAACAGTGCGGGGAAGACGCCATCAACGGTCCAAGGACCATCAGCATAAATAACCCAAAGAAAATATTTTTCACATTATATATTACTAATTTTACAAAAAATCCATGAAGACAAGGGTTTAGGGATGGACTATATATACATATATATAAATATATATATATATATATTATTGTTTCATGATTAATTATAAAAAATCTATAAAAAATAAAAATGATAAATTATTAAAATTTATAATTATTATATAAGTTATTAATACATCACACTCAACTTAATATGAAACCGATTTATATTATTTGTTACTGTACCCATTTGTTAGAAGTCCATGTACAATACAACGCCCAAACCGGGTAGTTTTGGCCATCTCAGGGTCGATATGTATAGGGTTGTGGTCGCCTGTTAGGTCAGCAAAGTTCTTCACTTCTTCTAGGCTGAGTGTCCGTTCAGTCGTCATAATGTCACCCACGGAAACATAACGGTGACACAAATATAAAACTTTTGCTTGTTTCCTGACAGCATTCCCAGCAAAAAGTCGTCTGCAAACTGGAAGAACTGTAGCCGACATCTTGAGCACGTTTATTAAGAAATCTTACAGCTCCAGTTAGATCTAGTTTGATTCTTAACTGTCTCCAACTGTTGTTGTCTCGGTGACTTTCACAGTTCTTAACAATGTCATATATATTCAACTTTAATCTTTATCTCAAGATTTTTTATCACTACTTCAACTTTTATCTGAACATCCTTACACGGTGTATCTATTATATTGGTTTTCAGAAATTTTGCTTTCCATTAAAAAAAAATCAAATAAATACAAACTGCGTTGTTCAGGAAAAGTTTAAATAACCATTCGGAGAAAGTGTATAATAATATGAAATAATGCGGCAGTTAATTTCCAAGAATCGGTGACAAATATTCAAAGTAAAAAATATGCATTTAACATTTTACTTTACACCTTACACCATAAACTATCCAAATTTAATTTAAGTAAATGCCTGAAAACTTTTTTTATAGATATTGTTTTCATTTTCGCATATGATACTCCAAATTCACAATTTCCTTGACAAGACCGTGTAAACTTGCTAGTCTTTATTGCTCGTTCTGTTAAACAAAGCTCGGCATCTATTTTCTTTCATTTCTGTGCCATACTGGGGGACCTGGCTGTTAGCGACATCTATACGATTATTTTGACACTTGAACATTTTCTAATGACGTTTATCCCCTATAGAGGTCGCACCCTGTCAAGGCACACCTTTCAGAAATGTTGAGGTTGAAGACCCAAAGCAGTTAAAATGTTACTAAATACTTAAAAAAACACCCCTTTTAGTATGGACATCTTTTTTTGAGATTTCCAACAGATACCTAAAACTATGAGAGTTCCCTTTCAGTCGGTAATTTTCTTTTATCATTATCAATTAATTTTCCCCCAAACTTAGTGGTGATCATGAACTTGCAAGCGAGAGACAAACTTGCAAGAGACCAGAAAAATAATGCACCAATTTGCTCCATGGGTGGGGGAGATATAGTTTAACTTATCATATGATTTTTCTCAAAATTGTCAGTTTTTTAAAGTTTTCCTTCCACATGTTTATCAGTGTTACACTGGGCTGAATTCAAGGGAGGAGGCAGGGAGGAGTTCAAACACACTTCATTTTTTTCTTTCATTCTGCTCTGCATCACTCGGCTCATACCTCAAATATTTTTTGTGCAAGGCACATTTGTCATATAAAAGTGTAGGTGCACAGAGGCAACGGGCAAGTTTTTGGTGCTCCGTGAACATTTTCACCGGTGACCAACTTTATCTACTTTGGAGGTCTTGACATTGGTAGATTTGGTAGGAATCACACTGATGCTGCGGCCTTTTTCCTCTCTATGCAGTACAGCAGGTCATTATACACACTGTCCATTTATCACCTAATCAAGGCCCATGCCTGAAGAGGTGCAACATCACATTTAACCCTGGGCCACCTAGATGCCCACTCAGGTTCACTTGGAACTGACATCATTAACTTCCTATTTGGCTGGATTTGCATGTTTAGTTTCAGTACTGATCAATTCCATGAACCTACTTCACTCCCTGTCTGAAGTAACTGTTGAAAATTTAAAGATATGAGAGACGATGCCTTAAAAGTAAACGCAGTGTCATATTTATCCAGTGTCTTAATTTAATATGAGCGGTCAAGGGTTAAATCCATGTACACCTCATCCTCAGAGCCACAGACCCATACTGAACAAGAAAACAATACCATCTCTGATAACATACATGTATTATTGTACACATTTTCCAACGTCCACATTTTATATAAAACATGATGTGAAGAGTTTATACATGGGGGCAGCTGGTTTCGTATACAGTTACCACTAAGCACAGCGTCCAGGGAACTAGCGCACAGCTCGAGCCACGTGGGACGTCACGTGATCACATGGACAGTCCCACAAGGCTAAGCTACGCACACAGCGCCCCCTACCTGGACCAAGAGTAGCATATATATTTTTATTACCAGTATATACAATCCCACATTCACCAATTTAATCGTGATCGCATAGCTATGAGTGCACAACAACAACAAGTTTTATAATTTATCTAGGAGGCGTTCTTTCACATGGCAAAGGCATGGAAAGTGATTGGGGTCTAAGATATAAATGATGATGATATTAAGATGACCTGTTAGAGATGAAGATCAAAGCCATCGGTCAGCACAGACCACTGCAGTATAGAGTATGTGATACTCTGTGTGTCTTGGAAATAGCATATTTTCAGTGGAATTAAGTACTTTTTGAGAGAAATTGCTTCCTTAACAAAAGGTTATATTCAGACATCGCAATAACTACGCTGGTGCCCGTGTTAGACTGACGACAATTAACTACATGTACCTACAACTCTCCAACTGATGGATAGGCAGGACAACTATTCATTTACCTTGCATGACAAAGAGATACATTTTATGAAAATCATGTCTATGTATGTTTTTTTCTTATATGTCTGTGTGCTTTTACGTGTGCATGTATATGAAATGTACAGAAAGAGATCAACCAACATATAATGGTTTATGCCGATAACTAATGCACCAACAATGACGCCATAGTTCACTTTTAGTAACTTTACTGAGGTCAACTGTAGAATGGCAAGTCCCCAAATTTTCTACACTTATGATTTAAGTAATAAACAGTGCTGTTTCAAACATGTAAGCTTTATTCGGAGCATACCAGACTGTTAAATACTATTTCATGAAACATACAACTATTTCAAATAACTTTTTTTTTTAATTCTCTAAATTGTTGTAATGTCAAACTTCACTCCTGTACATAATCAAGACATTCATGGCCCAAAGTTCAATTAACAAACATTTTTCGTCATAGGGTTTGGTGATTAACTGGTGGAATACAGGTCACATATATATTGGTCAATCTCGGATATATTGTGATTTCTGTGCAATATAACATATTTAGTGAATGTGGTGTTAGTGACAATGACCAATAATACATTTGTGATTTGTAATTCTAATGGAAAATGATACTATAACACTAAAATGTGAGAGAAAGATTCATTGAGAAAAAAAATTTTGTTTCAATGGACTAAAAAATTATTATAATATGTACTGACCAGGGTTCCCACACTTTGCAAAACCAGTTTTTACAGGATTTCAAGGAAAAAATTCATTTTCAAGGAGCTAACACTAATTTCCAAATGAGTGAATCTGATTCAGGAAATGCTTAAACTTCAAATCTCAGTACATTTTACCAAAACATATGTACATGTAGAAAACTCAGGGACTTTACCGATTATACCCCTCCCTGAGTTTTGGATAGAGTCCACACAAAGCTTATGGGTCTGATGTATGAGCTTTGCCAGATGAACGAAGACTTTACCAGAGTTTCCAGGAAGATAATGCAAAATTCTAGGATATTCAAGGAAGCAACACAATTTCAAGGATGCTCCAGGGGGTATGGGAACCCTGACTAACAAAGCTTGTTCTGTACCACTTTCAAGACGTTATTGTCACATTTTATGTCACATATTATTTACAGTAACTGAATGGCCTCACATAATCCACTTTATTCATGCAGTTGATTTGAAAGTCCAGTACAACGTGAGGCTGATATTATAGAGGGAAATAAAAATTGATTTTAAAAAATGTGCTGATGGCATCAATCAACAGAAAATAAAATCTACAGAACAATCACACAACAGAAGAAATATCTCAGTACTTGCTAGGCAAGTTCATGATCCTAACAATGTGTTATGATAAAATACATTAACCCTTCACATTCATAGAGCCCTGTGGGATAAAATACTCAATAAAATATTCCCCATGACTGAAAAATCTTAAAATTTCTACAACATTTTCTTCTGATAATACTTAACATCTTGCAATCACTCAGGTGTAGAGAGTTTTTATAAATTCCCATACCTAATTATCAAATTTCTAAATCATAACAGGTAACAAATATTGAGTGCGGTTAAACATGTTCAGTTACTATGACAACTGTAGCTCAGTAACCAAGACAACCAGTGCTTAGCAAGAATTGATGTCAGATTCTATCTGCAGCTCTTCCCAAAATTAGTGATTGCCATCCCCACAGAGGTCTCTGAATTTCAAGTATTAAATACATAATCCCTGTCAGTGTTAATCTATTAATATCTTTTGACCAAATCATCACTGGAATGAGCATCCTCATCTGAACACACATTTTTCAGTTATAAACACAAAAACTACGACCAGGATTATTCCATTCAGTGTTAATGGTAATTTAAGTTTGGGGGGGGGGGGGGGGGGGAAGTCAGCATGGCTTTTTCTTAACCAAAGATGTCTGGAGACCCCTGGTGGAAGTATTGATAACTACACTAATCCTTGGACCTTGGCCATTGTGTGTCCACAGACATAACAGATTTGATAACATTACTAATATGAATATTATATAAATATATATACATCTCCATGCCAAGGGCTTGTTACAATACCAATTTAATTTTTCAAATAAAAAAAAGTGATTCTTTAATTCCCAAACTGAAATATGTATTTCTATGAGATTTTAAAAATGACTTTATAGATAATGTTAAACATCCAATGAACTATTGTTTCATTGTTAAAATTTTTGAAAACTTTTCAAACTGATATTAGAACTAGTCTTGGTGCAGGAGTATATAATATTACACCTGAAATAAACCTGGCTTCCCCATATCCCGGGAATGGGATCGTCCCCTAATGAAGGAAAGAATGCACTCACTTATAAAGCAGGGGTGGCAGGGTGGTAGAGATTATTAAAAAGAGGCAACAGCATAAACACACAATCACACATCCCTGAAAGGCCACAACTGTACACGGACAATTGCACTGAGAACTCTGAAGGGACCATTTCAAATACAATTTCTCTTATTATCACCACTGCTTTCATTTTAATACCTTTCAATGTTTTTGGTGTAAGAATTTAAATGGTGCAGTATTTTCACCATAACAGCACTTTGATCCATTTATCTTTGAACTTTAATATTTAAATAAATTACCCCCTCAATGAAACAATACTTGAAATGGTCCCCAGTGAGCATAACGTTACATCACTAGTGCTGCCCTGTCTTTTTCAAAAGCTTTCACAAAATCACAAACCCTACATTTACACACACATAACCTGACACCCCTACATTAAATGGTGCCTTCCAAATGGTAAAGCACCTTCCGTGCCCCACAAAGGGCTGAACTGTACATGATATAGATAAATTTTATAGGGTCGTGCAACTCCCCTCCCATGCCACACAGATCAGTCTACTATCTACGATGGGGGTACCAGCTGTATGGTTATATCAATACCTATTCCCTCTCCAGCTCCCAAATGGCATGGGCTCAAGGGGAAATATATCAACATCTATAAATACAAGCCAACTAAAACAGGGCCAGTCCATTATTAAAATCAGGGGTGTGAGCATTGGGAATGACTGTGTCATAACCACATATAACAAATGATTTGTCATTTAAACATAATTTGTACAATATAAACAAAAATCCCATGGTATAATACAGACTATTAGTTGCTGAATTTTATATACAGCTATACACAAGAAGATCAATTCCGTGGATTGCATGCACACTTCCCAAAAGAATCAGTTCATTTAGTGAAAACAATACCAATCACAAAATATGTACTCGCATGAACATCTTGTTGACGCTAAAGCCTGCCTGAATAGGTCAATGTGATAGTGGAGGCGTGGCAGTATCTGTACCAAAATGAAAGCATTCTCCAATGAGCTTGTGGGATGTATGTCATGTGATCTTGTTTTCTAGGTGCAATTGTAATTAGAGTAGCTGCTTAAATAGATTTTAAGTAATGTGTGCTTGCGTCATTCTCCTAATCTTGGAATCATGCTATTAAAATCAGGAAATAAAACATTGTTCCTTATTCATGATCAAGTGATGCCCAAATGGTATCGCACCTGAGCCACTACAGTGCTGCCACCTGTACTGTGACGGCAACAACATCCAACATGCAACAGGAGCAGTTCACATACTCAACCAGGTATTTTATCGTTTCCACCTGATCCTGGGTGTGTCTCGAGCTTGATTGAGTATACACTTCCTGTTAAAGAGGATCAGGGACCCGCGCAATTTCTTATCAGAATACGGGAAAAGTGAGAAACCATTGTTTACATTTAAAAAGAGAATTTGACGTCCTATGATAAATAGCGATCACGAATTTGCCGCTGCCGCTGAGCTCCCAGCTGGGTTAGAACTACCGGCTGCTGCGCTGACTGGCGAGTCGGAGGCACCTGGCGCCATCTGGGTGCTGGCTGGATCCTGCGGGGGAGGGCGAGCATGAGGAGGGAGCAGTTTGGCGTTTAATGACGGTTTGATGGCCATCTCTGTAACGAGAGAAGAACAGAAAATTCTGTTGTAGAATATACAGCATTAAAAATACATAAAAGAATATACAGGATAAACAGAAACTAGGACACTTGCCAGTCTGAGAGTGGAAGAAACATCAATGACACTTGTACATCAGTGTATAATACAATGACACTTGTACGTCAGTGTATAATACAATGACACTTGTACGTCAGTGTATAATACAATGACACTTGTACGTCAGTGTATAATACAATGACACTTGTACGTCAGTGTATAATACAATGACACTTGTACTTCAGTGTATAACACAATGACACTTGTACGTCAGTGTATAACACAATGACACTTGTACGTCAGAGTATAACACAATGACACTTGTACGTCAGTGTATAATACAATGACACTTGTACGTCAGTGTATAATACAATGACACTTGTACGTCAGTATATAATACAATGACACTTGTACGTCAGTGTATAATACAATGACACTTGTACGTCAGTGTATAATACAATGACACTTGTACGTCAGTGTATAACACAATGACACTTGTACGTCAGTGTATAACACAATGACACTTGTACGTCAGTGTATAAGACAACGACACTTGTACGTCAGTGTATAACACAATGACACTTGTACGTCAGTGTATAATACAACGACACTTGTACGTCAGTGTATAATACAATGACACTTGTACGTCAGTGTATAATACAATGACACTTGTACGTCAGTGAATAATACAATGACACTTGTACGTCAGTGTATAATACAATGACACTTGTACGTCAGTGTATAATACAATGACACTTGTACGTCAGTGTATAATACAATGACACTTGTACGTCAGTGTATAATACAATGACACTTGTACGTCAGTGTATAATACAATGACACTTGTACGTCAGTGTATAATACAATGACACTTGTACGTCAGTGTATAATACAATGACACTTGTACGTCAGTGTATAATACAATGACACTTGTACGTCAGTGTATAACACAATGACACTTGTACGTCAGTGTATAACACAATGACACTTGTACGTCAGTGTATAACACAATGACACTTGTACGTCAGTGTATAACACAATGACACTTGTACGTCAGTGTATATTACACAATGACACTTGTACGTCAGTGTATATCACAATGACACTTGTACGTCAGTGTATAATACAATGACACTTGTACGTCAGTGTATAATACAATGACACTTGTACGTCAGTGTATAACACAATGACACTTGTACGTCAGTGTATAACACAATGACACTTGTACGTCAGTGTATAACACAATGACACTTGTACGTCAGTGTATAACACAATGACACTTGTACGTCAGTGTATAATACAATGACACTTGTACGTCAGTGTATAATACAATGACACTTGTACGTCAGTGTATAATACAATGACACTTGTACGTCAGTGTATAACAAAATGACACTTGTACGTCAGTGTATAACACAATGACACTTGTACGTCAGTGTATAACACAATGACACTTGTACGTCAGTGTAAAATACAATGACACTTGTACATCAGTGTATAACACAATGACACTTGTACGTCAGTGTATAACACAATGACACTTGTACGTCAGTGTATAACACAATGACACTTGTACGTCAGTGTATAACACAATGACACTTGTACGTCAGTGTATAACAAAATGACACTTGTACGTCAGTGTATAACACAATGACACTTGTACGTCAGTGTATAATACAATGACACTTGTACGTCAGTGTATAATACAATGACACTTGTACGTCAGTGAATAATACAATGACACTTGTACGTCAGTGTATAATACAATGACACTTGTACGTCAGTGTATAACACAATGACACTTGTACGTCAGTGTATAACACAATGACACTTGTACTTCAGTGTATAACACAATGACACTTGTACGTCAGTGTATAACACAATGACACTTGTACGTCAGTGTATAATACAATGACACTTGTACGTCAGTGTATAATACAATGACACTTGTACGTCAGTGTATAATACAATGACACTTGTACGTCAGTGTATAATACAATGACACTTGTACATCAGTGTATAATACAATGACACTTGTACGTCAGTGTATAACACAATGACACTTGTACGTCAGAGTTAAATAAAACTGAGGCCATGTCACTGGTATGAGAGAGTAAAATATTAAAAAAGAAGACACCTCAAGCAGTGTGTGAAGGCAGAAGAAACTGAGAAATACAGGCAGAATTACATTTAATCGATAACATCTGTATAAAAGTGTCTTTAACCATGTGCCATGTTTCAGTATGATCAATTCAATGATGATCATTAGAAGTCTTCAGTCAGTAAGCACAAAGGGTCTTCATTTCTGCATCTTAAATTAACACACTGATAATAAATAATATTTTAATCACTGAATATTTTGAAATACCTTGAGGTGTAAAGTTGAAGAGAGGGGGTAGCACTCGCCCGTTCGGGAGTCTGGCGTTGGGATCTCGCAGTTCGTCAAAGAAGCTATGTGCGCACGCCTCCATTGGTTGTATTCTGCGAGACGGAGTGTACTCGAGAAGCAAGCTCACCAGATTGATGGCTTCTGGTGGTGTCCGGGGACGAAAGACCTGGAATGACAATCAATTAAATTAGTTTTATTTTTCCATAATGTGGTGCTAGTATTTCGGTCAGAAAAAGTGGGCTCTGATAGTAATGTGTACAGTATAAAGATGGGTATTTTTAAAAAAAAATGAATAACTTTAACCTGTTCTACATGGTTGATGGGATGATTAGTTTCTTTATTTTCAAAAAATTTACTTACATGTTTTAGACTGCCAATCACAGCAATTGGGTCAATTTCTCAGCAATGGGTCAATGGAATTTCCTGTTATTTTGTAACCTTATTATTCATGGAGAGTTCCACCAAAGTACACAACTGTGCTGCTTGTATCTGGCATTAAGACATTAATTTGTTTCACCAAAGATCCTCATTATCTAGCAAATTTTATTGACAAATATATGTACACTATTGAATGTAAGTCAACATAAAAAACATGCATGGTTAACTTTCAACAGATATCAGTATTCAAATTTGAGTTTCTAAAGTGAATTTTGCCAGCTATTTGAAAAGGGTCTTTCTAGGAATTTAAAAATTTCATTTCTGTTTAATTTCTTTTTTTTTTTTTAGCACTTCAAATGACAGAAAATCATGATTTGTGAATATTTGTATCATCTTAAGTCTACCAAAGTTGTCTAGGTTGTATGAAATAATGCCTGTTCTTAATATAGCGCAAATCTAGCACCTGCTATAAGCATGAAAATTAAAACCCCCCCCAACAAAACCACACTGAGAATCGAACCAATCAAATCAGCCTATGCTGTTTCTGTATGTGTTTTTGTTCAGACTGCATGAGACCCAAACACTTGCAGTCCTGTTCATAATTCATGATGCCAGACAGGGTCGCGATGTCAAGGTCTGTGACTGCATGGTCATGTGACAGACTTGGTACTGTGAAGATAAATCATGGTCTGTGACTGCATGGTCATGTGACAGACTTGGTACTGTGAAGATAAATCATGGTCTGTGACTGCATGGTCATGTGACAGACTTGGTACTGTGAAGATAAATCATGGTCTGTGACTGCATGGTCATGTGACAGACTTGGTACTGTGAAGATAAATCAAGGTCTGTGACTGCATGGTCATGTGACAGACTTGGTACTGTGAAGATAAATCAAGGTCTGTGACTGCATGGTCATGTGACAGACTTGGTACTGTGAAGATAAATCAAGGTCTGTGACTGCATGGTCATGTGACAGACTTGGTACTGTGAAGATGAATCAAGGTCTGTGACTGCATGGTCATGTGACTGACTTGGTACTGTGAGGATGAATCAAGGTCTGTGACTGCATGGTCATGTGACAGACTTGGTACTGTGAAGATAAATCAAGGTCTGTGACTGCATGGTCATGTGACAGACTTGGTACTGTGAGGATGAATCAAGGTCTGTGACTGCATGGTCATGTGACAGACTTGGTACTGTGAAGATAAATCAAGGTCTGTGACTGCATGGTCATGTGACAGACTTGGTACTGTGAGGATGAATCAAGGTCTGTGACTGCATGGTCATGTGACAGACTTGGTACTGTGAAGATAAATCAAGGTCTGTGACTGCATGGTCATGTGACAGACTTGGTACTGTGAGGATGAATCAAGGTCTGTGACTGCATGGTCATGAGGATGGTATGTACCTTTGTCCATGGATGTGCTTTGATTTGAGGGAACTTGAATTCTGTGTAGTTAGGGTTCATCTCATGTATCTGTTCCCGTGTAGGTGTTCCCAGCACTTTTATAATCTCTACCAGCTGATCCACCCCGCTGTCTCCCGGGAAGATGGGCTGTCCCAGTAAGAGCTCAGCTAAAACACAGCCAGCTGACCACACATCTAAAATACAATACAATTTTGTCATGAATACATCTGTTCTACAACACAGCCAGCTGACCACAAATCTGAAATGTAAAACAATTTTGTCATATAAACATTTGTTCAAAAACAAAGCTGACCACACATCTATAATACAAAACAATTTTGTCATGAACACATCTGTTCTACAAGAGCAGACCACAACACAAACACACAAAATGATTTTGTCATGAATACATCTGTTTTACAAGAGCAGACCACAACACAAACACACAAAACAATTTTGTCAAGAATACATCTGTTCTACAACACAGCCAGCCAACAACATCTATAATACAAAACAATTTTGTCATGAATACATCTGTTCTACAACACAGCCAGCCAACCACACATCTATAATACAAAACAATTTTGTCATGAATACATCTGTTCAAAAACACAGCCAGCCAACCACACATCTATAATACAAAACAATTTTGTCATGAATACATCTGTTCTACAAGAGCTGACCACAACACTAACACACAAAACAATTTTGTCATGAATACACCTGGTCTAAATGAGCAGACCACAACACTAACACACAAAACAATTTTGTCATGAATACACCTGGTCCAAATGAGCAGACCCCAACACTAACACACAAAACAATTTTATCATGAATACAAAGATCTGTTCTACAACACAGCTTGATGAACACACATCTATAATACAGAAAACACAGATTAACATCAACACATCTGTTCTGAACACAGTAAGCTCACCACACCACTTCAACACACAAAACATTGTTTAAAATCAATATGTGATTTATAAAGGGTTAAAACTACGGAATACAACAGGCTGAAATTAGGATGACCAAGAACAATGTGCTATATATAAATGTACACATCTTATGTATATAAAAACTTTGGTTTTGCAAACAGCTGTGTTCATGACAAGTCATCAAAATTTCACCTTTGTTTTAAATCATTAAGCTTTCCAAGTGAAGTTAAAAAGGAGCCTACAACTTCAGGGAAAGGAATTACTAATTTAATAAATATTTAAGGTAAATTTTCTTATTTTACACTATAAATTTACACATATACTTCTTAATATTTATAAGTTCTGAATATGTTAAACAAAATTATATCATTGATCTTACATTATTAAACTGTTGTTTCAAAACTCCATTTCTGAGAGAAAAATAAACTGAACACCACAAACACTGTGCTTGCCTATTTGTGAAGTGTAATCTGTTGCTCCAAATATGAGTTCAGGTGCACGGTAGTACCGTGAACAGATGTATGATACATTCGGTTCTCCGCGGACAAGTTGCTTGGCACTGTGAATAAGAATAATATAATCAGCACCCCTGATCTACTGTGCCTCTCGTCATGCAACTTGTCACTTTTTCCAAATATTCTTTAAATAATTCTATATACTTGCAGCTATGAATATATATGTTTAGCTGTGAATGCTTTTCACAAATATGGACACTAACAAGATCTTGCATACAATACAATACATGTATAAATAAATTTACAAGATGGTCATTTGCTGATCTTATGATTTACCCTCTAGAGCAACTTCCATATACACTTTCCCAACAGAGGGCATTTTCTGTAAAGTTCCAACTAACGGACACAGTTATGAAATAGCACATCTTCAAATAATAAATATTACGAAGCCCCCCCCCCCCTTCCCTAAGGTGGAGAGCAAGTCCATTTGCTAGAGTGGTTCCAAATTGAACTTAAAGGATGAAGCTCTGCAGGGCCTGACCTTGAGCATGGAACAAATCTATTTTTATCATTCTACTTTGCAAGATTTAAGCAGAGACTAGTCTAATCTTGCATGGAGTGAAACAGCACTGACCTTCCAAAATCAATAAGTTTGAGAACTCCAGATTCTGGGTCAATCAGCAGGTTCTGTGGTTTGATATCGCGATGACAGACACCTTGAGAATGGATGTACGCCAGACTCCGGAACAATTGATACATATACAGCTGAAAAAACACAGGAAATCATCACGTAAAAATACATCCTGACTCAGACACAACTGATACATATACATTTAAATTAAAGAAATCACCACACAAGCAATAAATAAAACAGCTTGATTTGAAATTCAAAGGATATGTTTCAATACATAGTCTTGGATTGAAAGAGAGCTGTGTTATTCTTTATTGTCGTTCTGACTTATCTAAACTTGTCTAGTTCTGATGATGCGTATTCAAGAAATAAATATTCTGACAACACAAATTCTGTAGAATGAATATTAAGATTAAGAACTATCTGTGAAAAGATGTGAACTCGGTCATTAAATTCTCAAATCATAGTCCATCTAATCATGTAAAATCAATAATTGTTACATGAAAAAAACATATTCGACCATGGCCCATGTGAGGTATCTCCTCCCCCACCCCAGACAGCAGTGAATCGAGGCATACTTAATTTCACAACGTTGGTGATAACTGATTGATAGCTGGTTGAAATATGTTATATCAACAGAAAACTGTTAAACCGCAGTATTATGCTTCAACCTGCATCTAGATAAGTGACCATATATATAGCTGAATTCTACTATATTTGTACAAAACATGATCATCCCAAAATGGAGTTAGCTGGCTAACGTTAACCTAGAGAGAGCTAACTGTATCAGTTGGCAGGTTTTTATTATTATGTCTGTACTGTTCAACCTGCCTTGATAAAAGAGATCAGTTATACAGTGGAACCCCACAATTACGGCCACCTTGGGTACTGACCAAAGTGGTCGTAATTTGGGGGTGGTCTTATTTGTGAAACTCTAAGTTACCTCGATCATGTATTTGGGACCAAAAATAGTGGTTGTAATTGTGGGGTGGTCGCAATTGCGGGGTGGTGGCAAGGCGGGGTATCCACTGTAGTTTGTTTTTGTTATGATGTCTGTACTGATGAGACAGGTATAGTTTGATTTTGCTATAATGTTTGTACTGATGACCTTACATTGATAAAGAGAACTGGGTTAGTTTATTTTTGCCATGATGTCTGTACTGATGAACTGAACTTGATAATGAGATCAGGTATAGTTTGTTTTTGTTATGATGTCTGTACAGATTAAATTACCTTGATAAGAGAAAAGGCAATAGTTTGATTGTTTTTCTATAATGTCTGTCTGAAGACCTTACCTTGATAAAGAGAACAGGTATAGTTTGTTTGTTTTTGCTATGTCTGGCCACTCTGTACACTATCGTACCGATGTCTGTATGGATGAGCTTACCTTGATAAAGAGAACAGGTATAGTTTGTTTGTTTTTGCTATAATGTCTGGCCACTCTGTACACTGTCTCAGGAACGTATTCCAATACAAGGTTCAGGTACACCTCATCTTTCTGAAAGTACATGAACAAATGGACACGAAATTACATAAAATAAAATATAACCATAATCTTAAGTTATACTGATATATTAAGCATTTACATTATTCAAGGCTCTAACAACAAATTATATAAAAAGTAAACAATCTTCTTGGTGCAATATAAAACAACTTACTATGTAATACAAAGAAAATACTGCAACTAAGATTGTGAAGACATTTAAGACATTCAAAGGAAAATCAAACAAGCCCAATACTTTACTATATTAAAGCACAGAATGGAAATACACTGCTTATGGACAGTAATGAAATTAAAGAAGGTAGGGCTTTTACATATTCAAGAACTTTACAAGGACTGAAAAGTAAAAGAGATTTTTTTCAAGAACATCCATGGTCTTGAAAATAGCATCTAATATATATTCAATGTTTTTTTATAATCAACTTCTGAACCTGGACCAATAAATGGTATAAACATTTCTCAGGAAGTTCAAACAAAGTGCCCTTTTAATATTCAACTATGATTTTATTATATTCATATATATTGCATATATTACTTACCTTATCTCCACTAGAATAGAAGAAATAATTGAGTCTGACTATATTTTGGTGCTCCAACTTTCTCATTATTTGTAGTTCTCGGTTCTGGAAAATATAGAAACATACAGCATGACAAACAAATAGTGAGATCAAGCAGTGAAAAATGTACCAAACATGGGATCATCAAAAATTTAATGAAAAATATACTGCCTAAAAAAATATGGTGTCCACAAAAATCATAAATTACAACAGATTTTACCCTGAAGATCAAATCAAGTCCAAGATCTTGATGGTAAAATTGGGTCAATCATAATGATACTATATCATGTTCCTCATCTTAGCTGTTACTCTGGCAATATCTGAAGGACTGTCACCATTCTGACAATGCTGGGACACTTGTATTTCTTTTTTCCAGTGTCTGCTGCCGCTGCAGATATTCAGTTGCAGACAACAGTCCTCAGTAGTTCAAGATTTGACCACCTACCCCTTAGCGAATTCCAAGGATTTTCAAGGTACAGATTCACAAATTTTAAGGACCAGGTTACAGGTTGATTCTTTAAATCTACTGCTAAAGTGTTTAAATTGCTTGCTGAATTGTTGTCCCATCCTTTTCATGTTTTGATAGAATTATTAAGAATGTTAAGATAAAACAGTATTACTTCTTCGCATGTGCATACAGAATGTTTTGATAAGTTCACAAAAATGCAACCAACTGACTTGAATATAAAGAAAAAAAGGATTCAGTATATCAGTATATATAATCATGATTCAGGATATATAATCAACTAGACATAACATTACATGCACTCACACGAAAAAAACAACACATAATGATATTATTTGTAGAAACAAGACTCCAGTAGTAATAACTGTTGGTGAAAAAAAGTGAATACTTGTAATCACACGATATCTGCATGGATCCGGGGGGGGGGGGGGGGTCCAGACCCCCCCTGCTCTCAACCACCTTTTTTTAGACAAATCTAACCTGACAGGGGGTTTTGGGGCTTGAGACGCCCCCCCCCCCCCCCCCCCCCCCGCTCTCAACCAACAACCTTTTTTTTAGACATTTTTTATGCATGACACCAGTGGACCCCTCCCTGCAAAACTTCCTGGATCCGCGCCTGCTGCATTGTCAAAAACATCTTATGATTTACAAAGATAGTTACAGCCGTAACTGTATTTGTATTAATCTATCGCTTGTTGAATCAACACTTGTTTGTATTTTGGCTAATCCAATAAAGTAATTCTTATAAATAGTTCAGCAATCTCACGCGTAATGATACTTACCTTAAATCTTTTATCCTGTAGGACTTTTTTGATGGCCACAAGCTCTCCTGTGTCGGCCAATTTGGCCTGATAAACGACACCGAACGACCCATTACCGATCACTTTTGTGTCTGTGTATGATACTTCTTGTGGTCTGTCTGACCCCTGACCCGGGGTCGCCACAACTGTGGTGACCTTGCTGCCGTCTTTGCCTGAAAAAACAGTGAAAAGTTCATGAACGTTAAACTTAAAATTGATGAATGCACTCTAATATTTTATATTTTATAATGTTCATGCCATGCCAAGCTGTCAACAAAGAACTCAGCAGTTGGTGTTATTTGTATTAAAGATAAACTATAACAGAACATATTACATACTGTATGAAAACATTGTACTAAAATACACTTCAAGTACTGACAGTGCCAGACAACTGACTGAGCTGGCTCTTTGAGTATATATCAATGTTTATTAGAATAACTGTGATCGGCTGGGATATTGAAAACCAATAATATATTGATATTTTAATTAGGAGTCTGTGAAAATAAAAGTTATTTATATAACAATTTTTGTGACGATGAACATCATTAAAATAACCCAGGTTTCTTGGTATATCACTGAAGTTGATGAAGCCGAAAAAATTTCAGCTACCCTTTAAAATTATATGCCTCAACAAATCTGTGGAGACCTTTTGATCTTTATAATACAGTTAGTGCAGAATATTCTGTGCCACACAGAAAACAAATGAGCTGAGAACTACTTTTGCCAGCTGTATCAGTCTTAAGATGTTTCTATAATTTTTTTTTATTAAATTGGTTCTCTTCTAAGTCACTGATAATTGTATCTGTATTGACAAATCTTGTCAGAGCATATATTCTGAATTCTTGTCTGAACCATCACAAATCATGTCTTCCTCTAGCATTTCAGAAATAGCCCTTACAATAAGCCAACCAGCACAAATCAAAAACTAGAAATCTACATTCTAAGGAATGCAAGCCTCCTCCATGTGATCAGGGGGGGGGGGGGTTAACTATTATGGGATGCTCCCCAACCCATGTTTTCATTCACTTATTTGGCCCATATTCCCAGGTTCATTCATGCTTAAGTGACATTTATGAACATTCTTTGATGATGTTCCTGAGTCTGGATCATGTGTGGATTCACACAAAAATCTAATCGAGTCATCATTGGCCCATCCCCAATAATGACCTGAAAATTTCATGGGATTCCGTTCATGAATGCATTAGTTAAGTTGTGAACAAACACACACACACGAACAGGGATGAATGCATATCCTTCCTGGTCTCTGACAGTGACAAATTCAAGGACAAGTATTTAGAGGACCTTAAAGTTAATAGTATAATAGTTTATTATTACCCATCATTTATAAGATTCATTCATCAATGTTGTACAGACATTCACAAACGAAAGTGAAACTCCATCCAACCTCACTCATTCATACATGTTTGTGTGTATTAAGCTGAGCTGAAGGCTTGGTCAACACAAAAAAAAACATGTTTCTAGCAATTGTGAATGTGATATTGATTGTGAGACTGTGTGGAGAGTGAATGTTGTTGGAGACCACCACCATGACAGCTATGTAAATTAAGGTGACCTGTTGTATAGATTACACTGCGGGCCATACTGTCTGTGTATAACCATTGATTGGCCACACACCGTACTTACCGAGGACCTGACTAAATTGGTTGCTATCTTCCTGACCTTGTACATCTACAATCTGTGTAATCTTGTTCTCCTGGCTCAGGACTGATACCTGTTCTCACAAATCTAACCTAACAACATACCTGATACAAAGTACCAGTGGATAAGGTGATCATAGGAGATGATTGTTCCATTTACATCACATATTTATAAGTGAACAGGTGGAGATTTTTCCACAGATAATACAGAAAAATGTTTGAATATGTGGACATTTTGCCAAAGATTAAATACAGAATTATGTCTGAATGTAGGGACATTTTGCCATAGATAATTCAGCATAATGTCTGCATATATGTGAACATTTTGAAACACATAATACAGCTGTAATAATGTCTAAATATGTGGACATTCTGACACAGATTAAACAGCTCTAACATGTAAACTTACACTGACACTCACACACACACACACAGAACATCATAGCTGCACCGTGTATATTACACAGTCAACTTCATAAGGTACAACTAATCTTAGCATTTTTAACAAACAACATGGTCTGTACAGCACTGCCTCAAACAGCTGATAGTCGGTAAGTTTGACTACTGTTAGTCAGTATTTCTTGGTTTCTTGTTTCTTTCCTGTGTCCTCAATGAAAATTTCATGCAGCCTGCCAGACTTGGTCTGCTGCAGAGGGACTGTGGTATCTTGCCTAGACAGCCTCATCATGCTTTTGACCTGACCATACTCTCACAGACTGACAAGGCTCCATATCGGATAGCCACAGAGCTGCTCTCTCCACTCTTCCCATCTGCCCGCTATCATCCCAGTCTACATCTATATTCCATTCATGTTCTACTGATAGGTAATTTTTGTGCCATGTCCATTCTACCTACTGAGACTTTTAGGTGGCAGCAAAGCTAGTTAGACGACCGTATTCTTGATAGGGTAATTAAGAGTGCCACATGCTTAAGTGCAATAAATGTTTGTTGTATCCATTGAGTAAAGTACACAAGTTAAAAATTTATTAGTAAATTTTATTTAAAAATTAAATATAATGTAAGAAAGTCCCAGTTCTGCACATCACACAACAAGGGAAGCTATGTACACCGATGGACTAAAATGTCCTTGGAAGGGAGCCACTGGATCTAAAAGACCATGCACAGAAACCACCAGGGTGTTACTGATAGCTATAGCCTATTGAGTTGCGGTCCACAGAAGGAAACCACATGGATGCAGGGAGGTACTATGCAATACAGTACAACTGGTTTGAACACGTTGCAAGTTTACGTACATACAGTATTATTTCAGGTGTAAGTGTACATGAACACAACAAAGCAGGGCTCCAATTTCCCATAAGCAAAGTTGTAAATTTTTGTTATTTTCTCAATTTCTGGTAAAACATTCTGGCATTAGCAAATATGTTTTAATTAGCAAATTCTATAAAAACTTGCATAACTGGGAAAATCTCCCATTAAGGGTATTTCAGCTTGCATATTATTATGGCAATGTAATTCTTGAAATACCATATAATAAATACTTCAATTCACCAGTGACTTTATATACATGAAATCCTCTTCCTCATATTTACCAGCTACAAACACCTGTAGAACTGCTAATAAATCAGTTACAACAAACGTGTAATTACATGGTGCCTAAATAATTAAATTGTCCGTGTGCAGGTGTGACCTGCGGCCCCACTTTTGGGTCCATTCATATTAATAACGTAAGCAGCATATGAGCCCATGCTGGTACTGTGTGTGTGTCCTTGTTGCTATTTAATTAGAACCCCTTGTAAAGCAGATCACGCTTGTAACAATGGTATTGTAGTAACCACATAGGAATGTTCTATTTATAGAAATACATGTAAGCTATGAGTTGTCTGTACTACAACTGGAACACCCCTGGTTAATATAATATATCATAATGCACCAGAACAAGTCTACATCATCCTACCATAATTTAAGGAAATGGACGTAGTTCAAGAAAGTGTTGTCGTCTACTTAACTTTGCAAATACACATCACCTCGTCTCCAAAACTCTCCAGCAGATACATTCACATCTAAACTTTGTCCTCGTTCACTTTCGTAACCAAACTCTCCAGCAGATACATTCACGCCTGGACTTTGTCCTTGATTAATTTCATATTCCAAATCAAGTGCGGATAGGGCCTTATAATCAATGGTTAAACAGAATAAGAGCCATTATTATTACTGGTAAAATAAAGGAATAAAATCAGGCAATTTTTTTTCTTTCACTCCAGACCAGAACTAACTCAAATCACTCTGACATCACTATGCACGTGAACCCAAGCTTTTGGTTAAGAGAATTTTAGTCAGAAAAATTTATTTATAAAATCTCATATCATTTGCCTTCCTGTATCCTTCCACACAATGGGTAACTGGAATTTTATTGAATCAACTACTGATGCAAGCGAAACAAAGAAATGCATGGCTCTGATTGATGCAGATAGCTTTGTTTTTCTTTATTGTCTCAGCAAAGGAAGATATGCATATCATTCCCATACATTTGTGATTTTTTGCAACAAAAATTAAGCAATCAAGAACAGATTCCCATGAATTTTTCAGGGCACCTCAGGAATCAGCCAATGAAGATTCAAAATGATTTTGGTATTGGTCAAGCTCATGATCAAGATCCAGAAAGGACTTCTGGGAATATTCACAAATGTGCCATTTCATGTGCCTGATAGTAGAAGGGAAAATGGGTCAATGAAGTGAATGCAAGCTCATTGGGGAACATATATATCATTATATGCACCAATGAACCAGGGAATGTGGGCCAATAAATGAATGAAAACATTGGTTGCAAAGTACCCTACATTAAAGACTGCCCATAAGGCAGAGGCCTGCATTCCTGAAAATGCATATTTCTTGTTATTTTGTTTTCTTTTTTTTTAATTTAAATGTCAGTTGTATCTATCCTGGCACATTGATATGGATGTCCAAAGGTACCAGCATGGCTACAGTAAAACCTAATTTTATAAATATACCTTATTTTTATAAATATAACAACTCCTTGAGAGAACAAGTAGATATCTAATGCAAAAATAGACAAAGCCATATCAAACCTGCAAAGCTTTGTGGAGCTAAGATCAGAAATGAAAGCCTAGGGGCCTGAGAAGAAAGCGTTTGGATCTGATATAAATCTATGAGGTTAAGCATGGAATATCTTGCACAACTTTATTATAAACATAACTAATCACAACATGAGGTCAATGATACACAAATCTGTCTTGGCTTGACTACTGCCAGTGAAATATATCTGTGCACCAAAGCCCATCAGTAGTTTGTACATGTATATCACACATTCTGGTAAACCTCGCGATCAATAAGACATTTGCTTATCTGAAGTGGCAGGCAGCTTATCGGAAGAAACATGAACTTGGTCTTTGTTTCTTTTTTACCACTGCTCTAGCTGAAGGATATTAAAGAAACTTCTTTTAAATCAACAGCCACACCCCCTGGCCTTGTTGACATGTTGCTAGGCAACCTTGGTACATACAAAATCCCCATGGCAAGAATAAGCCAGAAAAAAACAACTTGGTAGGGTTAACTTTCAAAGAACATAGTCATCACATGTAGCCGCCAAATCTCTGATTTTCATGTTCTTGTGATCCATCAGTGAGAAAAAAACTTCCTTGGGTAGTTCTTATAACAAGAGCCTAAAACCTGTAATAAAGATACTAGTTGAGGATACTGGGACTGGAGGCTGTCGACTCTCTGCCACCAACAGCAAATATGGCCCCTCCCCTCCAGCTGAACCTAGTGAACATGTCCCTCGGAGAACAAAAGGAAAATATGATACCATTTAACAGGCTGAGAAGTATATGTTCTTGTGTGCTCATAAGCTATGTGTGGGAATGTTTTGAGTTTAGGTATTGTCACCACTAGACTGACATAGTATACTAGTTGCAATCAGTCGAGTAGGGTGAATGCATTAGCCTATAGGTGTGTACTGAATCAAGATGAAGATGAACCTATAATGGGTTATTATTCATTCATAAATCTTTTACGAATTGGATCAACAGATAAAGATATGATTCTGTTACAGAGCTCAGGTTGTACATAACATTTCCTGTGAAAACATTTTGCACAAATTCACGCACTCGGCTCCACATCTGGCAGCCAGTCTGGAATACCAATCAATGTTGTATGTCATTTGCTTTCATTGATGTTTATAAATATCATACAGTCAGAGAATGACCAGGCACTTCTTTTCTTACTGCCGTTTTTCCTGGCTCATTACTGCGCCCCCTGGTAGTGTATTACAGTAACCAAATCTCGGAGTTGGTAAATTTTTTTTATGATACTGTACTAGAACATGTTTAGGTTCATGAACAAAAACTGTCTTTGTTCATGAAGGTAAGGATAAAGAGGAACAATTTTGAACTACATGACACAGATTACTGGTTGGACAGTTAAGATCCGATTCATAAAGCGTTGGACCTATGGACTATCAGAACAATGCGTGGGTATAGCCCATTAACAGAATGATAAGAAATGGAGCCAAAATTGTTATTTTGATAAACATCCAAATCATTAAACAATTTCAGTCAACAATATTTGAGATACTAATTTAAAATAACAGAATTGTTCCATAAGTAATTAAAGGAACATTTCAAATGTGTCATTATTATTAACAGTTCGTGAGACAGGGTTAAATTTTTCCAAGACGATTGTTTCAGATGTTAGGACAAATTATGTGAGGAACAGATCTGTTGTGTTCTTGGGATAGTGCTACTTTTCCCTCAATGTCAAACCCTGTACATATCAAATTATCAATACCCGTTTTTGGGAGTTGTATTTGCTGAAAACCATGGGTATCACTGCAGTATTCTGCGCCAATCAATTCTGAATTCACAATATTGTTCATACATAATTCACTGCAGTTACCAGGCTCAACGTATTGCCTCTGTGACAAAACTGTGGTCCCCAGGGTCAGATACCCAAGTTATGTTTGATACTAAGTTACATTTGATAAAAGCAGAGTGTGGTCTTTTGTAATACTTAAATAATGTTGTCTTTTTTGTTCCACACTTTGACAATAGATACGTTTATTGTTCTGTGTTAAAACACATATAACTCCATGCCATATTGTGAATTCCAGGCAGTCTTGTGGTGGAGTGAACTGACCTCTTATAAAGATAATTGTTTGGATATTCTGTAGACTGGTTCCCTGCAAGTATTTCGGACAAAAGGCTGCCAAATTTTTGTGTGCATCATCATTTTTTAATGTGACAGTAACCTCTCCCCTTTTCAAAGCTACTTCAGATCCTGTTCAGTTAATGAGACAACACTTGAGTAACAGCCTGATTCCCAACTCCCATCTTTATTCTTGGTTAAAACGTTAAAATATTAAATGCCTAAATTTTTCGGCCTTTTACTGCAGCGTGAACGTGAATGAAGCTGGCGCAACCTGTCATAAAATCAAGAAAGCTATCCAGGATGTATATGCATGCCAAATTACAGGTAATTTGGTCAAACCACTGCAGAGATACGAGTGATTTTAACCCAAGGCAGACAAATAGATGGACGCTGTGCATAAATGGCTGCTGGTGGCACCACAATTTTAGTGTATGTTATAAAGCTATCCAAGGGCTACATTTGTACAATTTTTTTTTCCTGATCAGTCAAACCAGTCCGGAGATATAAGCATGAATGTCTAGTATTGTCTACAGCGTGACCGTGAATGTAGGTGGAGCCACCTGTCATAAAATCAAGAAAGCTATGCAGGATGTATACGCATGCCGAAATTCAGGTAATTTGGTCAAACCACTGCAGAGATATGAGTGATTTTAACCCAAGGCAGAAAAACAGATGGACGCTGTGCAAAAATGGCTGCAGGTGGCGCCACTATTTTTGTGCATGTTATAAAGCTATCCAAGGGCTACATTTGTTCAATAAATTTTTCCTGATCAGTCAAATGGTTCCCGAGATATGTGGGTTTATGTTTGGAAACAGACGCACAAATGGATGCTGGGCAGGGAGGAAAGGTCAGAGGTCAAGGCCAATTGTTTAGGCACCAGTTCACATGTGACCCCATAATTAGTGTAAGTTTCGGAAAAATCTGTCCAGTAGTCTCAGAGGAGTTCTCTGGAAACAAACGCGGGGGCGGAACCCGGTCAAGAACATTGTATCCACAAAACTTTGTTTTGGCGGATACAATAATTGATATATTATGTTAATAAAGGACAGGTCAGTGGCCCATTATTGGCACATTATAAATATATGCATCAGGCTAGGAATAATCCAGAGTTCATTCATACCCTGCAGATAAGCCAACTGAGGGAATCTCTGAGAATCTAATAGGAGCCTCAACCAGGGATGAACAGAAACCATAGACCTTCTATATATACAATCTTGATAAATATACATATATGTAAATATATATATATTATATATATACTAGCCCAATTAATATTTTAAGAATAATTCTTTTTCTTTTCAATCACAAAAGCTGTTCAATTCTTTAAACACTATGCTATGCTGAACCTCTGAAATTATTATATTTATAGCCTTGAGCAGCCTGTAAGGACAAGAAAATTTAAGACCTACAATATTAAATATAAAAATACACTGGGTAAAAATCAATATTAAATTCCATCACTTAAGTTAAGTAAAAATAACATCTGTATTTTTGAACAACCATGAACAAATCCTGCATCCCTGCCTGTTTTTCAGCTACCCTTTCCTCAAACACAGAAATGCAGGAATAACACCAAAGCCAATGCAGTGACTGTATTTACTTGTTTTGATGGCGTGTTTATGTGTGGAATGCTTTACAAGCAGCTCATTAATCAAACATTTGAGGTCATATCCAAGGATTCCCAGCCTTGGTAATGGCACATTCTCATCAGCTGTAATCTACAGTCACCTTTGAACTAATATAATGGGGCCTCAAATCTACAGGCACCCACATGACAGCTGGAGGTATCTACAAGGACAGTGGTGTTATGAATACATAAATATGAACCTGGAAATACCTGCAGTCCATTAATATATGTACCCAGAGTATGAAAGAAATCTTATGAATTCAACAAATCATATAAAACAGACAAAAAGATTGCTTTAATATAAACAATCTGTGGTCAAGTAAACTGATGGACTTGTGTATTACAGAGATTGACATTATTGACAGGACACTTGCCAGAAGCAGGTGTATACCCATAGCTGCCCACCTGACAGGGCAGGTAGATTATCCGGTTCATCCTTTCACATTATGATTGCCTCTGCCAGGAGGGTATGTGTTCATCCCTGTTCATGTTTTCTCACAACCTAACTCACACAATCACTAACAGAATATCATGAATTTTCAGGGCATTTCAGGAATGGGCCAAAGAAGAATCGGTTAGATATTGGTGTGGACCCAGCACATGATCTGGATTCAGGAAAGTCAATATTGGAAGCATCCCACTAAAGAGACTCCTCCCCCCCCCCCCCCCCCCAACATGGCAGAGGCTTGCATTCTTAAGAATCCAGATTTCTAGATTCCAATAACCGACCCCCCCCCCCCATGGCATTTTAATGTCAAACCCTGCAGCATACATTTATGATGATTTTGCTGCTGGTAAAATTTTAGCCATATTTCAATCCCTAGAGGTCTCCTATTATATCTAGAACACAGTTCAAAAATATAAACAACAACTATGTCACAAACTGGCTGCTAATCTGTTATTCTCTCAGCTGTCCCAAATAAAAAAAAAACTAGAAAAGTGACTTGTTTACACAATATATCCTCATGGATGAACTTGTTAAGTGTTTAGGCAGGACAGGATGTTAAGAATTTATAAATTATATACAATAAGCTAAGTGCACTATCATTTTTTAAACATCCTGTTCAAAAACATGAATGCAGGACATTTTTTTTTATTTATACTATTTGTGGATTGAACTAGTTACTACTATCACCCACAGGTGTCAGTGTCTTCTGAAGAAGAATGGATGAAATCAGGTGACATCATGTTACATTGTTGAGAAAGTACTGATAATAAAAGACCAGATTTTAAGGTTTCATATATAATATAATTTTACATGATATATTCATCATTTCCAATGTGTACCAACAACGATCACCAACAGGGGTAACTGTAGGCTAAAAGGGGAGGCAGGTTATTAGGTCATTCAGGTATTGTATTTTATTCTGTATTTGAGGAATTAAGTAAATATATTAAACTTGATAAAATGTGTCACTAGTGTCAGTCTAATACCCCTTTCAGGCTTTCACATAGCAAATGCAAAATGGTTTTAAACCTTACTGAATGCGAATTGGGCATTCACACTGCAATCCAAAGCATTTTCAATCTGATTTGGTTAAAACATTTGAATCCAATCCAGGAAGTGGTTTCACATCCATTCTTAATATAAATCATCCTTTCAATACGTGTTTTGTGAATGCTCAATTCACATTCAAATGATTCAGACCAAATTTTGAAGAAGCAACTGGGTCACAACTCAATTTGCCGTGTCAGCAAGCTGTCACATTGTTTCACATATAAAATGCACTGATCAATGCCAGATGCCCCGTGTGATCAATCTGTGTTGCCCAAAACATTTTAAACCATTTTGTTTAATAAAAGAGTGTAGAATGGCAAAGATTCAGTCGAAACTTGTATAGGTACTGTCCTTTTAATGATATCCTTCATTAGAGCAAAAACTTCCCTGCTGTTAAAAGATTTGGGGTTAAAACCTTAAAAATTTCACCTCCCAACATTATATTAGTAGTACACAACTAGATGATGCTTTAGAAACCGACAACGTCAATGGTCTGTCAGGAGACCTCCTGCATGACTGTAACTAACTCAACCATAAAGACCACTTAATTAATGATATTGAGATGTCTATCTCAGTGGTAATACCATTTTTATACCTATCATTGCACTGAACCACTGTCCTTGTTTTTTCTTCTACCAGGCCGTGTCAAAACAATGGAAGCAGTCAAGGTACCAAATACAATAGTATACTCAGCCCAGAAAAATGTGGAGATCCTCTCAACTGTGAATAATGTTCCTCACAAAGTATGATACATATATATGCATCAATGAGACAAAGCAAACTTTTTCAATACAGACCTCAAACCTTATGATCAGACAAAGGAACAATTTTCAACAAACCTTAACATCCTTGTCCACTGTGAAGTGTTCTCAGCATTAAGCATACTGTATTACATAGCAAACCTGTGTACGGTACACTGTTTGCTGTCTCCACTTTATTCATCCCAGAATATATAATGAGCTCTAAACTGACTTTTATTCACAGGACAGTCAAGTATAAATTATTAATTGGTACCAATAATATAACCTACAACCTCCATAAATTATAAACCCCCTCAGATCTATCTGATAGATTCTATCACCATACCTGGCATGATATAAGTAACAAATTTTAATTGATCAGTGAAGATAATTGTTATAACGTCTGTCAAAGTCATTGCAGCCAGCTTGTCAGATATGAAAGCTGTAATTATGATGACTCTGTCACTGCACCCTACTTCCATGATACCAACATCAGCATGACAACAAAATATCAGTGAGCTGCTCATCATCATAGCCCTTGATTTAAAGTACATTCCTTGTCCACAGTATATTTAAAAAAAAAAGTTTTCTATTGATGTTGATGATAATTTGCGGCAGAATGGGCTACGGGAAAAGGGAAGGTAGCAATACACCACTGTGAACACATCATGTTGAAGATCTACCGTTAAAAACACCAAACAAGGGACCTATGGGTCACTATGCTCAGCTGAAGTTGACCTTGAAGGTAAAAATCTAAAATAATATCAAATGGAGATGCTGTGTAAGAGGAAGAGGTAATAAAGGCCATGATTGGTTTATATGATTGGTTTGTATTGATGAGCAAGAAATTGTTGCAAATAATATTTTGTGACCTAACCATGTGTTTCCTAATGCTGAAATTGAAGCATGTGAGCAGTTTGTGAACAAATGATCTGTAATATTACCATGATCATTAGTTGGCTTTTTGATTAACTGTTGACATTTCAGTAGTTTACACATTTGTTCAACTGAATCTATTTTTTGTATAATATATATTATTAAATATAAATGTATTTTTTAAATGAAATTTATACAGTTGAAATATAACTAATTAACAACATAAAACAGGGCAAACAAAGCCTGATCTCAAATTCTGCTGAGGCAGGAAAATAATGAACAAATGTTCGTATTAAATCCTCATTTTTTTATTACATCAATTTTTTTTATTATAAGTTTATATTTCTATACATTTCCAATATAACATATATATCCGAATAAAAAAGTTGATTCATAATTCTTAATTGCATCATCATAAATCTCAATCTTGTCAGATAACACCACATCATGCATACAAATGTTTATTTATTTTTTACCACAAAAATATATCTTTTAAATCTGCAAAACAATAAATATCTTAAAATAATACTTGATTTAGATTTCACAATTTTTAAATGTGTCTTTATTTATCCATAATGTGCTTCATATTTTATAAATTTAAGCATACTGATGGGTTCAATTATATTTGTTAAAATCATTTAAAAGAAAATTGATTTCTTTAAAAATGCCACATTACACAACATTGCATCTTCTTGATTACACCTTGAATTACCTTTTCAAGGAAAGTTTTTGCATATCGGAGTGGAAACAGCATTACAATGAAGGAGATACAGTGAAAACAATAACAATTATTACTGCATAACACTTGGTGGGTTGGGTTTGCGTTGGGGGGGGGGGGGTTATTGGGATGGTGATATGAGAATAACTGTACACCTGTCACAGCAGGGGATCTCCCCCAGTGACTGTAACAAATCAGAAACCCTGGCATAGCTGACTTCCATTGACCCGGAGTGGGACCCTGCATCTGTAATCTGTAATCAAAGCAAATGACTACAACAGAGCCTCAAGAAAAAATCAATAACTAGCCTAATTTTCAAGCTTTTATTTTCAACTTTCAGATTTAAACAAATTAAATATTTATGTTTACATGCTGTGAAAATTGAATCAATGGTACTAACAGAAAAAAAACGTGCCATGGTCAAAGTTGGGCAAAATTTAAGGTACTGATTTTATTTTTATGCGAATAACTTAAAAAATTTACAAAATTCAGATCTAATTTTGGGTAAACAATTGAATCTTAATTAAACATAGTAATATACTTGGGAAAATAGACTCTAGTTTCAAAATTTTTCATGTTAAGTGAGTAAATATTTTTCCTGGTTTTTTACAAAGTCCATTATGTTTGGGCCAATAACTTAAAGAATTTATACTTAACAGACTTAATTTCTGGCATGTACATAGAAACTATACAGAGGAATATTTATGGTAAATATGAGGAAAAACATATGAGTGGTTTTGATATTAGGCAGTCCTGAAGTGTGAAAATAGGTTTTTAATAAAAAAATGAGGTTTTTCCTTAATTTCTCAAAGGAACGAAGTCGCAAAGACCCAGTTTTCGGCTTGGTAGGAGATCTTGGGGACATCTAACATTATGCTGAATTTTGGATTCCTAGGTCTTACGGTTTCAAAACGTGCCACATCTACGGACGGACGGACGGACGGACAGACGGACCGACGACGGACAATGGACCACGACTATAGCTCAGATGACTTATAGTCAGCTGAGCTAAAAAGCATATTACTTCACCATTGCCCTTGAATCTCGATTTCAATGAACATCTTAATTTCTGACCAAAGTTATGATGAATACATGTACTGAATCTTGCCCCATCTGGAGGCCACACTTAAAACTAACCTGATCATCACCTAAAATTAATGAAGCTGTAGCAGCACCACCTGGCCTTGCTCAGCCTGACTTCTCAACTAAAGGAAATTTTGTGATCAGTAGCTTAATCAAATATTAATGCACAATTGGACCCTTAACGTGAAAGAGGAGGAAATGTTGCCATGGAAACCTAACATCCTAACCATTATGTCGAGAAACCCTAATGTTTCCTCCACAGGTTGCAGAAGTGTGTGCAAGAATGTGCAAGCATGTTGCTGTTACTATGCATGGTTACTATTGGTATTCTAATTAGTAAAAACTGACATGCTTATGGTTTCCATGGCAATAAATTACAACAGTAAGCGTTAAAAGTTCCTCCTGCACATCTCAAATGGCACCTGTAGGAAAATAGTTCCTACTCCCAGGTTGCACATTTATAAATAAAATGCAGGACCAACCAACCTGGCCGCGTCAATGTGGTGGATGCTTGCGAGAAGTTAACAGTTGCAAAATCAACCACTAGATGGTGCTAGTACAACAATTTATAATAATACAGACAGGCTCTGAAAACTGTGTCTGGTGTGAGGCAGTATGACAAATCTGTCTTGGATAACCATTTACCCAAATGTCAAACAATAACAAGTTTTGCCTCAATATGTCCTTTGCAGGACATCTCATAATTTTCAGGGAGAGATCAATGGCCAAGATAACAATGACAGCACTCTTTTTTGAACAAGAAGGAAGGCAAACATAATTCAGTATTTATGATAATTTGTTACCACAAAGCTTTAGGGTTTCTTTTTTATAAAATGGGTTCAAGAGAAATCAAGAAGTCATTTTATTCCACAAGTTCTGGAACTAACATCTCGATCTTTGACTTGGGAGACACAAGATTGGACAGGCCCTTTTCAATATTATTGCCAAACATTGTGAACTTTACTAAATTTACTAAATTTTAATAAATGAACCATCACAGTCACAGACAGTAGTAACTGACCTGATCAGCCAGCAATTACTCTTGAAACATTAATTTGAGATGGTTAGAATGATAAGTACCTTGTCTGAATCCTATAGTTTTTATCAAAACGATCAGACAAGGGGATTAAAATCTAGCCAGGAAGAGTAGAGTTCAGGCCCCGAGCTAGTCATGTTGATCTCAATATAGGACCAGCACCGAGCCAACGCAAAGAGATCCCAGATCACTTTCAGATCGCCCCGCACCAATACCAGGATGGAAAGACGGACGACCCAGCAGAGCCTGTATGGTCATTTTGACATCACCTGAACTTTCCCCTGTGGATCCCAAGTCTACATCCTCACTGACAGATATCCCATGTGGTCTTCTCACCTGAGCCTCTGAATTATTCATTTACTTGTTTGTCTAGTAAAAGTATGCTGGGTATTTTATAATGCGCCAAATATCAATTATAACTGATGATTGGTTGGTTGGTGCAAAACAATCAGAACATCTATGTTGCAGTTCCATATGGATTACTTTGTTTAGCAGGTTTTGTGATGAGGGAGTGAATGCTTATGTTTAGTTCATGCGAGCAACTCGAGAAAAGTGTGTGTGTAATAAAAAGAAATTATATCCAAGGTTACTACACAGTGACACATTATTATGTCATATGTAGACTACAAAATTTGGCCATCCTTAAAAAGTTCTGTGTTGGGGCTAACCCGGCCGGTCGTGTTTTTTGGCTGCGGCTGGAATTTTTTTTTGACATATCTGCAAATCGATATTTTTATATGATCTGCCGCAAGCACCTGGGCCCGTAAAAATCTGCCTTCATGTGCTAGAAAAATAGTCCTTCTATTACATTTTTAGATGCTCTTAATTTCCATAATGAAAGGTATTACCCAACGTTGCCGATCGTTTAATTTGAGCCCTAACAATTAGTCAGGTTGTGCCTATATATATACACGTGGAACAGTCGCTACACTCGTGCGCGAGAGTAGATAAACTGCCGGGAAACCGCCATCAAATTTCGTTGTTCTGGCGAAACAGGCTGAAAAAAAAATAGTGAGCAATTAGAAATGGTTCTTATTTGATTTCAAATAAAGCGGAAGCTTACCGCTGTCGCATTAACTGATTAAATGAAAGTTCTCTCGACATTCATACTGTCAACTGACCAATGTTGGCATTTAAACCATGTGACACGTTGATTTGCATAAACACGTGCCTGGCCCACACAAACGTTCTTGTGATTGGCGGAGCGGTCACACGTCATACCAGAGAGCCAATAAGAGGTCCATAGTAAAAGTTCACCCCATATGACTTCATTCATCACTATTTTGGCGGGAAAATGTTCACTGACATTGTGTCGCTTACGCTGGTTATAATTTTTCAGCAACACTCACGGTGGCACCGTGAGTAGGCCAGGCCTATATCAAGCAAATGAAGCGGGCCTATTTAATGGAATCTGCAACTGACGATGTGTAAGGCACAATCTCCACAAATCAGATGTTTGGTATTACAAGAATTGTGTGATTTTGTCAGTTATGTGGCGATCATGACAGGGTTTTGCGAGATGTCTGACGCATCGTTTCTACCGGCCGCAGCTGATCAGAACAGGCATAACATATAAGCGACTGTCTTTTTTTGGTTGTGTTTCTTTTTAACTGCCTTTGTAAATTTATTTCATTTTATTAATAGCTTTACATAATAAACAGATATTTCCTGACCTTACGGCATTTCTTGTTTAGACATAGATGAGACAGAGATCAACATTGCTCGCTCAGTCTTTAACTACAGAAAAATACTAGAATATCAGCAAAAGCTGACAAAAGCCCTCAGCCAAAAGGGCAGTATTTATGGGTGGTAACAGTAACAAGTATTCATGTAATATTTGTTCTCACATGGATGTATATCTGTACATATGTCTTTTGTTCAAGTTGTGAATTGGAACTAGAGAGGTATGAACTTTGTAAGTCTGGCCCCAGTCTTTGTGAGTCATGCAGCACTTACGAGATCATCAAGGCCAATGACCATTCCATATTCCAACACAATCCATCCAGTGGTTCCTTAGAAATAAGCTCCTAAGTTTTTTTCTATTATAAGCTCTGTGACCTTGGGTCATCCATCGTGGAACTTGACCGAGATTTTGTTGATATGTATCAGCACCAAAGAAATGAGATTTCTGTGTTGAATACTTTTGGAGATATCCTCCTCACATGGTAAATGTTAACACACGCCGGTTATTTTCTATAATTCGCTCTAAAATGTCAAGAAATAAGTCAAGGTCACCCATCTTTGAACTTGACCAAGATTTTGTTTGTATATACATCAACACCGAAGAAATAAAATTCCTCATCAGGGTACCGACATCCAATATATGGTTTCATCTTTCAAAGAGTACAGTTTTACATACATTTATATAAACATTTTATATATTCTACTACCTTATTAGGCATTGACTATTACTAAAGAGTTCATTTATTACCGTCCTTCTTAATTATACCTCTTCACTTGCAAAGGAAATCTCAAACTGCACTCATTCCTACAATGCTGGCACTCGCATACAACACAAAATAAAATTGTCTGCAAATTCATGTGAGATCCAGAACAAGGCTTACAGGCCTAATGCGAACCTGTGCAATGGGATATACATCAGTTATAATGCTTCCATGATAACATGCTTGACCATTATTGGAAAAGTACTTGATAACTTTTCAAATACGTGAATGTTTGACATGTACATGTTCAAAGCATGTACTAAAACATTTTAAACCCAAGTACAGGATTTTAAGCCTGTAATAAAACACAAAATCTGTTCAGAGATACCTTGTTGTGCATGTTTCAATGGTATCGAGGTAAGGAATGAATGGAGTACAGGTATGTAATTTGACATAAACCTCGCATATGCTAATATCCGGTAAAAAAAGGTGTTGTAAACTGAAGATCCTCCTTTAAAAGAAATATTTTTTTTCCTCCCTACCTGATGACTTTTTTTGGACCAATGTTAGCCCCAACACAGAAATTTTTAAGGATGGCCTTATTACATGTATCAGTAAACACGTAAGCCTGCACATCAGCTGAGACAGTGTTCAGGTGTGTATACACCCAGAAATGCAAAGTCCTCAACAAACAATTAATTCTGGTTACTGGTTGGTTGACAACCAATCCATTTTTAATGATGATTGATCAAGAAAATACAACTGAATGAGTCTTGAAACTGACCCCTAACACTAATACCGGGATGCTGAGCGACACTCTGCTGGAATTAAAATCATCACCTGATAGTGATTTAAAATTAATTAATATTAGACACATAAAATATGTATCATTTGAAACCTGGTACCAGTAAAGGGTTCTTTCAGATGAAATATGTTAAAATGAAATTCATATTCACTTTAATTTTCAAAAGCTATTTTAATTATTAAATTTTTTTAAAAGAAAATTTCTTTCAGTATGCTTAACAGCTACAGTAACATTTTAATGATTTTACTGAGCAAATTTTAAGCAACCATCTTTTGCTGGGCTAACATTTAAATACACAACTAATAAATTCTGTTAATCAATCGGTTGAGGTCACCTGACATTTTACTGATGCTCAATAATGAAATTGCAACCAATTCTAACACTGCTGGAATGCAGAGGAAGTTTATACCAAACCAGATGTAACATACATCCATATACACAGGACATATTATATCATATACACATCAAGTGCTGGATTTACTATTGGTTCCCAACAGGGCAAACCTTCATCAATTTAACATCCAATAAACATTGAGTGTTAGTGTTGCTATTTCATGATCTAAATAATTTATTTAATGATAAGCTCTGTAAGGGTAGAACTAGCTGCCTAAAAGCGAAAGGTCATTCACTTTGTAAACAAGCTGCATGTTTAATAAGACACTTGACTATTTTAATGGCACTGAATAAACTTTAGGCAAGCTGCTCTACGATTAACACTAAAAATAATGATAGTAACAAGGCTATTACATTTCAGGAGCATTGATAACACTACCAGGCAACTATATGGTGCTACAAAGAATGAAGAAATAAGTTAATATTTATGGCCACAATGAGCTTGCCAGTGCCACTAGGCAATGGGATAACTTGAAATCCCCCCCCCCTCCCCCTCCCCCCCAACACTCAGTTATTTATAATGAGTAACAAACACCCAAATGCTCCTAAGAAATGGCTTCTTAAAAATACAATGGCCAAAGATTCTGGCCATTCACAAACAAAATCAATTCTTCACAAGCTGTTAAAACTTTGCTCTTCTTTGAGACCTGAAGATCTGAACGACTGCAGGGTAGGGCAGCCCGCCTAACCCTGGTAGGGCTGGGACAATAACCAACAAATATGATTATGACAGTATCTGATAGCTGCAATATTTGCATTGTTAACTTCCCTATCATTGTGACATTGTTTATTCAAATGATCATATATATGTGCTTTTGTCCACATAATTGGTTTATAAAGAAACATGCCGTATAAGGATTATTATCAAAAGACAATGGCACCACAAGGGCCTTTCTCTATTATGAAAATCAACTTTTTTCAAGGACATCTGTTAAATAACAAATCCCATGAAATTCTTTCTTCCCCAAAATTTGGTTTCTGTAGTGGGTCACTACTGACCGTGCCGTTCTTTCCACCTTCTGTGTTTCTGCACTATGGGTTAAATTTGGAACAGCTGATTGTTGGTTAAGGTTTCCCTCTACCAACCAGCCCTGGTTACCCTGTGTATATATCCTGTATGGTGACCGTTTCGAGGATTCACAGAATGTCATACATCTTGAAATAGGGTGCTTGGAGACACCAAATCAGAGACATTAAGTTGATTACTGGCCCCCATTTATTGTTGTCTTTTCAGCCAAGCAAAAGGTGAGAGCAGAATCCGGGAGACATGGGGCCTGCTACTTCGATTGCAAGCATGTTCGCTTAACATTCCTTGAACAGCTCGATCTAAAGCTGATCCTTTCTCCGGATTGGCCTGAATGGGAACCTTGGTGACTCCGTTGTGTGGTGATAAAAGAATGAAACACAGAAACAAACTCAGTTAAATGTGTAACAGAAAGGGGCTGGAGGTTATGTCATAATGGAGCTGGGCCAAGTGTCTTTCTGGTCTTATGTTAGTGTGCCCATGCCCACCTTGCCAAAAGGGCTGGGCACCTTGGCGCCGGACAGCTGACTATTGGTACTTACCGAATGTGGAGGCTTGGAACGCAACCATTTCAAGGATATGGAATGGGGCAGTCGATTCCAGTACCAACCAATAGTCCTGAAACTGTCAGGAAGGCGGAGCTACCGCCTACTGGAGTGGTTTTAGCTTGATGTTTAGCTCCAAACATTGAGCAATCTATTTTTCACATCCTTCAGACGACAGATTATGAACTGAGTGTTACCAGGTAACCTGTAAATAACTGGGTGTCTTAGTCCCAGCATGGTTTCCTCCTCTGCACCATGGGTGGAAAGTGACCATACACAACAGGTAACCAAGCAGGGTTGGCTAATAAAGAATATGTTACCAACAGAGAGCTGTTCCAAATTTTACCTGTGTTGCAGAAACACCTAAGATAGAAGGATTAGCACGACAAGTGTCGTGTTCTAAGAGAACTCAGGGATATTGCAGCATATAGGTTGTCCTAGAAACATGGTGGGAAGCACTGATAATCGATATATGATGACAACTGCTGGAGTTGCTGCGTCAGATGAAAAATCGTCATCATGGTATATTGTGTATTGGTAGAATAGAAAACACACAGGTCGGCACTTCAAAACACTTCTAATTTCTATCACTATATACATCCTGTGGTCAGATTATCCTTTTGAACTGAAACCGTAAAACAGCAAAATGCCTGGAGTGTGAGAATCCTGTTTTGATATCCAACCATCCTGCATACCATCAATATCATCAGTAAAAGGTTTTCCAATATACATGTATATAGCATCCAGCAGATGTACATATGCAACTGAAATCCAATTTTAGTCGGGACTGGATTCTAGTAAAATGCACTACCTAATCTGTGAACTTATAAAACACTTCACCTGTGATCTCAGTGAAGTGGGTTCAAGTCTGACAGTGGCAGAACATGGTTACAGTAGGTCATTCATGCCCATGCACATAGCAGATGACTGCCTCACCAGAAGATGAGAGAAAAGATGGAAAATGAACATGGGCCAAAAATGTTTAAAAAACCAGCTTCAACATGTCTAGAGTAGAATATCATTGTGATGTATAGCACAAGTGCAACAAAACACAGTCTTGCACCTGACTTGAAGATGACACGTGGAATGTCATGTGGCATGAATGGTAATATATGTAAAGCCAGGCAAGATATATTTCCAGTAAATACTCAGTAAAACTGAGATGGACTGTCATGTAGTTGAGCTCAACATAAACCAGAATGAGTGGATTTGGATACAAAGGAGCTGGCATTAAGAATTTGGATGCAACATGACATGGTGTAAATGAGATTACAGTAAACTAGTTGTCTACTGTGAAAAAATTCCAGTTGATGTGTGTTGTGCCTCAGCAACAGACATTTTTATCCACGGTAATGGCCAGTTGACAGAAACTCCTCCCCTCTGCTATACATATCTACGCATGTTGAAGGCATGTACATGTCAAGGCCCAGATCCCGATCTGGACCAATCGGCAATTGGTCCAGACCAAATCCTGATCGGGGTTTGGGCCTGACCAGATGCCGATCGGGATCTGGTCTGGACCAATCGGCGATTGGTCCGGACCAGGTGCCGATCAGTATTTGGTCCGCCCCAAACCCTGATTGTTAACTTTTAGGAAAGAGAATGAGTTCCTGTCTGAACTTATCAAGGTTCATGTTAGCCCAGACCTAGATTCAAAGCATGTCTATATCCCTGACAGGATGTCTGAAATTATAACTTGATAAGCAATGACAAATGTTAATTTAGTTTGTAGTCAGTGTTAATTATTCTATCTTAATAACTTAATTAATATTTAAGTTTGAATTAATTGAGTGATTATATTTATTGTAACTATTTTTCAAGTCCTTGTATTAATTTTCAAGATGAATTATTATTTCAAGTATTTTCATCAGATTGTTTATTCAATTTTTATATAATAACTGAACTAGTTTAAGCTGACTCGCTGTGTAAATAAGTGTATATATATTTGAAGCGTTTTGTAGGAAGAATAAATTGTTAGATGGATGACATATATAAGAAGTTAATTATCATATGAAGCTTTCAGTCCCCAGTTTTCAAATATGGATATTCTTAACTTGTATCAACTCATAAACAGCTTACATTCAAATGAAAAGTCCTGATTTCATAAAACCAACCATTTATAACTTCTCTTATCAACATTTTCAACTAAATATATGTATATATTCATGTTTTTATTACATTATAAATATATATAAAATCATATTGTTTTTCACAACTTGGTTTATTATTTTCATGTTTTAACCTTATGGAATATAATGTTTACGGCCAAAGCCTGCTCTAGTCTGCCATGGAATCTCAATCAGGAACTGGTCCAGACAAGATCCTGATCAGGGTTTAGGCCAGACTTAATCCCAATCGGGATTAGGTCTGGACCAATTACTGATTGGTCTGGACCAATCGCCGATTGGTCCAGATCGGGATCTGGGCCTTGACATACACTATATGTGAACATTCTCTAATGTGCTATAGATCTGAATAAATGGCTAATGATGAAACCAAAACCGTCTTCTATGTTGTGAGGGTAGATCAAGACATGGTGACTGCTTTTTCTGAATCAGTACTTTATTCTTGCTCTCTTTTGATGTACCTGGAAGGCTGAAATGGCCCCTACAGCTGGACCTGAATGGCAATTTGAGAAGCAATCAATACTTCATCACATCTTACTGTTTTAATCAGTTCAGTTGTTGGACCTTGACAGGCTGCAGGATTTTAACTACCGCATCCCCCAATGTCACAGATCATGCACTCATACCACTGAAAATGAGCCAGTCTGAATAATTCTACAAAGAAGACTTCGAAAGCCTTGGTACCACAGTACTTGTATGGGACTAACTTAAAAAATTCAATAACAACATTTACAGAAAAAAAAAACACTTTAAATGACAGCACCTAGCAAACCTGTGACAGACCAATTACATTTCTTTTTGTTCATGAGCAGAGAAAACAGACAAACAATTACTGAAGTCCAACATAATTTGATCAATTAAATAAACCATTTCTCAAGAGAATGCTGCAGTGAATATGGTTCTTTAAACTCCCACAGAAATGCAACACATAACAACCTAAACACTCTGTCTAATAACAGCTGGATGTAATGCTCAAACCAATGAGAGTTCCATCAAACTATACTGTTGTGTGAAAACAAACCTGAAAAGCAACCCAAGAAACATATAATCACAGAGTTCCATATAAATAGCAGTATTATAAATACCAAACTCCAAGCACTAGCCATAAGTGACATACACATGAGCTGTAAATGTTAATCTTAATGTAAAACATTTTTATGGCTCAAATAAAATTTCACATAAAAAAATTTGAAACCACGGGTTTCTGAATAATTTACAAACAAAAAAAGAAAGGAAAAACACTAAATTCATGTACAGCTGACATGTAAACAGGCAATATTTTCTCTGTCAGGTGTGTTGGGGGGGGGGGGGGGGCTGCATACTGTCAATTAGTGACATACAAGTGCAGTCACTCAAACAGACTCGACATGTTGAATACACACCACAAACCTGTCAAAATTTGATACAACTCCAGATGGAGCACAACAAAACGTGAGCAGGTTTACGGCTGGTTCATATGTACACAGTAAGAAGATAGTGAGGTAGGGGTACAACGTTAAACCATCCATCAATAATCTTGGAAGAAAAAGCAATCCTGATCAACTTTGCCTTCGCTGACCCGACCAGGAAAATGGCTGGCCCGCATTGGGATACTCACTTATAGTTTTCATGCCTCCAAAAGATGTATTCCCAGGTTTTCCACCTTCAGCGAATGAAGTAGTTCTTGGCCTTCCACTCATCGTACGCTCATGAAACTGGTTTTTAGGTAATTTTCCCGTTTCAACAGCGGCAGTCACATTTCAGATTGCAAGATCTGTCACCGTTTCGCCTGAAAATTCACAGGGGTAGGCCTCGGAATATGGGCTTAAAAATTCCACTTCTGACAGAATTTCCAGGAATTTTTCTACATATAAACTATGTTCAGGGCCTTATCTTACATACGGACTGGTTAAATAGTTGATCTGTTCTCACATTAGGTAGATCCAGGCATATATTCGCGTCGAACACGGTACTATCCCCTGTTTGGCCCTACAATCGTTTCCAATGGCTGTTGCATTCGTACAATGACGATGTAATCCATGCTCGTAGCGAGCACTCGGCAAATCTCGTAACCAATCAGAATCTTATTTGGAAACTCGGGATAAGTGTCGGGAAGACTCGTGTACGTCCGTATCCGCCTGATCCCAGAAAATCGTGACGTCAGAAGTCACATGATAGTGACGTAGGCGGGATGCGAGGACTTGCTGAAACCACTGTTATCCATAATATCTCCTATTATCACTCAACTGATTTGACCTGATTCCATGGTTTCACTTCATACATACGTAAGTAATCAAACTGAAACCAACACATGCGCCTAACAAGAATATTATGCTACGATTGAAATCGAAATGAGGTCCCCAGATTGGTTTATACTCTGTCAAAGGAATTGTAATTTATCAATTTCATGGATATCTCTAATCATACCAAGACGTGTTTGGAGTCTTGCCCATAAGTTAACCCACGCAGTTTTTGTTTCTTGGGTCAGTATGGTAACTAAGTGAATCAGCCAAGCAACAAGAACCACAACAGACAGTTTAACATAAATCACACACATGTATACATCACTCCTGGTTACAATCCTACAATGTTGGCTATTAATTCCTATCATATTTTCAATTTATATATGGTAACTGGAAAAAAAGTAAAACTTAACTAAACGTTTAAACCTTTAGTTAAAGGGAGAATATTAAAAAAAGCAGATAAAGGATTCAGGAACCCGAGCATTATATCAGGGTTTGGTTTTATCCGGTTAAAACTTGTTTAATCCAGGACATTGGATAAAACTGGTTTTAGCCAGTTTAATCCAGTTTTATCCAGACTATACAGGATTAAACTGGAATTCTACTGGATCAATCTAAGAATCACCTTGTCAAATTTTATTTAAATTACAATTTATGTTATTCAGGATAAATAATTAAAGAAAGGTTTTTAATATATTAATAATGTAAAAGCTTGATATTTAATTGGCAAGTTCCTCCAGGTTCAGGTTTCACCTTTGTCAGCAGCCTTTGTAGCTTAGGGTCCGCCTAAACACCCAAAACACCTTTGTTTTGGGTACGTGTGACGAAACACCACGAAACACCCTTTTAAAATTGTTCTTGAAGCAAAACACTGGTACCAGTTAATAAATCATCATCTGTTGCATATATTAATGCGATATTGTGCCACTATTCTGTAAAATAAAAGAAAGCAATGGTGTTTTGTACAACTGACAAGTGCGCTGCCTGATTGCGACTTGCGCCGTTAGGGGGCAGGGTCATAGCTGGCATTAATGGCTGCAGTGTGCGCCGGTGAACCGACCATGGCACGAAACACTCATTTTTATCTTTATGTCATAAATTTATGAAACAAAATTGCAGATATATATCCATAGGATGATTATTTATTGATTGGTGTTACGTTTTGGGTTCAGGTTTGAAGTTAAGTGGGTGTTTTGTGATGTTTCGTCACAGATACCCAAAACATCGGTGTTTTGGGTGTTTAAGGGGACCGTTAGCTTATGCTGTGTTACTCTTCTAGCTGATTGTCATTAGGATGTATAATCTTTATAGCATCTTCCTAAGCCACTTAAATTAACTTAAAGCCAAGGGCAGGCTTCAGGATGACATTTGCAGCCCACTGTCAGTAACTTTTGGGGAAACTAGAGTCCAGTAGAGGAGGATGCCTGAATGACTTTGATCCAATGGAGGTTTCTCCTCTCAGGCTGTCATGACTAACCCACATTCAGAGAAAACAAAAGAGTTCATTTCTGATGGCACCTATAGGTTGCTTCAAGTGTATCCACTTCGTTTGCAGATCCAGATACGAATAAACTAGTCCACCTTTTCTACACAAACTCGTTTCGTAGTGTTGTTCACTCCGCCAGACCCGTAATACCACATGGGTCACAGTAAGTCCTATTTAACACCATTACAGCAATTTAATTTGATAGACATGGCATAAAATATACTAGGACATAACGCTGCCATACATTGATTACTGATAATGTCTCTTCTCAACATACTTGATGTTTAGATGTGTTCCAACAAAATATTTAGAAAAGAGTTTTACATATTTAAGGAGGTTTTGGTTACATTTTGAGCATACCCTTATTTTTTTGGGAAAAAAAGCAAGAGATAAAAGTATTTTTAGTCCTCTGTAATTTTGTAACTTGAAAGGTACCACTGAAGGAAAAAACAGTTTCACTTAATTAGAGTCATTTTGTCATCTTCTGTATCATGTGGCTCCAGGTTATTATAACTTTAAAGAAATAAGTTCCACTGGATCATCAGGTGATGCTTTGATATTTGGAACTTTATTTTTTTCACTATTCTTGTCCACCACACACATTGACTGGGGAGTGTAAAATTTATGCTGATTGTCATGTATTCATATTCAAGGAGTGTAAAATTTAAATTGATTGTATTGTATTCAGAGAAAGTAAAGGAAGTTTATTGAAATTGTGAAAGAGGCAGAGCTTAATGAGCATTTTCACTGCCCCATGTGGGGTTTCATCATGTCCAGACAAGTGAGCCATGCAGTGACTTAATTACTTATTGTAATTTACACAATAGCACAGTTGTATCTCATTAGTGTAGGTGAGTTAATTAACAAGGTGTTTTCTGAAAGCAGTTCTGTTTAATGTATCTGGTTGTAACTTGCCAGAACTTGTTCTATCTGATTAGGGGAAGATATAAGAACTATAAACTGTCCAAACTGGTAACACAAAATTTGGAAAGGTGATAATAACATTTTAAAAAAGAAAGTAATTAAATGTCATTGAGCACAAATTCCACCAGGAACCATATCAAACTTAATATATATTAGTCACTAGCTGTTATGGTTCAAATCTCCTTGTCAGACTACCTCTTGACAAAAGCTTCAAGGAGACACTGGGTTTTCACACACCATGTCTGTATCTGTACACATCTCACCACAAACAGTTCAAAGATGGAGCCATGTTGGGTTCAACTGTGACTTAAATTGAAATGAAAATTTTTCAAATGCTGTAAGAATGATCAAGTACACTTACAAAGGCATTCCGAATTTATCTCCATTTTGCTACCTTACATCAAGATATATACATGTGCGTATTATCTAATGAGCTACTTTAAACTGTCATAGTAGAATATTTTTTAAAAATTATTACATGATTTTGATTGAAGTTCTCTTTTGTGTTTATTATTCTAAAATAGCATTGTGGAACTGCATTTGCATTTGAAAATTACCTGTTTTTCAGTTCAATGGTAATATACAGGTACAGAGTATCATTAAGGCAGTATTGAAGTCTGAATTAAGAAGAACATTTTCAAGTGCACTTACATTTGGGCCCAAGCCTGGAAGTAAAATTTTATTTGATTTTGCCTGTGATGCTCCGTTCACAATATGTTGCAGAATCAGGGTTATAATGTGATAAACACCACATTATTTTATGATAATAAAAAGTCAAAAAAAAATTAAAATTGGGACTTCCCTGTTAAAATTGTTTTGTCTGGTCGTGTCTGCTAGGATTATTGTCAACAAGCTATCTAGCCATGTAATTGTCTGTCAATATGTGGCTCAGTTTTGCCTATTGCTTATGGATTTATTAAAGCAGTTAATTGAACCATAGGCCTTTTGTGTTAGGTATTGAGGACAAGGTTTCTTAATCCCTACTGATTTAAAAGAACTGGTATATATTGTGTACTTTTATCATATCTTCAGTATTGTATCTTCACTAAATACCCATTGAGTGGCAAAAGTTTCTTTGAACTAGCTGTTGTTCTTAGTTGTTGTGTGATGACCCAGTTGATAACTTATTTCGTCCCCCCCCCCCTAAAAAAAAAAGGATGACAGCCAGTATAGTTTCTGTCAGATTGTGTCAGCCTGGTGATATTGGTCATCCAGGTAGGCAGATGTGAACTTTGAGACAAAGGGAGAAATCAAATGAAGAAACTTAGCACATTAATAAGTGATGATGGTGATGATGATGATGATGATGATGAGAAGATAAAGATAATTGAATCCCTGTGTTTTTTCAGGGAGAAGACTGATATGGAAGTTCACTGTTGAACAGAACATTGAGTACGGAATGGTGTTTGGTAATAAATCCAAAGAAGGACAGTCTGTGAGGCATCTTATGGAAAAAAGATAATGTTTGACCCAGCCCCATGACATTCATCCATTTTCTGCTGTGGATGTATACCTGAACTGTTGTAATTGTTTGAAATAAAGATGGCAGCAGCTCCCACCAGCCCTTATGGAACATTCTCTGACGATGATGTGAAGGAGAAGCCTTCTTTCTCACAGAAAGCATCCTCAAAGAAAATACCCTTTGTACTGTCCAAACCTGATGATCCAGTGCTTCAGGTGCCTGCTACAATCAACCAGTACCTTCGAGATTACCAGCGTGATGGAATACAATTTTTGTATGACCATTATGTGAAGAACGAAGGCGCCATTCTGGGGGATGACATGGGGTTAGGCAAAACAATACAGGTCATTGGCTTTATGTCTGCAGTTTTAAAGAAAACAGGCACTGATGTGGATCTGCTTAAACAAAGACCAATGTTTATCCGAAAAATGTCTGATGCAACTTTGGATGAGGAGGAAGAGAAACAAAAGCGACCATTCCTCATCATAGGTCCCGCCAGTGTGTTGTATAATTGGGTCGATGAGCTTGATGTGTGGGGTTACTTTTCTGTTGGAAAGTTCCACCAGAGTCACAAGAGGGAAACTTTGGCCTTGCTTGAAAAAGGTCGTTTGGATGTGGTAGTGACCACGTTTGAAACTTGTAGGGATCATGTTGAAGAGTTAAATGCTTTCAAATGGAGTGCTGTTATTGCTGATGAAGTTCATAAAATCAAGGGTCTCAATGCAGAAATAACAGGAGCGCTGAAAAGGTTGAGATGTAAAAGACGCTTTGGTTTGACAGGAACATTGTTGCAGAATAACTTGACTGAAGTTTGGTGTATTTTAGACTGGATTGTTCCAAATCGCTTGGGTACACTTGCAAATTTTGTTGAGAAGATCGCTAAACCAATAGAATTAGGGCAGAGACATGATGCTACAAAACGTGAACTTGCTGAGGGCAGGAAAGCTATGGAAGAACTAGCAGCTGTGAAAAATCAGTTCATGATTCGAAGACTCAAAACGCATATTGCAGATCAGCTGCCCAAGAAAGAAGAAATGGTTGTGTACTGTAAGTTAACAGACCTGCAAGTCAGTGTATATAAAGCTCTGTTAAACCAAGCAGACATGAAGCTCATCTTGAACCAGCACAATCTTTGTGACTGTGGACGGAAAAGAACTCATGGTAAATGTTGTTACAAAACCAATAAGGAGGGTCAAAAGGTGGCAGGCCTTACATTTATGTATATGCATCTGCTGCTGAAAGTAGCCAATCATGTGGGATTATTGCTACCTGAGAAAACAGGAAGTGATAATCAGAGAAAATATGCCATAGCTGTATGCAAAGAAGCTTTGATTGGTCATTCAGAGTTTGTACAGCAAGCAAAAGAAGCTTCCTTCAGGACCTTGTCTGACCCCAAACACTGTGGGAAAATGAAGGTCTTGCAAGGACTCCTAAAGGTTTTCCGAAAGCAGGGTTGTAAAGTGTTATTGTTCTCCTACTCCGTTCAGTTACTGGATATTTTGGAGCACCATGTGATGTGCTCAGGGTACGAATATCGCCGGCTGGATGGCAGAACTAGTAATGTTAAACGCATGCAGATTGTTAGAGAGTTCAACAAGGATGCAAACATTTTCTTGTTCTTGGCTTCCACAAAAGCAGGAGGTATTGGTCTGAATCTCACAGGTGCCAATGTAGTAGTGATTTATGACCCTAACTGGAACCCAACACATGATCTACAAGCTCAGGACAGAGCCTATCGTTTGGGTCAAGGACGTGATGTCAGAATTTATCGTTTGATATCTTCAGGTACCATTGAAGAAAATATCTACCTCCGACAAGTGTACAAACAACAGTTGGACAATGTTGCTGTGTCAGAGGTTAATGCCAAAAGATACTTCCATGGTATCCAGGGTGACAAAAAGAACAGAGGTGAACTCTTCGGCATTGAGAACATGTTTAAGTTGCGCACTGGAGACAGTTGTTTGACCTCTGACATTATCAGCCGCAATGAGAATGTTGAGGGTTTGGTTGCTGGAGTTCAAATGACAAAATACATCAATCAGAAGTCAGTCAGTGATCAGTCTGATAGCGGGGCTATGGATGGTCAGGTATCTAGAAAAATGCAACACACAAGAAAAAATGAAAATGATGACCAGTTTGGGCTTCATCATGTGTATAACACATTAATGGTGGAGTCAGATGAAGATATTGAAATTGATGAATTTTTAAGTGAAGAAGAAAGTTTTAATACCAAATTAGAAAAAATCAAGAAAAAATCTGAAGGGATGAGGGCCAAACCCATGTCACATACTAAAGACAAAAGTTGCCAGGGAGACAGCAATAACATGAAACAAAAGAAGATGCAAACTGAATATATTGAAGACTCTGAGGAAGGGAGCTCACCAAAGCCAAGCACATCCAATATAAGAAAGAGACACTGTTTACATTCATCATCAGAAGATGAGAAAGAGGTTGAATCTGGAAAAACTCTAAACTACAGTAGCAGGGGAAGAAAGAGAACTGCGAAAGGTACTGGTGAGGTAAAGAATAAGAGTGCAAAAGTGAACTTCACTGCCATAAAAGTTAAGCGACCATCCTTGGATTGGTGTTCCTCAGATGAAGAAGATCTTGGAAAGGCTACAGCAGGAAAAGGGAAAGTTCCTGCAAAGAAAGTTAAGAGTGATGATAAAGGTGGTACAGGTGTAATGGTAGACATGGCACAGACCTTGGAGAGCGTGAGTGATGTACTGATGCAGTGTAGTGTGGTCCATACTCACCAGAATAGTAAACTGATCGGTGCCAGCAAAGCCGAGGACCACATGAGCAAGATGGCATTGAAGGATGTCTACGAACTGCATCACATGACTCAGGCACCAGCCATGGAGTGCGATCCGTATTCTGACTCAACTGAATTGGAGAGTGAACCTGAGGAAGATTGTGATGTGGAGAGTGTTAGTAAAACTACAAGAAGAACAGGTCGAAAGACTCCTGGACCAAGCAGTGATACAAGCATTAATTTTCAAATTGACAAACCTGTGTCACTGAATTATCAGGGCCAAAAGATATTGGTGGGTCAGACACCAAAGGCCATCAGCCAGAAGCATTTAAATAAGTTGTTAGCAAAAACCAAGCACAAGTCACTAACTGAACTCGCTGAAGTATTAGTACAGTGTGGTGATGATGAATTGGAGAAAATATTGCAGAAATTTTATGGCAAACAGCATCCTGATTTTGTTCCTCTGCTTAAGAATTGAATAAATTCATATTTGAATAATTTTCAATTATTGAAAAATATGATCATCTGCATATGATGACCCATTTTTAAAATTGAACTGGTTAATTTGATTTGTAATTATTAGTGATAGTTACAGTGGTACTACAATTGTTTTATCTAGTGTTTAAACCTTCTCTGTTCATTTTTGTACTTTAGCTGGAGCTTCAATGATATTTCTGTTCAGTATATATTTTAAATTTATATTAATTCCCCCCCCCCCTGCTTGTTGCCTTACAATCCCTGTTTCTTTACCAATGGCACACAAAGGACTTTTAAATTGTGCATATCTTCCTAAAATACTATGAGACACTGTGAGGCCAGTAAATAGCATAATACATTTAGACAGCCTGTCTTTATTAAATATAACCATCTTCATACTACCAATTTAATGGCTATGCTTTCACAGACCTTGATTCTGCAACCCTCTCTGTTATCTTTAACAAGAAGAATGAACAAGAGTGCAAGTAGTTGGGCTTAAATAACATCTGCCAATCAAATCCAATGAGGACGTAAAAATGCAAATAAACACTACTCACACACCATCGAAACATTAATATGTGCCAGATACAGTACAGGCTTATTTGATTGATTAGATTCTTGATGCCTTCCCAGCAATGTTAAACATACGATCTAAATGCACCACACATCCACGCAGAACAAGTGTGTAGGAGACATTTGATTGGTTCAATTGCCTTATTCATGAAACAGATGCCACAGATGGTCGCGGAATTAAAGTCTGTGAAAATTTAGCCTATTGGAATATTAATTCATTGCCATTTTGAACCAATGAAATTTTAATTTAGTTTGATTTTCCATGATATATCAGAAGTAGTAAGAAGCCACTTTTGCTGATTAAGGTATACTGAGCCTTTCCTCAATCATCTGACACATTGAACTTAAAATCATAACAAACTTTTTTTAAACAAGTTTGAAAATTAATACATAGTCATAGAGAAGGGTATTGACCATCTGAATAAGGAATAAGGAAAATTTCATGAATACAGTGCATGGATGGATCATGAGAACATAATCCCACCTCCACACTTGCCTGTATAATACCTTATGTTATTAAGGTGTCAGGCTGAATTACTTCAGTTGGATTATCATCCTTATAATTAAGCAGGCAGTCAGATTTGTGTTGTATATACACTGGTATCTAACCAATGGAGTTTCACCATACATGTTATTGTATGAAATAGTGCTTAGACACTTTTCTCAAATGCTTGAAGTTGCTCACTTTTTTTAAGACCTTACAGCACCATATTTCAGTAATGTTCTGTGGTTGGCTTCATATACAAGAGGTTAAACTTGCACAGTTTCTACTTTTTCAGTGTTTTTTATGAGCCCAGAGGGTTCCCTTATTGCAATTTTACCCTACATAGTACATTACACTGTATATTATTGTGAGAATTATTAATATGTTTGCCAATATGGTGCAAGGTCCCTGGGAGCCTTAAATGAAGTGGAAACCCTTGTTCATTATAGGATGATAATATGAACGATTTTATATTACTCATAATCTCAGTCTTTGACTCACAGATAATTAAAAACAAATGTTTATTAAGGTAAAAAATTAAAAGGAATGGTTCTCAGGCACCGCCTGCATCCTTTTAAACCCCGGCATCCAGATTTGTTAATTTGATTTTTAATAGAAACTTACCAATTTTAAGCTCCAGCCGCTGGACATTTCTTTCAACTTGAAGAAGATTAAATAAAATTTTGTTAAAATTTCCTTTGTTTTTTGGTGCTTTTACTTGTTTAGAAAAATAAATATGTTATTATCAAGCTTTTCCTTGATCATTTTAACAAAACATACAAAAAATGGTAAAAAAAATCGCCCGCCCGCATTGATTCCAAGGAAAAAATTGCCTGAGAACCAAATGTTTTTTAGCCTGTTAACATCAAATTTTTCCTTGCATCACTGCAAGTATAGATCATGCATTATGATATGAGATTTAAATGAGGCTACAGGATTAAAAAAAGTCACCTGTGTAGTAGGAATGTATGTTCATGAAGGTTTCATGAAATCAATAGCAATAATTTCCCTATTGCATATAACACAGATTTGAAACCCTGCTAACAAAAAGCTGACCACAGTATATGAATTGTATTATGCAGTAAGTATCAACTACTATTTGCTGCTCTGTTGTTTATCAAAATCTTTATCTTTATTGATGATGCTTTGCTTTCAGTTTGTTTTACTTTCCATATATACCTTACTATTATAAAATGTAAACATTGACATAAGCCTTAAATATACCTTCGTTTCTTAATGATATGAGAGAACAATAACCTTGATCAGCAGCGTTTAAGCATTGCTTTTAATAGAGTCCATTCCACCACCCCTGTTCATCTCTATTTTTGTGATTATTTTTGTACAAGTCAAAGATGCCAAAACTTTTTGTCCCAGGTCAGAAAGAATAAAATTCATAATTAACTATTATGGAAATTATAACCTCCTTGTGGCATTTTCCTGTAAATAGTTTAAAACCATTTAATGAGTTACTAGTCTATTCTGTTGTGACATCATGCCACCAATATATGAATTGGGCATGCCAGGGAATAGTAATGATGTCATAATAGGCATGATGCAGCCAAGAGGCGCCCATATTCATGGAACCAATGATCAAGAGCCGCCAACCCCTGCACTTTACTGTTACGTCACATTACTTCATATCCATATCCAAGCAGGATAAACAATGGTTACTTTTTGGGGACACCATGAACCAAAGATATATGTGAGACATGTCAACCAGGCTGTAAAGTAAAAAATATTTATATCATAAGCAGGTATATAGTGTACCAATAGTAGTTTTGCATTTTCCTCTTTCTGCCATTGGTGCAAGTTTTGTTTAATAAGTTTGTCTAAAGTGGAGATATTCGCGAGAAATCAGGTGGACAGGAGTGCTGGAATGGACTATATAATTATATATACATTAAAACATATACCAAATAATCTTTGTGGTAGCAACACAACCAATCCTTTTGCATTAATCAAATTTTATGATTATGTTGGATATATCATTATTATACATCATCATTTGGTTCAGACAAGCTTCAGTCAGTATCACAATGCTTAAATCAGGATGAGTGCAGCCATATAATAGTGATGAGTTATTATTAAAACTTTAATATACAAGATGATAGGAAATATGAAGAAGTCACAATTAACCTGTCATAAATGGTGTAAATTTCAACATCATCCTCTTGAGCAGATTTAAAATAAACTGCCTTGATTTCTGTTTTCAGGTTTTTTTTGAGAAACAGATTGTTTGATAATCAACTGTTTAGATAAACAATATATAAAGTGTAACTGATTTCTGACTGAAACTTACCGTAAGCACAGTTATCTTGCATGATTGCCTCCACAGATAAGATTCAACTACACATTTATTTTGCTTTACATTTACAAATGACTGAAATATCTCAGAGAAGTTTGAATGACCGTTATTAATATGCCAAAAATGTTCATCCTGCCAGTCCTTGGGAAAGCATCTATTTTAGAATACAGAGATTTGGGTGGAGGCATGTTATGTTTGACAGAGGCCTCCTTCCCTTTTGGCCAGCTGGTGGTCAAGTATAAATCTCCCTCTTTCAGACAAGCCAGCTTACTTTATCACAAGGATGTAGATGGGTTAGTCAACTTTAAGTAAAGGAGGGGTGTTTTATGAAAGGATACAGGGAATATATTACCTTTTCTTGATGATATAAAAAGTCCTGATAACTTTGTCTGAAAATCGGACCGACTGAGAATTCTGGATAACTTTGTCTTGTACAGAAGACTTGTGGTGCCACCTATAGTCCTTTTCTTGTTTTTGTGTCATTTCATTCTACCATCACTGCAAATTGGCAATAGTGCAAGCAATATTATTCAATAACTATTCATTCTGTGCACATGATTAGATATGGATCAGTAGAAGAATCCTGCTCACGTGGGGACCAGTATCTTTTCCAAGAATGTGGCCTTGACCTTGAGTAATTCCATATTTGATGAAAAACACAAATCTTAAAATTCTTTAGATAGATGGAAGGTTCTGAAAATCAAAATTAAATATCTCAGATAATAAGTTGAAAACTGGAGACCTTGACCTGGATCTCCAAGGTTGAATGAGTGTAAATAAAGGATTATTGTGAACCCTGTAAGTTTTGAAGCACTGCAAATATTTCTTCTTCAAATTTTGTAAATGTATAGTTTCAACCAAGTTCTTGGACCATCAACAACTTGAGCCCCTTACGTTGATCTGGATTGTCAAATATTACGAAATATATATTTTTGTAAACCCCTTTACTGTGAATTTGACACACCAGTAGTTTTGACAAAGTTCTTACAGAAGTCTGAAACTGGTGACCTTGATCTACAGCATCAAATCTGTGAAGGTTATATAATTCAAAATATAAGAGTTTTATGAAACCAATGAATTTTTTTATCGCAAATTTTTCCCTCAGGTTTGACTACGTTAATTCTCAGAAAACTTATCACCTTGACCTTGATACTGAAGGTCAACTATGCCAAAAATGTAATTTATGTGAACCCCATAACTTTTAAAGTACTGTAGATTTATTCCCTCAGGTTAGTTAAAATTACACTTTGTTTTACATGGATTGTACAACTGGTTATAAAAACTAATACGAAGCACACTCCATGGCTCAGGAGGTGGCGTTCAATAGTCTAAAGATGGAGGAAACCGGAGAACCTGGAGAAAAACCACCAGCCTTTGATGGGTTACTACAACCTACTCTCATAGCCAAGCTGGGGATCAAACCTGGGTCACCATTAGAGAGAGCCGAGTATTTACCCCTCAACTAACCAGGTCGATTTAATAATTTAATTTTTTTTTTCTTAATTATATATTATAGATCATTAGAATTATATTTATTAGAAAGTGAAAAGTGTACAGCAAAATACTTCTGATGTTATTTAATAGTACATGATAAAACACTATTTATACATGCATGTAACACAGATCGCGTTTTGTTAAATTTGTTTTCCTGTGAGTCGGCCGGTAGTATTGACACTGGATATCCTTGTATGTGATAATCCTTTGTTAAACGAGGAAGGTGTGTTCATAATATGTCCTGGTGTATGGGCTGGCTTGGATGTGTGATTCACAGTACACCAGTAACCATGCAGGTTAAGGGAATCAATTTAAGTCTCTATAACCTCAGGACTCTCAGCTCTTTAAGCTGACTTTTCTCATTGTATTTATCTGTGGTGGTTAGTTGATGCTGTATGAGATAAAAACCTGCGGTGTAGCTCTGTAATATCCTTGTTGATAAACCACTCATTTGAAATATATAATATGCACTACTAGCACTCTCTGACCTCTTGGTTTTGACTTAATACTTACACGCCGGGTTTTGTTGTGGTTAGTTGGCTGTTTCCTTGTTATATGTGGCTGCACATTTGATGTTTTAGCTGATCTGTAATTGTTATTATTCAACTTCTATTTTTAGCTCAGCTGACTGAAGGTCAGTTGAGGTATAGGATTGGCGCTTTGTCCTTGGTCCGTCATTCAAGGCACAAATTGTAACATCTAATCTTAGAAACTTTAAACTGAATATGCAGGTAGGTTAAAAAAAAATCATCTTGAAAATTTGAAATTAGGTCACCTACATTCATGTTTACACTGCAGACATGTTTATATCTCAGGACTGGTTTGACCTGTCAGTCTGAAATTTTGCATGAGATCTTACATATAGCTCTGCAGCTTATACAAATTTGGTGGCCCAACTTACAACCATTTTTGCATGGTGTCCATCTGTTCATCTGCCTAAGGGTAAAAATCACTCATATCCCAGCAGTGGTTTGACTTATAATTATCCACCTAAAATTTTGCATATATATACATCTTGGATAGCTTTCTTTTTCAAATATCAGGTGGCCCCACCTACAATCATGTTTATGTCGCAGACATCCATGCTAATGTGCAACACATCTCACTCTATTTCCCCTTACCACTCAATCCATGCCTCACTTCACCCGTCCCACTCTGATTTTGGCTGATACAGGTAGTTGCTTTTCAACTACACTTATTCTAGTTTATTAATGTTTTTATGCTGTCCTAGGATCTTGGAAATTTGGTGGCAACAGGGTTGCTAGGTCCAAGCCCTTTTAATGCCTGAAATTGTGCATATTTATAGATCTTGGACTCATCCATCTTGTACCCAAGACTGGTGGTGCCATCTTCAATCATTTTCCCGTGGCGTCCATCTGTACATGTGTTTTTTGGTGAAAATTGGTCATATCTCAGGATGGTTCAAGGTATTGGTCTGAAATTTGGCTTGTCAATCAGTCTTGGAGAGTTTTCTCTTAAACCAGACAGGTGGCAGCACATGTTTTTTGTTGAATAATTGAATGCTCTTTTCTCAGAATTTTTGTGTACTATATTCAGGACATGATGTGACATACCACTCAACCCATCCCTCACTTCACCCGTACTACTCTGACTTCGGCGAATACAGGTTGTTTCTTGTTGACTACCCATTTACTAGTTGTTTCATGCATCTGTGCACATTGCCTAACATTAGTTTGAATTATCTGCTTGAAATTTGTCATGTCCATACATCTTTGATGGCTTTCTTGTAAGCATAACTGGTGGTGTCACTTACAATCATTTTTGTGCTGTGTGCATCCATGCCAGTATTTCAGCAGTGAAGTTTGTGTAATTGATGCAATCACTCTGGTTCAAAATGTTCAGTGCTTCCATTGTAAATGTACATGTCACACAAGTACTTGAAAAGTAAAGGTCCAGCATGGAAGCATTATATACCTGATGTATATCCCATTGCACAGGTTCGCATTGGGCCTGTAGGCCTAATGTCTAATTTTGATGCATTTGTTCCCTTATTTTGAGACTGACAAACTATAATGATACACACTTTCAGATTCGCAACTGTGGTTTCATTTGTGTCCTCAAACATTGAGGGTTTATTAGGGCCCGATTGAATAAGCGGATGCCCCAAATTCATCACCCTGTCAGTTCTTCTGTTCATCTTTATGTTTGTCTGTCACATTTGTTACCTGATGATAACTTCAGTTTGGACTGACGTGGATTTCAAACTTGACTTATATTTGGCCTACCTCTAATGCAAGAATCCTATTGATTTTGGGGTCATGAAGTCAAAATTCATGGTCACAGGACCTGCTTATTTAGAAAGATTGTGGATGCATTTTAAGCCAAACTAATCATCCCAAACCTTCCATCTTGCACATATGAGAGCTCAGACCTCTCAACAGGGGAAGAACCTGATTGATTTGGGGTCTGGCGGTCAAAGGTCAATGTCACAGGAGCCATCTGACCTCTTATAACTCCAGTTTGGTTTGACATATAGTTTCTTGACTTATATATGACCAGCCAATTATATGAGAACCCTTTAGGTTTTGGGCTCATGAGGTCAAAGGTCAAGGTCACAGAACCAACTTCTTTAAAAAGATTGTGGATATTTTAAGCCAAACTTTACATCGCAAACCTTCTGTATTCCACATGTGGTGCATGTTTTGTTTTGGGGTCACTAGGTAAAAGTGTTAGGGTCACAGGGCCCATTCATTCACAAATTTTGTTTATTGATGATAACTCCAGTTTGGATGGTTAGACAGGTTGGCTTCAAACTGATGACAAGACCCATCTTTTTAAAAAGCTCATAAACATATCCTTGTAGACAAATTCAGCTGAGCATCAAGACCAATGAGGATAAAAATGTCATCGGTGTCTCCAGGAACAAAATGCCATCAGAACAAAGTGTCCTTCACAAAATGCCACAGAAAATGATATCTGGGAACAAAGTGTCACCAAGATCAAATGTTTTAAAGCAAAATGCCACAAGGCATTTGTAGGATCATAATGGCAGAGGGTAAAAATGTGGGGGACAACCTACAATCAAAACAAGATAAAAAGGGACAGTTCTAAATTGGCTGGTCAACTGCCCTTATTCTGGTCCTTGTATTATTTTGCTGGATTGCAGGAAAATGGCAGCTACCAGGTCAAAGGAAGGAACTGCCACAAATGCAGAGGAAGATACAACATGTAATACAGAGAAACCCACACAAGATGGCAGCACTGAGCCAGGGGAGTCTGAGAAAACAACAAAACGGAGAAGAAAGAGAAAGCCAGTAGACCCCACCTCCACCAGGCGGAGCCAGCGTGAGAGGAGAAAGAGAGTATGTGATGATGAATACGAAGCGGATAACATGGACTTATACAAGATAAAGAAGTGTGACTGGAGGAGGACCAATAACTGGACAATTGAAGAGAAACAGTGGCTGCTGGAGGCTGTAAAAAGGTTAGACCTAGAGCTGTAACCGTACTTTATCTCATGATATGAAGTCAGACCATGATATGTAACTATACAAAATTAGATCTAGGGCTGTAATCATACATTATATCATGATCTGACATTAGACCTAGGGCTGTAACCCCACAGAATCTCACAATAGGATGTTAGGCCTAGGAGTGTAATTGTATATTATCTCACAATACAACATTAGACCAAGGGCTGTAACCATACATTATCCCACCATATGATACATATCTCGATGCAGTGGAACCCTGCTTTGAGACCACGCCATAATTGCAATCGCCAGACAATTACAACTTTTCTTGGTCCCAGATATATTGACCAGGTATCCAGAATTTCACAACTATTACCACCCTTAAATTATAACCACTATGGTCAGTCTGCAAGGTGGTTGTAATTGTGGGGTTCCACTATCCTTTACTCACCATATAATACGCAATACAATATATGACACATGATAATTTAATATAAATAATTACATTCCAAGGTGAATTTTTATTTTGTATATGGAAATTTGAATAAATTTACTCTTGCAAAATGTATTTTTAAACCATAAATGTATTTTATTAACAAACAATTAGTCATAAGGATGTCTTTCAACTATTTTTCTTACGAGTGAAATTTCACTTTTAATGTGTTACATGGTGCTAAGGCTTGGCAGTATTTTAAATGTCAGATGTCACTTCTCATCAAATGATCAAATATCATCAGCCTATCAGTGCAGGAACATCTTATGATACCAGTTTGATTATTTGCTTTGTGTCATGCGATATTGCTCACCAGTGAATCATTATCACCCAAGTTAGACCAGACTTTTTTATTTTTGGTTTATTGATTTTTTGAGAGGAGCAGAGGGAGTAGATATGTTATAATACATGCATGTTTGTTTGTCATGAATATGTATAAGCAAACAGCAGTAGAAAACACAGCTTAAATCTGAACCCAGCAATATTTAAGTAAAAATACAAACACACACACCTTGTAAAATGCTGTAAAACACATGTAGTTTCTAGTCCTAAACTATATATAGATATATATCTATTTAATATATAGTGAATAATGTATACCCGTTTTCCTTTTCAGGTATGGCCAGACAGACCTAAACAAGATAAGTCGCTGTATTCCAACCAAGAAAACAAATGAGGTGGGTGATGCAAATTTTCTTGGTACAGTATGGAACAGCACTTCGTCACCAGCTTGCTTTTGTCACTGTTAAATTAAGTATCCATTTATTGTATCCGCCAAAACAAAGTTTTGCGGATACTATGTTTTTGACCGGGTTCCGCTGCCGCCGCCACGTTCGTTTCTGGGGAACTCCTCTGAGACTACTGGACTGATTTTTCCGAAACTTACACAAATTATCGGGTCACATGTGAACAGGTACCTAACCAAGTGACCTTGACCTCTGACCTTTCGTTTCTGCCCAGCGTCCATTTGTGCGTCTGTTTCCACACATAAACCCATATATCTCGGGAACCGTTTGACCGATCCGGAAAAAAAATTTACACAAATGTAGCCCTGGGATAGCTTTATAACATACATAACAAAAGGTGGCGCCACCTGCAACCATGTTTGCCATTGTCCATCTGTTCATCTGCCTGGGGTTAAAATCACTCATATCTCTGCAGTGGTTTGACTAATTCACCTAAAATTCGGCATGCGTATACATCCTAGATAGCTTTCTCGATTTTATGACAGGTGGCACCACCTACACTCACGTTAACGCTCCACACATAAACCCTTATATCTCGGGAACCGTTTGACCGATGCGGAAAAATTTTTTACACAAATGTAGCCCTGGGATAGCTTTATAACATACACAACAAAAGGTGGCGCCACCTGCAACCATGTTTGCACAGTGTTCATTTGTTCATCTGCCTGGGGTTAAAATCACTCATATCTCTGCAGTGGTTTGACTAATTCACCTAAAAATGGGCATGCATATACATCCTAGATAGTTTTCTTGATTTTATGACAGGTGACGCCACCTACATTCACGTTAACCCTTTACACATAAAACCATATATCTCTGGAACCGTTTGACCGATCCGTAAAAAATTTTTACACAAATGTAGTCCTGGGATAGCTTTATAACATACACAACAAAAGGTGGCGCCACCTGCAACCATGTTTGAACAGTGTCCATTTGTTCATATGCCTTGGGTTAAAATCACTCATATCTCTGCAATGGTTTGACTAATTCACCTAAAATTTGGCATGCATATACATCCTAGATAGCTTTCTTGATTTTATGACAGGTGGGGCCACCTACATTCATGTTAACGCAGCAGACATCCAAGCTCATATCTCGGGAACCGTTTGACCAATCAGGGAAAATATTTACACAAATGTAGCCCTTGGATAGCTTTATAACATACACTAAAATGGTGGTGCCACCTGCAGCCATTTTTGCACAGCGTCCATCTGTTTGTCTGCCTTTGGTTAAAATCACTCATATCTCTGCAGTGGTTTGACCAAATTACCTGAAATTCAGCATGCTTATACATCCCGCATAGCTTTTTTGATTTTATGACAGGTGGCGCCACCTACATTCACGTTCACGCTGTAGACATCCATGCTTATATCTATGGACTCGTTCAACCAATCAGGAAAATTTTTTACACAAATGTAGCCCTTGGATAGCTTTATAACATACACAAAAATGGTGGCGCCACCTGCAGCCATTTTTGCACAGCGTCCATCTGTTTGCCTGCTGTGGGATATAATCACTCATATCTCTGCAGTGGTTTGACTTTTCCACATGAAATTTTGCTTGTGTATTTAT